>WEKY01061787.1:76038-137638 GCA_013390045.1 Picathartes gymnocephalus
AAGGGACCTATGAGGACTACATTCTGCATAGCCCCTTTTTGTTGCCTCTTCTTGGAGGAGATTTTTCACAGACTGGTTTCCACCACTGATGTGAAGTACCTCTAAAAAAATAACTTTGTAGGACTTGCAGCCTATTGTGGCACACATTGTTTTATATTTTAGTGTCTGGCTGGCTCCAGCTGTCACATCAACCTGAGCTTTGAACATCATTCTTCCATGTGGATTTTGTGCTCCCCTATTAGGACAGTGTCAGTACAAATCCAAAGCAGTGCAGCAAGGGTACTTCAAGATTTATTTTACAGCAAATTCATTTCTCTGGATGCCTTGTGAGATTAAAGTCAAACTTAAAAGAATCATTTTCCAAAACAGAAAGCACACAATGATTTAGCTAGTCCATACCCCATCATTCACCATTCAGGCTTTGGACAATGGCAGCATTATGTCACTGTCTTAAGTGTGAATGTTGCATCTAAATTTGTATTTTCTAAAGATGGAAAGTGAAGCAGCCTTTCTCTGATAAGACCTGGTTGTCTTTGATATAATAGATAAATGTTTTGATAGTTACTTTTTAATTGCTTTATTGCCAACAATTTTCAATGAAGCCATAAAAGAGAAAAAAAAATGAACAGCGTAATTGCCTCAAGATGGATATGTAATGCATAAATCTCTTGTTTAATGGATCTAGTAATAGACCACCTGTTTCAGTTGCCTTTTCCCATTCACAATATGAATGAATGATTTTCTCAGATGTTCACAAAGAGAAAACACAACTACACGACCAAAAACTCAGTGATTTTTCTTTTTACCTTTTTACTTGAGGTTTGTTCATTCTTGTTCTGTGTATCAGCCAACCTGGGTACATTTAACCTTAGGAAAATAAAACCCTTTAGTGTGATGTGTAAAGTTTCATGCGTTTTTGTTTTCCAGTTGTGTTTCAAATGAGAATAGAGAGCCATGCACATTAATAAAACATTGCCAAATCCCAATAGAGTCAGGCCTGAGTTACAAGTATTCCTTCATTATGTGGCCCATGCATATTCCCCAGTATGCATACCACTCCTCTTGCCCAGTTCTGTGTCTGTTGGTATTGGTATTACTTGTCTCTGATAGGATTTAGTTGTGTTGAGGGTGTTTGAGCTCCACAGCCTGTCTTGTGTTCCAATATGTTTTAAAATAATAATAAAAAAGGACTGTACAACTTTGTGGATATGGACTTTTCCTTTTTGTGGACATGTGGAATTCCTGAGCAAGTCTAAAGATAGGGAATTTTAGTAAGTAATCTTAGATTTCCTCTTGCAGTGTTGGTATTTTTCATTGTAATTTTTTTGGGGAGAGACAGTTTGGGGTTTTGGGGGTTTTTTATCCCATTAGGAATAGCTTAGAATTAAGAATAGCATTTCCAAAATGCTGACAGTGCATATATTGCCAGTTACCATGTCCCACTCATGTGGGCTCTCTAAGACATGCTAACTTGCTGTCTTTTTAAATTAGGAGCAGCACAGTTCTGAGGTAACATCGTCCTGTTCTAAGTCCTGGCATGATCACTTTGAGCACATCCAGAAAAGCTGTCTCTATGTGGTTCTTCCATGTTCCCTGTGGTAACTGTGTTCCAAAGATGTGTATTTTCCTTATGAAAAATCTCCTTTCAGAGCTCAGCCCCACAACAGTTGAAATTTGAGTCTTGGAGGGCTCCTTGTATCCAGAGGCTTCCTAAGCTCCAGTCAGAGATGAATGAATAAAGCAGTCTAGCAGGCATTAAAATGGCAACCAACAGGGAAGGTGGGATGGGAAGAAATGAGCACTCATTTAGAAAATAACCAAGATGTCAAGAACAAAATTAATCAAGCCATCAAGGGATATAAAGATTATTTTAAATTTTTTTTTAACATTTATGCAGCCATGAAAGGAACCTGGGTGATAAACAACCAGAAGGAGCATGGCACATTTATGGGCTTAAATTCAACCTGGTTGATAGAAGAGAAATCTGGTGGGAATAATTTGCCTGATGGAAGTGCTAAAATCCATGTTTATCACCTATTGAGTGCAGATGAGGGAGGGAGGAGCCATCTGTCAGAAGTGGCGTTTGCAGCTTCTAGGAACCTGGAAGCAGTTTCTGATGGATGTGTATCCACCAGCGTTGTAGCCATGAAAGAGCAGGAAGGGGAATGGGATGGTGTCTCTGCAGACCACGGGTTTGCAGTTAGGAAGAAGGTGACCCATTGTGAAGTCTTTCACTGTTGAGGGCTGGGAGAGCTGTTCCATGGTGTTGCATTTCAACCTCCTTGTGGCAAGCTGGAAATCAGGCATTGTCAGCAATAAAACTTCCCTTAGCTGGGGATTTATATGTCCGTTTCATCCTGAGAAGCAGAGAGGAGAAGACCAGAGCACTAAAAGCTTGTTTAGTTTAACTAGATGTAGAAGGCCTATGATTTGGCAATCTTGTTTCCACATGATATATGTAAAGCCCAAATGAGTGAAACAAAGTCAAATCCAAACCATGAGCAATATTGCTTGATATCAGCTTTATTTATCACTGATGATATCACAAAATTGTTTAATCTCTATGTCACAGTCTCTGTTGCCATATCCAGCCCTCTCCTGCTACTGTCAAAGAGCCTGATTTATGGTAAGTGTCCGTAGTATTTTTGGTCTGATTTTCATGCAACACTGAGATGGTGCCAGCAATCACCATCTTTGTTCCAGTAGCTGCTGCACTACTTCCCTGTGGATGTCAGTTCCACAAAATCATCCAGTGGGATTTTGTGCTTACTCTGCTAAGAGCAGCTAGATTGCCAGGCATGGGGGTGCAAGACAGAAGAGAGAGCCTCTGGTCCCTGCTCTTTCCAAACTAGTTAACTGAATGGTAATAGCACTGGGATGATTTGTTGTATTGAGAATATTTTTTTTCTCAATTTCGTTGAAAAGTTTCAGCTCTATTGCCTGTGACAAAATTCAGATCAAAAATTGCAGCTTTAAAGGAGTCACATTCGGTGTTGACAACAGTGCTGTGGTAAATCAGCTTGTAGGACATAAAAATTGTGGCTGAGATCTGGGGAAAGTTAGAGAACACTTTAGTAAAAACTCAGAAGCCAAGAGTCAGGAAGCTTCTGCTCTGGAGTTATGTTGAAGTGGGGACAGTACATAGTGACACAGAGGTACCAGACAGCAGGCACTTCAGTACAGCAAAATCAGCACGTCCATGAGAGCGTAAAAAGGATGTACAAACGATGAGGGTGTCTGCTTGGGAAGCATTTTGGGAGAGCTACTGTGGCCAGAAGGTGTAATACAATCCCTGGGGTATACAGTCATGTGGAGTTGGAGAAATGCTACTTCCACGTCTGGCATCGTGATGGGATCCTTGCAGCAGTCGGTCTCCAGGTCTGGCTGTTAGCACTTTGGGTAAATCACTGTAAGGAGGGCAATTTGGGAGGCCCACAAGAAAGGATAAAGAGCTGGGAAGAGTTAAAGAATCTCTGCTGTGTTCAACACAGTGCCACATGGCTTAGTCTGTGAGGTACATATAGAGGGAATTGGAACTGGTGATGGAGAGCTCTAGTGTCTATTAAGCTGAAGTGTGTAACAAGAAGTGATTACGTTGTGTTGATGCTATGATTGTAGCCCAGACTTACATTACAGGCTTTTTCCAGGGTAGGTAATAAAGAAATGCAGCAGCTCATCAGCCCGTGGCTCTCCATCAGTGTTGATTCTTCAGTCAGGAACTGGACTTTTCTCAATTCAAGATGTGCTACCGTCTGACCTCCTTCTGTGGTTTGTGGAATAAGTGCTCAAAGTGGGAGATCAGTGGGCCCTTCTGCATCTATCCTCTCCAAAAAGCTGGATGTCTAGTGTTAAACTCTTGAACCTGAAGTTATATAAATGACTTAATTTTAAAACCCTTTCAAAGTCAGCAGGATCTGAGCCTTGGTACATAGCCAGAGTGAAATTTCTAGTCTGTAATTGTTAATTATGTGTGAATGTGCCATTATTTACAAGTATACTCTGTAGAGGACCAGTACATGAGAGAAAATAGCCTAGTTCAGGCTGAAATGTGCTATTTCTAATAACTGGTCAAGGCAGAATGTATTCAAGATGTAGACCCCAGAGTCCTGGGGATTGTCTTGCTCCAGAACAAAACAGGGCCCTTATACCGTAGGGCTCCCAACCCAAAACCTCTCCTGCACCTCCAGCTTTGTTTGCTGCAAGCTAACTTGTAATAATGAGGAAGATGGGAGATACACCTGCATGGCAAAGATATGATTTAATAAGTTTTGGGATTTTTAAAAATTGAAATGTTTATGCTAACACTCCCTGCTATATAGTTATGCTAATATAAAGGTATCTTATACTTCAAAATACTTTCTTGTTTTTAGTGTTGATTGTCTGTGCCTGTACATGCAGATTCTGAGGTAACATATAGTTTTAATAAACCCCTTTCATAGTATGAATTTACACAAAACGAATACCAGATTATGCTTACTTTTTATGCATCAACTCTATTTCTTGTTTTATTTCTCTATAAATAAAAAGCTAAGCTCTAGTTACATATGCCTAAATGCCTGAAAAGAGGGATTTGATTCCAGAAGCTGTTGTTGTAATGCAGTTAGCTCTGATTTTTCTGCTAGCAAATTCCATTTTGAATCATGTTAATGTAGGAGAGTAAAATAGACTGTGAAAGTTAGCTCTTTCTGGTCCTCAGAAGAACCTGCTTTTTTCATCCATTTATGAAGGAATAAGTCTAAACCCAAAGTTTATTTAGCTATTCCCAAGGAAATGGAAGTGCATAGTCTGATTCTGCCTCTTACCAGAGAAAAGTAATATATAAAGCTTGTGGTTTGCCTAGGAGCCTGCAAAGCTTTATCCTGTTGAGTAAATCTAAGTTTGGTCTGTATTACCTGAAAGATGAGCTCATAAATAGCTGTACCAGGAATGGACATATTCATTGTACCTCATGGTTTTACCGTCATCTGCAACTTCAGGTGCTGAGATACCCTGATAAAATGAAAACAGATGCTCAGGTTTTTTATCTGTTCTTTCCCTGATTTGAATTTTAATTGTTGCATTTTAGGCTGTGGCTTTTTTTAACACTGTGTAGTGTTGTGCGTGTTTCATGTGTGTGGAGGCAATATGCTTTTCCCAAATTTCTCAGAGGTAAGGAGCCAAATTTTCAAAGGTATTGCAAACTGCCAGGGAAATAATAAATCTAGATATGGTATTTTATGCAGGGCTGCTGATGACCCAGTTTATAGGCTTCAAGTGAACTTTCCCCAAGACAAGTTATGCTTTTCCAGCCAGTCCTCTCCTGCTTCCCAAAGGTCCCATCTGTGGCAGAAAATGGTGGAAACTGTAGCAGAGCCATTGCCTTATTCAGACATCTTGTCCCTTTGCCTGCAGTGTGCTGTCATTGGGTATTCAGACAAAAGGGCTAATTACTTATGACCAAGTTGTTGTTATTAAGAATAAATTAGAGCCATTAAGCATTATGTAGACCCAGAACATCCTGCATCTGTTGCTGTATTCACCATGAATTGTATGATGTAATGGAGTTCTATCTGCCCAAAAAAGGAAGAAGCAGTTAGTGATGAGGAACTAAAGCTTAATAATTACATACAATCAAATGTTTAACAGTCTCGAAAGGGATTTCATGTAACTTACAGCCCCAACCATAAAGACAGTGACTACTCAGCCATATGCTCTTCGCAGTTGTCCTTCTGTTCACTTCTATTTGCACCACTCTGTTTACCTGGGTTAGTTTCTATGTGCTACTCAGAAAAGGATTCACACAAAGAATTCATAATGCTTGTGTTAATACATCTAAATGTCTCAAAAAAATCAGGGTGATATTTTAGAACTGTTACGAAAATGGGGTTGGGGGATTTGTCCTTTTCCAGGGACTCTAAGAAGGGTTCTGCAAACAGGCTGTCCTGCCATTTAACTATTCTGTGAACAGCCTGTGAAAGGTAGGGAAATGGGAATGATAGTTACAGCAGCAAGAGAGAAAGGGAGAGATGTGAGGAAATACAATAAAAAGTAGAGCAGAAGTTGAAGGGAAGGAAGGAAGGAAGGAAGGAAGGAAGGAAGGAAGGAAAGGAAGGAAGGAAGGAGCGAGCTGTCTGGGGGAGAAAGAAAATGTGTCAGAAAGACAGGAGGAGAGAAACAGAAAGCTACAGAATGTAATGATGTATCAGCAAGAAGAAAAGCAACATGAAAACATTCTGGTGGAGAAGAAACAATCTTTTTAAAAAGGAAAAAAAGAAAAAGTGTGAGACTTAAGAAGTGTCTCTACCTAGCATCCAGCCTCAAGAGAGCTGTTCTAAAATTGAGGTACGTAAATAGGATACATCACTTCTCCTGGCCATTTACTCGGATGTATGTTTTATTAAACCCTGAATAATTTCCTCACATTCTATTCAAACACTGGCATCTGTGCTTGCCACTCCCTGAAACCTGGCAGGATTGCTTGGATACTGACAGCAGATCCTAACTCCGTTACATATTTATGGTTAAGTGTGTGCGACTTTTGGTTAATCTATTCTGGCTGTGTGTGAAGGGATAAGTCTATACATCCACATGGATCTTCAGAACTACACAACTGTGCCAAAAGCAGGGCAGCAAGTGTGTGTGTGGTTGAATTATGTAACTCCTCCAAAGGAACACAGATTCTGTTTCCAGTTTTTCGCCCTGAATCATGGAGTATTGGAGTTATCATTGATTATTGCCAGTGAATTTGAGCATATGGGCTTAAAAGAGTTCTAAATGATTTTGTTTTCTCTTTTATTGTTACCTATCTGATACATACAAGCAGGCAGCATAAGGCACTTGATTGTCTTCACCAATCCCTTGTGTACAATTTTGAAAGAATTCAAAGCAGTGCATATTTTAGCTGTCCTTTAGAGATGAATTACTGCTGTTTATGCTTCATGCAGACACTTGGAAACAGATTTCTGCATATATATCATATTTTGCTTGCAAGTAAGTGTTTAAAGCCACAGTTACATGAGATTTAAATCTAAATTATTCTGCATATGTTTAAATCTGAGATGAGTTTTTAATTAGCTAGCAACAGTAAATCTGAAGTGAATGAGAGAGATACTATGAACTTAGCTTTTTAACCATTTCAAAATCATCTCTTAACTGGAGAAAAAAGTCAAGATTCAGAGAAATGTCCTTCTAAGTGGTGGTGCCCACAACCCTGTAAACCATTTAGGTAAGAGTTTAGGTGTTCTTCTCACCCTTATTTAGGCTGAGAATTCAGTGTTGAAGGTGAAATACTGGCCCTGTAGAAGGGAAAGATAAAGCTGTTACTAATGGAATAAACATTTTATTTCACTGTCTGTGTATCCATATGGACAACTGAGCAACAGAATTCTGCTTTTGGGCAAAGAGTAGGTCAGCATACACAGCCTCATCACTGTCTCATATGCATATATTCATCTGTATATGCTGTGCCTTGGAAAGTTCTGCATTCATATACTGCAGTTCTAGTGAGGTTAACAACTGTACTTTTTTTTCCCCCTCATTTCTTTAAGTGCAGGTAGTGATTAAGGAAACTGTATGGATAAGTCACAAAAAATTATCTTCTGTCCCTCTCCCTTGACAGGGAAAGTCACTGCAAAGCCTTTTTTTTCCTATGTACAGTATTGTGTTATCTGCATATTTTCCTTACTGTAAGGAAGGATCTCTTTTTCTGTGTCACTTATTAAAAATTCTGACTTTCAAACAGCTACATAAATTTCTTTAAGCATCTTCTGACTCAATAAAAAGCAAGGAAGGGATTAAATTGAATGCTCAAGCTTCATTCCATCGTCTCACAAAAGTGTTCAGATAAACTATGAAATAAATCTTTCTGTCCTGTCAGGTCATTTCAATAGCTCTGATATTATTTATGGTCTCATTTGTATAATCCTCACTCAGAAGTAATCGGAAAGCTCCCCTCAGTCAGCTTGCATGATCTTTAGGAGTGGAAAGTGCAAATGCTTTTGCTTAACTTCAGTTCAGATAAGGGACAGGGATCACAGCAGTAGGAACGCATGGTTATTCTCAAACAATATTAATGTTCAATTAAATGAAAAAATCTGGAGATACTTCACCCCATTTCAGTTCTATAGTAACACAGCTGGAAGTGGGCTGCTGCTGCATGAGCTTTTCTAGAAAAGGATTCTGATTTCCTTTGTAAATGTGGTGCTGTGGGAAAAGGGGCCCATTGGGAATGTGTGGGTACCAGTTTGCTTTGAGCTGTGAGATTTCAAAGGGCTTGGGGAGGAGAGAGTGGATTTGATTGGTTTTTGCTGTATCAGCAAATTTTTTTGAGGGAGAGGCATAATTCCAGAGCAGCTGAGAATCCAGAGAACAGAGTAAGGGAAAGGAGAAGAACAGCTTCAGAAACTTGGGCTGTTTATTTTTGACCTTCACTGTTGGTGCCTCCTAACTCAGACTTGGGTTTAACCAGATGCCATTGTTTGATTTTCACTCAAAAGGTGACGTCCATCCACACACCCCAGGGGAAGCTTGTGCCAAAATCAGCTGCTGGCTTCCCCATCCCCTGCAGGCTTCTCATCGGAGGCAACGTTGGACTCTCAGCTGCAAAGGAGGTTTTAAAAGTAAATGATTGGCTATAAAGGAGCCTTTGGCAAACTATTGGCGTGGGATCTGTGCCACACCACATCAATATATCAAAAAAAGACAGGAATTTGCAAACATTGAGCTTTGCTCTGAGTGCTCTCCCTTTCCTTTCGAGGTGGCCTTGAACAGCTCCTAGTGGAAGAAAGTGATACTGGGTATATTGAAAGTCTTTAAAGGCTTGAGAAACATGGTATACAGAATTGGACTATTACTCCTTAAATTATGTGTACTAAGATTATCTGAATTTCTAAATACAGGCTTCAGATTATTTTCAGTCTCCCGTTACATAACTTGGCGTCACTGAGTTCAGTACTTTAGCAGCATGAGAATAATAACTATCTTTAAAAATAAGACTTTGCTACAGGTAATGTTTGGAAAATAGATATGTTCTTCTTCTGGACTAGTGAATACTCATTCTTACAGTAGATATTCTGCTCTGTGCCTAGAGAATCATTATGGGCTGCTGAATGAAAGACTTTCATTGTTTTTAAATGTAGATGTCATTCCTGCAAATACTTCAAAAACTGAATCTCATCACATCTGTTTCATGCAGTTTAGAGTACTGTTAGGCAGCTTTTCGGCAGGTGTTTGCTGATTTTTTGCTTTTGTTTCAGTTGTCCCAGTTTGATATTATCTGAAAATCTTTTGGTTTGATGTCATCTCATACACTGTGTTGGTGTCATGGTTCTGACTGGCTGAGATGCCCTGGTGCCTAACCCTATTAAGCTCCATAAAGGCAGAAGTTAGAATCCCTCAGCATAATCTTAGCCCCTAACTCTTTTCTAAGCCATTTACAAGCTGACATAATATCATTTGTCACGTATATTACACTCAAGCAGATCATGAAAGAGAGATATCTCTTGAACTGTCATAATTTAAACTGCAGTTTAAGTTGTTTTTCTGGACAGTGATAGGAAGGTGGTGTTGAACATATGCTTCTGTTTAGTGGATTTGGTAACACAGATTTATGAGGGGGGATCTTGATCTTGTGTGTTAGTTACTTGGTGATATCCTAGTTTGCACCATTCTGTTTTAAACAGTGTCGTTCCCTATTTTGCCATATAGTAAATCAGATCCTGCTACTGTTACTCTGGCAGAATCCCACAGTATGCTTGAAAAGGTTATGCACATACCAAAAAACCCAGCTAGGTTTGGGGTGGATATATGGCTCTGTGGAAGAGCCTGCCAGCTGTTAGTGATTTTGAGGGCATGCCAGTGCCTTTCCTGCTCAGACATGATGTGTTTCTCACTGAGTACCTCTACTTTCATGTCCTGGCTGAAGAACAGTCCCTTTGACAACTGTGGGGCTCAGGTCAGCCCTTGGGTTATGGCAACATGAGTCAGAATTTTTTCTTATAAATAAAAGGCTCATCCTTTATTTCAAAACTAAGTGGAAACTTTGAGTATGCCCAGCTGCCATCCCTCATGTAACTTTTTCTCCCATTTACTTCACAGTGACTGTTACATACCTCCTGTTCTCTTCTCTGGCATCTGTTTTCCAGTGTTTCATATGAAAGTGGTAAATAATACAGTATGTGTGTGTTGATTTGGTACAGCCCAGTTTTTGGTGGTGGGGGAGGGCCACAGAAGTGACTTCTGTAAGAAGCTTCTAGAAGATTCCACCATGTCTGACAGAGCCAAAATCTGATGGCTCTGAAGATGGACATGCTGCTGGCCCAATTACAGACGTTGGTATAACATTCGGTGAAGACATATTTAAGAAGAAGATCAAAACAGCTCACAGGCAGTTTTTTCCAGGGGTGCCGAGGCGCCGCTGCCGGGGCCATCCCGGCACAATCTGAGGCAATGTGCCACCACAGCCACCACCATCTCGGGGCAGCCTGCAGCAAGCCTTCCCTGCCTGGCCCCGCTTGGCACCTGTGCTGCAGGCAGAAGGGCAGGGGCAGTGGGGGCTTCTCCTTCCCAGTGCCCCGCATGAGGAGCAGCGTTCAATGGCGGCAGCGGGAACATGGCGAGTGACTCCCTGACGCAGAACCCAGAGGAGATCAACCTCTCGGTGCTGTGAGATCCTGTAGGAAATCTTTGAATTGGTGGAACTTGTTGCCAGTGGTACCTACGGGCAGCAGTTTGTCTTCTAGAGAGAGAAGAGGAGGAAGTGAGGCCATGTGATGGAGAACAACATGGCAGTACCAAGGCCAGTGGAAAAAGAGGGAGAGGAGGTGCTTCAAGCGTCAGAGCCAAGATTCCTCTGCAGGCCGTGGTGAGGACCATGGTGAAGCAGCTGTCCCCCTGTAATGCATGAAGTCCATGGGGGATGCAGAGATCCACTCGCAGCCTGTGAGAGAAGTGCTCACACTGGAGCTGGTGGATGCCAGAGAAAGCTGTGATCCAGTGGTAGATCCAAATGGAGAGAGAGGGCCCTGCTTCCAGAGATAGAGAGCCCTTGCTTCCAAACTAGAGCAGCCTATCCTTAGAGGACTGCATCCCTTGGACAAGTCATCCATGCCACAGCAGTTTTGGGAACAGTTTGTTTGCCCATGGGAGGGACCCCACAACATAACAGAGGAAAGACTCCTCTCCCTGAGTGAACAGAAGAAGATCTCAAGTGACGAACTGACCAAAACCCCCACGCCCTATCCCCCTGCGCTATCAGTGGGAAGGAGGAAGGGGCTGGTTGGGAAAAAGTTGTTTTAAAGGTTTATTTTACTTCTCATTATCCTCCTCTGACTCTGTTAATAATAAATTTACTTTATATCTTTAAATTAGAACCTGTTTTGCCCTTAGAGTGTTTTTCTCCCAGTCCTTATCTCAACTCATGAACCCTTCATTAATTTTTTTCCCCTCTCCTCAGCCCAACTATAGCAGAAGAGAGTGAGCAAATGACTTTCATGGGTGCCTGGCATTTGGCCAATATTCAAACCACGACAGTGTGTCTCACTGGAGATTTGGCACTTTGGAGAGCAGAGTTGCAAAGTGATTTGGTCATAATCCATATTGCTATGAATTATGACATTGGTGGAAATACTTGTTACACTTTCATAGAAAATTAATGCGGATTTCAAGCAATTGTTGAAATTCTAATAGTCCTTCTCAAACTCTAAGGAATTGTCCTGGTAGAGGGAAATAATTGCTTCATGGCACTGAGTTACACTACATTCATTTTGAGATCACAGAGTATCACTGACGGTGTCAGTGTTGGTGAAGTGAGGCCACCCTGAAGGAGCCCCAGTTGTGTCAGTTGTGAGACACCTGCAGTTCCACTTGATGGCAAATGATCACATCCCCAAGAGGTGGTTTTCTTTACTGGGACACATTTTTGGTGCCCCTAAGAAGATGAGGAAACCTTTGGATCCATATTCAGAGCATTTTAATGGAACTAGGACATAACTCCTACGCTGCTGCTGCTATGTCCTTGCTGTCAAGGGTGGTATGGTAGAGTTGGGATTCCTGCTGAGGACCTGGCCCTCATCTCTGACTTGGTACAGCTGGATCCAGAGATGATGGAATTCTTTGGAGAAGGGAGTGATAGATTTCTGAAACTGTCTTTGAACCATCTGAAATTTCTAACAATGGCTCCTTGGAAAAGGCACAGAAAGACCATGTGAATGTAGAAGTGCAGCCAACTCACAGGATAATTATGCCTGTGGCTTGGCTATCATGCTTTATTATTAGCCTGAAGGATCAAAGGAGATTGATGAATGCTGAATGACTTTCAAGGAATCAACTATATCAATCACTAGCTACTGACACCATCGATATTTCAGCAAGCTGATGTGACAAGTAATCAGTTTTGGCTATAATGAGAAAAGACAAACTACTGATGTGTCACTTTGATCTTATTTCAGCAAGGTGCAAAATGCTTGCAGATTGGACCCACTATAATCCTTGTAAGTACTTACATTAATGTGAAATTTATGGAAGTCATCAGTACCATTAGTTGAGAAAGCTAGAGATGTTTGTTTGACTTAAGTCAGAAAGATTTTGTGCAGCGTAAAACCACCCCAGCCTCTTGAGCCATCCTCTTGTGTAAAACCTCTGCCTTCTCCATAGAAGGGATCCTCCTACTTCTGTACTTCTCATGGCTTTGCGGAGTGGACAAGTCTTGATTTTGGTTTTCTGATAGTGGTTATAACTACCACACCAAAGATCTGGGCTCCAACATCCCAACTTATGAATACATTAGTGAAAATTTATAGGGTGTACTAGTTTGAAGGCAAACCAGTGGGAGATTCCAAGTCAGAACTACAATTTAATAGGAAAATTAAAATAAAGGCAATGGTACAAAAACACTGGCTTAAACTGACAGAGTCCAAATATGACCTGACACCCTGTTGGTCAGGGTGGTGGTAGCAGTCTGATTAAATGGTGGCTGCAGTCCCCTTGGAGTGATGGATGTGGTTTTTATCCAAGCGGTGATCCTGTAGAAAGATCTGGTCCTCTGGAGGTCCAGTGGTGGTTATTTAGTTCTTGTCCTCTGGGAATCCAGTGGTAGTGCTGCCCATGGTGTTCCAAACCTCAGAGTATATACAGGAGGGAATGTTCAGTTCCTCCTCTCAGAGCGAGGCATCTCACACTGGGATGATGTAATTCTGGGAGCCATGCTGGGAGACCTTGGTGGTCCATTAGTGGAGATGGCCCTCTCAGGATGGTAGCTGCTTCCCTATTTTAACAGCTTATGAAGATGGTAATAGAATGCATACTTTTGGTTACACCTTGCACTGTATCCTAAGACAGGGTGAGTAGATCTGTGGCAGACTGTGAGAACAAACAGCCTGAGTTTGGAGACTCCCTTAGCAGATGCTTGAGTAAGTATATTGCAGCCTGAATAGATATTACTGAGTTTTCGTGTTAAGATAATTAGAAATATTACTGCACTGCATAAAACTGGCATCATATTTCACTGTATTCCTTGCACCAAAATAGATTCCCTTCAACTTTCAAGTGCTTATCTCAGAGGTATTTGTTATTTCCAAAGAATTAATGATCATTTAGTCAGCTAACAGCCCAAGGCAAAGCAGAAGGGTTTAACATTGTGCCAAGTGGTAGCTTCTTTAGGAACAACTGCTTTCAAAGAATTACTGTTATGCAAAATGCTTTCAGGATGTGCCAATCAGCTCAGTGATTTATGGCACTAATAGTCTGCTTGTTTTGCAAATCATTTACCCATTGTGATTTAGATGCTGCCAGTTACATTTACAAATCTAATCACTGCTTATAGATGAAGTAGTCCAACCAGTAAGTATACGAGCTTACTCTCAATCAAAAAAACCCCCGGGGTATGTTCGATGGATGTTGGAAAACATGCCTGAGGACTGAGTCCTGTGGACAAACTGAGCCTTTTGGGTAGACTTTTGGAAAGCTGATCTAAATTAGAGTCTACTGAAATCAGCATTTCTACTTTCACAGAGAGCAGCAGAAGTTACTCTTGTGCGTCTTTGTGGGTAGTGTCAGGACTGTTGCAGAACACGTTGATGTGCTTTATTCCGACAGAACTTTGAAAGCTTAAAACTGTTTAGAAATTTCATTTTGAAACACCTCCAAGCCTCAGAGATGTATTATTTCCATATATTGCAGCACCACTGGGAACACTATACCTGGAGAATACCTTCATACCTTGAAAGTTTAAGAGAAAAACACTGTTCAGAAATACTGTGGCTGCCTGATCTAGAGCACTATTTCTACTCACAGAACACCAGCTCAGTTCACATTCACATGAATATAGAGTAATATCATTTGTTATCTGCCTTTATCTAAAAACTACAAATGGAACATTCCTTGTGCTGTCAGGTAACAGTTTAAAACATGACTTACCCAGTATTTGTCTGCCGAAGCCCAGATCTATGTGACTCCTGCAGCCCAGATTCACATTTTATTAATGGAAATGACAATCTCTTCATAATTATCCCTCTTGTTCTGTGGTTTGGGTTTGTTGGGTTTTTTTCTGGTCTCCACAAATGTGGTCTGGAGAGCTGGTGTAAAACTAATGCCGTCAACACGTTTGCACTGATAGTGAAGATGACATATAATACATTGATAGCTGTCTGAGTTGAAGTCCACATTTGGCATTTGCAAACCAGAACAAATTCATTACTTTAAATTTGTTAAACTTGTTTATGACCTGTGAGGGCAAAAGAACCATTTTTACAGAACATAGCTCATTTCCTCAGCTCTCAGCCTTGGGAGCAAAAGTATATCCTGGCTCATTTGACAGGACAAGGACAGTCTAGCATGACCTGTCAGTGATAAATAGGTTCCCCCACAATGGGGCTGAAATGAGTCCTGGACTGTCTTTTTCCATATGTAACCAAACATGAAATCTTATACATTTGTTATTGGATCTTTCCAGCTGCAGCATATTTGTCTTAGGCTTTGTGGGTCTTCACTTTCACCAAATGGTGCTAGAATGTGATAGTACACTTTCTGTTTTATAAGCAGAGCTCATACTGTTGCTTTATTAAGGTGGTTGTATATCTTCTTCTATAAAACATTGGTTTTATTTGAATTTGTGTATAATATAACCTTTGAACTCCAATTTCCCATTCTGGGCAAATATGCCTTCAACAATTAAGTTTAAATTCAATCAACTGACAACCAACACAAAATCAAACATTCCATCTAACTAGGGCTTTTTTAACAAAAGCTTGGTCTTTTGGAGAGGAAGGTTAACACAGATTTCAGGAATGTGTTGTTTGGAATTGCCGAGAATGCCTGTGTTAATTTGACCAAATTACAAGTCTTCACAGTGCAGGTGAACATCCAACCTCTCACAGGTGTTGTTTGTTGTCATTACATGGGGCTTTCCTCCATGGACACACACTTGGATCCAGCTGGCCAGGCAGAGACAGGCTGTGCTCTGGGACACAGACAACTCTTTCTTCCAGGTGATGTGGGGACTGGACAGAAAACAGGTTTAAATCTTCGCTTTCATGCTGTGTACAGAAAATTTTTTATCCCATCATCTGACCTATGGAGAGGATAGAAAACAGCCTGTGTGAGGTAACATTGATCTCACCCATGGGCCTGCTGTCTGGAGCCAGAGATCCCTCCTTTAAAGACTTGGTGGTCCCAGATACCCAGATAAGGGCAGTCTTGGGGATGTTGGCTTCTTTGCCAGTGTGAATTTGCTGAAACCCACAAGTGTCTGGGATGTTTCTGGAGTGCTAAGAAAGTATGTGGAGCATTCCTTCTGGCCATGTAAAGAAAATTTTTGTGATGAGGAAATGGGCTTGTCTTCATTAAAGGGAAGATAAATCAGCTTAAAAATAGCCTTGAAGTGGAAAAGGGCCAAAAGCCAGAAACTGTTTTAAAGTTGTATTGAGGGCAGACAGCCTTTTATTTTTACAGTTGAACAAATTCTACAGCTACACAGTAGTTGTTAATCCTGAGCTGGATTATCTGTTTTTTCAAAAGCACTCCTTCTGTGGCTGCTGCTCACAGCTGCATCCTGACCCTGGCTCTGCTCCAGCACGGCCATCACCTCTCCTGCTCCACAAACACCTCCTGGGCAGGAAGGAGCCCAGCCAGCAGCACGGGGTAGAGTGGTCCATCCTCCCTTCCTGGTCAATGCTGATCATTACCCTGGGTCAGAGCTGCCTATAAACTTCAGTGTGGTATTTGCTATGCAGTTATACTTCCTCCATCTTTTTAAACTGAAATAGGTTTCAAAACAGTTAAATATCAATTCAGTGATTTGTATTTCAAAACTTTTTTCCATTGCTGTGGCAAGAGCTGATGTCTTCGTCGTATTGTTAATCTTAGATGTTTTCTGTGTGCAAACATATAATTTAATTTAAGTGTCTAAGGCTTCATTTAGAAGAAGTAGAATTTTGTATGGCTTCAGTCTTTCCTGCATTTTTACCTTTCAAATATTAGTTGAATCCCATGTGAGCAATTTTTTTTCTCTCATCTTTTTTTGATTTCAAGTCAGATAATAAACACATTTGGGCTTCGTCTTTTCTTAAGTGGATACTTTTCATATGAATGAAGCTGGGTTGTGTAGAAAGGACTGTTTATTATCTCACCATACCTGTTGTGCATTGTTACAGAGAGTCCTGCCTCCATTGTTCAAAGGAATAACAATAACAGCATGAAGCAGCTCAGCAAAATGAGAAATGGAATTAAGAAATAAAATAGCTGTAGACATCCAGGAGCTGATTCAGCTTGTGTATCAGAAGTCAACACTATTACACTTCTCAGCAGGAACTGGTTTTAGCTAATGGTAGTAAAAGGAAACACAGGACTTTTGAAGTGGGGAAAAGAATTACAAACTGTTATGGGAGAAACAGGCTGAGAGGGATGATATTTTCAATGCAAATACAGTTCTTGTAGGAGTATGACTATCCCTGATTTTTCAGTGGAAACCAAAGAGTCTTCAGATTTGCATAGGTGCTTTTTAAAAATCCTCTTAAAAGGCATTTGCATGGAACACAACGGCATCTTCCCTGCAAACTACTTTTTATTCATTGCAATTTAGTAATGTAAGAAAGTGTCTTAAAGCAAAGCAGCTCAACAGGGTGAGAGAGGTCAGGTCCCACATCTCCCTGCCCAGCTGAAATGGGGCTCTGGGACTGCAGGGGCCCCAAGACAGCCCCTTACATTTTAGTTCACCATGCAGAAGTGAGCCTAACACTGTAACTGTGGTCACCAGGCAGAGCTGCCTGAGCTCTGTGGTAGTGCTGAGCAGTCTGGCAGAGTCATTGAATTTAGGAAGGGGCATCAGCTGAGATAGCAGTGCATGTGGTGATCTGGGTGCACAGTGTTCACACACCTTGGTGCACTGAGGGCAGCCTTCCCCCCACACCCAAAAAGGTTCCAAGTCAAGGCCTTTTTGAATGTTCTTGCTACAGATAATCCCTGTGGTAGAGAGCTACAGATTAATTCTGCTATTAAGTTGATTTTGTTTGCGTTGAAATGTTGAAAAATATTTGGAGCAAGACTGTTTTTGCTCCTTTATAGGCAAATTTTAGTGAAACCTAGGTAATCTCCTAATTAGGTATTTGTACAGTGGTGACATCTGCTATTGCCTAATCAACTTCTAAAGAATAACAACAGTAATCACAGGAAATGGATTTAGGAAATCTGTACTTTAATTAAATCTGCTAAGTGTCAAGTTTTGTTGTAGAACTTCTACTTGCTGCCTGTAGGTTTTGTCTTGCTCTTACAAAATAGTCAATTATAACCTGAGGCAGAATTATACCTTAAATTTGTTTTACTCTGCTCAGACCTATTGAATGAGGAGGTACTGCTCATTCTGCTCAAAAATCAAACATATTTTTTACTGAGATTCCTAAGTCTTCCTGTTGGAGTCTGCGTACTGCTCTTCACCCACTGTCTGGGCCACATTGTGAAACTCAGGGGGAAACCAAATGTAAAGCTGTTGAATATTATGTTTTCCTCCTAAGGGAGAATTATATTACTACTTTTTTTAAAGAAGGCATTTCTGTGTTAAACCCATATTCTCAATATGTAACAGTGCCACAGTGAGTTGGGATCTGTGAGCCCTGCCATGGTGCAAAATAACTGTTCCAGTGCTTGCAGGGTCCTGAAAGTCTCTCACAGGACTGGGATGCCACGTGCAGGGGACAGCACACACACGGGGACACAGGTCCAGAAACTGCTGCCCTCTCCACTTTCTAGGAGAGACACAGAATTTTTTGATATAAGGCATAACTGGGCTCTACATCTGTTCTTCCCGAGCTCCTACACTTTGGAACAAGGCCTCCCCAGTTCTTGGTATTACTGTGTGATGCTGCCTCTTCTACACTGGAGGAAGTTGAGTTTAAAAGGCTCATTTTTAAAAATACTTTCTGGACAGGCCTGACACTGATGTCACCTAGCTCGTTTGTCCCCAGGCATTAAATCTGTGCAGCAGGCGGAAAAAAAAAAAAAAATACATCAGAATCTTTCTGAACTATAAATGTAACCAGCAAATAGATAAGAGTTCAGTGTCCTATAATAGGATGTCTTTTCGCTGACTGGCAGAAAGAGAGTGACTCAGCCTGACTGTGTACACACACTGAAATAGACTTTTTCAAGTTTGGAGACAAAGGCCTTTACATGCATTTATAAAATTGCCTTTAAAATGCTTGTGAATGAGTTAATCACACAGCCATCTGATTAGACATGAACAGCCTCCCTATTTTTTACACGATTAGGTCATCCCAAGAGAATCACAAAACAAAATAGACACAGATGTGTCATCCAAGGGTGACTAATAGAATGTAGTTGAAAGCAGTGCAATTAGGAAAATAGTGCAAGTAGGAAATTTTCAAGCCGGTTTCACAACTCGGTGTCCTTCATCTTCCCTGCCAGAGCCTGCTCTTCAGGAATTTGATAGAAAACGTTTCCCTTGGCTTGCACAGGTCCAGACAGGTCTCTGCTTTCTCCTTGTTCCTTTTCTTTCATTCCTGGGACCTGGCTCCAGCTCTGCAGTAGCATTTTGAGCATCTGAGCCTTATAGTCTCTTCACTTTCACATGAAGATTGTACTTTCCCATGAGCTTGTTGAAGTGGGAACTGCTGCAGTGGAGATTTGGGATAGAGTGGATGGCACTTAAAATCTGGGGAAGAGAAATGGCACAACTGGCAGAGTCATAAATGTGTATCTCAGTAGCAAGTGCAGAACTGTAGCGTTTCCATACCCTTGCAGAGGAAACATTTTGTAAAGTAAAATAGAGAAGGGTCCTTCTCACTTGCAGACTTTCATCTTACCCTGAACTCCAACGATGTGAAGTTTTTGATAAGCTGAGATCATTGTCTAGGTACTTGTAACCTGCTACATGGGCTTTCAATTACAAGCTCAGAGAGCAAGAGAGAGGTGTCAAAAGAAACGTGATCTTTTTAGTTTTCCTGAAGTTTTAATTGAGAGTGGCACCTAATCTCTGGCAGGTAGCTGTGAGATGCAATCCTGGGAAAGGAAAAAGCCTCTAGACAGCTGAGAATTAATAAGAATCATGCAACTCACTTGATTATTGGTGTAATCTTTGAAGTGTCTTTGTAGTCCTAAGAATCTTGTTTTACAGCTGTCAGCTTTAAAGAATGAATGTCATCTTACCTGAGCCTCTTTTTCTAGTGGTGGCAGTTGTCTGGGGAGATAAAAACTACACAGACTGAGACAGTTGCTGATATGAAGAGGCTTTCGATAGCTCTCTTACCGCTGCTGTAATAAATTGAAGAAATACTGAGTCCAGGATATCTTGTAGCAGATTTCTAGTGAGTAAAAAAGCTGCCCAGACTAAGTCAGACAAGTTCTAAAAGTTTTTATAGTTTAAAAGTTGTTGGTGGAGGAAGAGGTGACTGGTTGGTTGCTACATTGCAATGTATTTTTGTACTAGTGGAAGCCCCGGACTAGGTCTGCTCATTCTGAAAATGTGATGAATACTGTTATGGAAAAGCTTACTGGTTCTAAAGTGAAAATACTGGGTACTTCCACTCCTGAGCACTATTATATGTTCATTCTAACGTATCCAGAGGGACTCCCTGATGGGAAGGTGCTTCCCTGCTCAGCAAAGGTTGTTAGTATTTATTTAGCTTCTCTCCTCAAGTGATTTAAAACTGGGCACACTAATTTGCCTGCATTGAAAGGACTAACTGGTATTTTACTCAGTGCTGGGGTGTGTCAGCCACATGGTGTTTGGCAATAAACATTACTGATTTAGACATCTGTGGGAAAAATCAATGGAACACCAACTATTAATTCACTCAGGTACTTTAACAAATGTACCCTGGGGTTTGTTCAGTATTCTCTGGTTTGCTATGATGATCTTAGAATTAGGCTGGCCCAAATCTTATAAGTGTTATTAATAGCACTGCATTAATATTGTGTGCATAATCAGGGGTTGCTTAATTTAAAGTCATGTTAGAATAATGTAAATGAATTCTTACCATGCTGGCTGATGGCATTCCAAAATTCCAGTTTATCCACATAGTGTGTCACTGTTTTGGAAATTAGGAATTCTGCGATATTGAGTTTTGATGCTGCCAAAATTTACCTCAAAACATTGAGATTCACCGTGGTTAAATGAATAAGGACAGAAACATCCTTCCTGGCTTTCTTTTACATTCTAACATCTTTTCTACTTTTTGGAAGTCAGATTTAATTCTTGCTTTTCTAAAGGTGACTATGAATTCTTATTCTTGCTGGGAATTTGGGTTCAGGTCTTAAACATTTGTTCTCCTGTCAAAAACAGCTCCTCTAAAATCATTCCCCCTAGAGAAAAATATGAATAATCTTAAAGAAGAAATCTGTAGGTGGAAGAGAGTTGCTAAATAAGTAGTCCTAAGAAAGAGAAACTGTAAGCTGCAGCCTTCAACAGCTAGAAAAAGTGTATCTTATATAGACACTAACTATGGTTTGCTATTCAAAGAGCTGGAGGGAGAAGAGAGCTAAGGCTATAGAAAAATTATTTCCTTAGAGAGAGAGTCTACAGGATATAGCCTGTTGCTAGAGTTTAAGGGAAAGCTGAAAAATTTCATGTTTGATAAAGAAGTTACTGAAAAACAGAAAAAGAACAGCCTTGGATGTAGGGTCTTTCCAAGAACTGATTTGTTAACATCCTGCTGTTCTTGGGAATAAGGCACTGATGCCTTCCTGACGGGCTGTGGTGGGCTTGATCTCATCCTAAGGGTATTTAAAGAAACCCTTTCCTTGGTTTTACCCAGAGCAGGACCACATCTCAAAGTCAGAGCAGTCAGTCATTCTGCATTTGCTTCCCTCGGCTGGAGAAGAACTCAAATCCAATTTAACCCAATTATGCTGTGGGGCCAGGTTGTGCTGTTCTGATGCCTCCACGTGTGTTCCAGAGCACAGCACGTCAGAGCCATGTTTTGAGCTTATGTGAACAGGGCTGGGGAGCTGAGGTCAGTGGCTGGGCAGTGCTTTAGCAAGAACAGGAATTCAGCTGCTGTTTGGGATTTTCTGCATGAATGTGGTGCCTTAGCAGAGGACAGAGCCCTGGTGACACTGGTATGTAATTAGAGAGGTGGCTCAGAAGTGCCTCAGTACACTAATGACAAATCCTGTAATTGCTGAATTCATCCTCTCGGTTGACCAGTAAGGCAATTTGAGATGGCACATTACAAGTAAACCCCCCAAAAAACAGGCTATTAGTAAGAGAAAACATCTTGCAAAAGGCAACAGACAATAAAACCCTTTTTTTAAAAGCAAAAAGAGGTTGGGAATTGATGTGTTCACTTGGAGTCTAAACCAGTGAGGATTTGCATGTTCAAATAAAAATAAATAAAAAATAGCAGAACATTTAAAAGAAGCTTATTTCTATAATAATGCAAAATGTTAAGCACAGATTTACAAGCGTAAATAAGAACTCAAGTCCCAAAATGGGTAGCGACATTATACCAGCAACATTAAATAGATGGAATAGCAGCAGTCAATCTAATAAATAGTTTTCCTTTGCTGCCTCTGAAGCCAAAGAAATCATACTGCTTTAGGGACATGTTGGAAAATAATTCAGAGAAATACCTGCTCTGCCTTCCTGCCACTGCCAAAATGCACCATCTGAGGTCACAGCACCAAACCACTTTTCACTGTTGCCCTGGCCATTGCACACATGGCAAAATTAAGCTTTTAAAGGGCAGCAAAAATGATGAGGAAAACGTGATGGCAGCAACCAGGGAATTAATTCATCCTGCTGAAATCAATGGCTGTTTGAATTATAGTTGCTAAATTTATCTGCCTACTCCAGGAATTTCTGAAACTTACTTTCTTTAGTCCAACTTCTTTTTAACCATCCAGGTGCTGGTTTGTCACGCTATTTCCTGCAGAGGAAAAATAACATCCCATCGTTGCTGGGGTGGTGGAAGCACCGATCATTTTGTAGCTCTGTGGGGACATCTGTTGTTGCATCACTCAGTCTGTGAGTTAGTGCCAGCAAAAGATCAGATCAAATCCTCTTGTTCTGTTATGGTAAAACCGGCTTGGAATGCTAGTTCTGATTATCACCTATTGTCAAACCGAATCCTTTCTTTTTTCTTCACCTTCAAGTTACCTGGAAATCACATCCTTGTGTGAGTTTAGAGGGAGCTAAGGAGGGATGAGGAGCAGAGTACTGATGGTGTGTGTGACACATTGGGCAATCTGTGAATGCTTTGCTGTAATGACAGAGTCAGTAAAACTTGAAATTTTAGGGCTCAGTTTGGCAAAGGTTGTACCAAAGCCCATTGCTGAATGCTTGAGCCGAGGCAGCAACTCCGAGTCTTCTTCTTCTAATCTGAGTTTTGTACTTTTGCAAATGGAACTGGAGAGCTCATTTGGGGGCTCAAAAAATAACCCACTTCCCTCTCCAGCCAGGGCTTTGAGACACCATTGTATGGTGCAGTTTATTAAATGAACTGCTGGCACACCTCTTCTTCGTAAATCCATTTGTATGAAAATAAACAAACTTGGATATTTTTATTGTAATTTTTACAATTTCACTAGAAACCTGTTTATAAATGGCCTCCTGCTTTTCAAAAACTCATATGCTAAGGGTTTTTTTGACAGAGAGAGTCTGCAAGTACCTGCAGTACCTGGTATTGAAGGAGTACCTCTCTGTTAGAGGGCTCAGTCATGTTTGGTGTAGAGTGCTCTTCATTTTATTTAAGTAAATGATAGCTCTGGCTTTTGTATCAAAAGGCTAATTCTGCTCTGCTTGAGGGAGAGAGGAGGACATCTTAAATCAGTGCAAAGCACCATCGATCTCTCTCGTCATCTGATTCAGTTGTCCCAGAAGTCAGCGAGGACCAGGATCACAAGAGTTTATGAATCAGGAGCAGCCTGGAATAGAGGAGTTCTTCACTATCACTCTCAGGTGCTACAATGGCAAGTGTGTTGTGAGAGACCAAGCCCTGTCAGGTCCTGTGCTGCTGTCCTCAGTGGCACCCCTCCTATGCACATAAGGTGTGAGGGATTTCCATCTGGCACCTGCTGTTGTTCTGCCAGAGCCTGTGCATCACTGAAATCCAGTTTGGGGGGTTGGCATGAGACATGTTAAGCTTTGTTTAGGCTCTTCATCCATGGGAATGAAAGCACTCCTTGGTGATTTCATGGCAGAACACAGGCTGCAGAAATCCTGGGATGGGGAAGCATCCCATACCCTGTTACTTTAAGAACTCTGCTTGCCTGCATCTGATATGGACATGGTAGACAGAGAAAGGTCTAAGGCATGTTTAAGCAGCCTTTATACATACTAATATGGCAAAATGAGTAAGCAATTTTTTTTTCAGCTCGTTTTATAGATCTTTTGTGCCAGCTTGCTATAATTCTGGTTGGGGTTTTTTTTTGGTTGGTTTGGTTTGGTGGAGTGGGGTGGGGTGGGTTTATGTTTGTTTATTTATTTATTTGGGTCTTTTCCACATGGAACTAATTCAAGTGAAATCAGCTAACACCTTTGGACACATGACCAGAGCTGGAACATTAGAACATGTTTTATGTTGTAGAGACAATGCTGTTTCATTTAAATTCTTTTCTCCTTTTGCAGCACCTCATTTAAAAGGAGTGGAAGTTTTCTGTTTCAAAGCCTGTCCCAAATTTTCCTGATTATTTCTCTCATGTAAAATCACCTCTAAGTCCATAAGGGTTTCATTGGAGAAATTAAAATTGTTCAGGAGAGGTAATTTAAGGACATCCCTGCCCATTTACAAAACCAAAATGGATATGAGTTTAAGGGGTTCCCAGCACAGTGAGGTGCTGCATAACACATACACAGAAACAAGTTTTGGTTTTGGATATTTTATCGTGTTTGCCCCAGGCTGGCTACTCAGGTATCCTGAAGAGCTGAAGCAGGTTTTCCCAATATAATTTGTTGAGCTTTTAGGCTTGGGATTTCCTTCTTTTCTGCAGTGACATGCTGTGGATTTTGCCCACACTTGGCAGTAGCGTGTCTGTTGCTGACTGACAATGGAGCCAATCTAGAGTAATATTGCGACTAATCCAGTGAGCTAAAAGTGACCTGAGCAGCTTTGGGAAGCCCCTAAAGTGCTCCTAAGAGGAACTAGATCCACTCCAGAGAAGAGTGAAATTTCCAAGGAGAAATTATGGGAAATATCACCAGGGAGGGAGGAACTAACAATACTAAATGAGCTATCCTTGACAGAATAATATTAAAAGTTTACTATTATAACCTGTCCCCTCAGCAGCAGTGATGGCAGACATTTTCATGTCTAGGTATTGTAAGTGGTGTCACTATGTGTTAATAGCATATTTGTGACTAGAAATGATGGGCCCCCTTTGCTGCACTGCTGTATTTGATAATTAAAGGAAACTATTACATCTGTTTGACACTTGCAAAAGGTCCGTGTATGTGGATAAATTTACTTGGGATTAAAAAAAAAGATCATTGCATTTTAAAGCTTATCTTGGCTCTCTCAGACTGAGCCTGAGAACTTGTGCCTGTGCAGTGCTTGCTCTCCAAAGGCATCCCCCAACTGAAAAGTAAAGAAATGCAAAACTCAATGCACTGCTTGGCTCAGCGTTCAAAAGCAGTGCCTTGTTTCCCAAATGAATTTGTCTGGCTTCTGTTACCAGCCATCAGTTCTTTCAGTAATCAGTAATTTCTCTCTTTCTGCTGGACAAGTACCCAGTGTTTGTTTTCTCCATGGGAAAGTGCTTACACTGTATAAACCAGTCACTTGTCAATCTTCTTTTTTGTAAACTAAATGTCTTGAGATTTCTGTAGTCTCGCTATATGGGATTTTTCATATTGTCCATGTAGTCAAGGGTTTGGGGCTGCTTTCTGTATTTTCTGCAGTTTTTTTTCTAAGACAAGACAGGAACACTGTGCACTAGCCCAAGGTCTCACAAGTGCTCTCGACACTTCCCTGCTTCTTGTTGCCCTCTGGTATTCAAATGTAGTGAATAATTTTCCATTTTCATACAGCTGGGATAATACTGGGAGCTGGTAGGTAGGTGTAGATATCTGTGTAACATAATGCAGATCCTTTCTGGTATCACAGAGGCATTCTCCCTCCTGCAAGTAGATTTGTATTTCTTATTTCTAAAGTCCTTGCACTTGGCTAATTAAAATTTAATTAATTTAACTGGGTATAGCTTCCCAGTGAACCCCATCATTTTAACTGGCTTGTCCTCCTCATGATGTGTCATTCAGCCACAACTTGTCACCTGCAAATGTGTTAGTGCATGATCTTGTCTTTGCTTGCAGGTCTTTGCTTGATGAAAACAGTAGCTCAGGTATTGCTTTTTGCAAGCTCTTCCATGGAGCACCCACACCTCAGGCTCAGCCCTGGCTGACAGCATTCATGCCCATAGCTGACATCCTCTTCCCTGTGATTTGTACAGCTCTGTCTAAATGTTGTAAACCATAAGAGAGTTCTTTCATAGTCAAGTTTTGCTCTTGGCTTTTGCATTTTAGTGAAAGAGAGGAAATAGTGGAAGTCCAGATCTTCAGAGCCTCATGTATTTTGGGGCAGAGGTTCTTCACAGTGACAGGAGTAGACAGACCTGTCTCATGGTTTTTGAAGATCTCTTATATTCCTGTTGCAGGAGAATGAGGGAGTGACAGATAAGTCAAAGCAGCTCACCAAACCTGCCATAACATAACTGCTTGCCTAGCAAAAGTTACAGAATTTAAGGGTTTTGTTTCACAGCTGGACTGTTAATCTCATTATTGTATTCACTTGTCAGACCATGTTAATATAACCAAGTGAAAAATGCTTCTAGACACATCCTACTTAATATTTAAAATAAAGAATTAAATGTGACTTTCGAGACATCTAAAATAAGTGATGGTAAATCATGGTCTTTAAGGATGGGTTGGTTACCCTATATGTGTTCTGAGAGTCCCCCTAAGTATAAATCACAGGAAATTCAGTTAGAAGTCAATTGAGTAATGAAAAAAATACTATGATCTTCTTTTAAATCTCCTTTTTTTGTTGTTGGTATCCTTTTTGTAAGGGTATTCCTTAAGGACTAAAGTGGAATGGTAATTCTGGACATAAAAAATATAAGCTGAATATTTGGTCAAGAGAACTATGCAGGCAGGAAAAAATTCAGAGATTAAAAACTTTGTTGATAAGACTGTGCTGTGTTTCTGTGCTGTGTCCATTCAGATTTAATCTCTGAAGTTAGTAGGAACTTTGTAGCTATGTTCTGTAAGTACTTAGACTTAGCACACTAAGACCTCACTCATCCATATGGTCATTTATTTTTCTCCATAAGTGCCCTATTTTTAAATATTTTAGATAGCAAGATCCAGGTGTTTAACAACTCCTAAAGCCATCATTAAAGCAAAATACCCAAATGTGCAAAGGCTCACTGGAGACTAATTTGTTGTAGTGAGCGAGTAGTCCTGGAAGATTACATTCTCTTTGCTTCCATCGGAGCAACAACAGGCCAGGTCTCATCAGCCTTATGGATTTCAGTGGGGCCACTGATATGGATGAGCAAGAAGGCTGTGACAGAGCACATTTAGATGTAGTGTACAGTTCTTGGGTTCTGAGGCACTGAAAAAATGTTCCTTCTTCCAATGGAATAATTCAAACCCATGCATCTTCTCTTTGATGGCAGGAGGAGGTAAATAATGACACGTTCAGTGCCATTTGTCTGTGTGGCAGGGAAGTCGAGCCTTTGCCTGGGCAGGCTCTCTGCTTTTGAGCAGCACAGAGCTGAGGCATCTGGTGAGCCAGCCTGGGGCACTGGGAGGCTGCAGTTCCTAAGTGAAGAGCCTGGGGAAGTCCAGGGTGGACACAGTGAGTGCTTCTGCTGGAGGCAGTGCAGATTTTGGGAAGGTTCATACAGAATTACAGCTAATAAACCCATCTGGCTGTAAATGATTTTGTTCCACATTTATCCAGGCTTCAGAAGAGCTTCCATCAGTCTGTCTTGCTTTTATCCATTAGGCCATGAGATGCATTGATCATCTTTCTGTGCTTTACTTGTGTCCTTTCTTCAGTGCAAAACTGAAGTTGCCAGTATTAGTGCATTGTGACTTTCCCGGATACATCATACATACACATATATATTTAGATATTTGTAGTATTTATTGCTACCTTTCACAGGCAGAGCCATTTGAGATAAATCCTTTACCACTAATTTAATCCACAATTCTACATTGGTGGTCCTTTTGAAAATTGGTTGTAACTCTCATGATTGAGTTTCCCTTCCTTCCCCTGCCCCTTGAGTATCAATGTGTACCTGCATAATCTATTGTACCTCAGTTTATGCAGGTACCTCAGCACAGGTAGTATATGTACAAAAAAAAAAAGCTATAAATTAAAGGAAACATCAATCCTGTACTGCAGTTGCATTTCCCAGGAAAGCAAATGCAATGAAATAAATGGTTAATGAGAGGTTTCTTCGAATTGTCAAGATGGTCCTGGGAATATTCTTTATAATTTCATTGAAAGTTGCATGTCCAACTTCTGTTTTGGGGTACCCAGATCTTCTTTTCATCCCATTTAATTTTCAGCCATTAATTAAAATGTCATGGCTTCCCAGCAGTAGTGCAGCAGTGGTTTGGTCCAGCCCCACTCTTGTGGGATATGTGCAAGATGGATCAGCCAAGTGTTTGGTTCAGGTCAGTGCTGGCCTGTGCTCACCCCATCCCAGCGTGTTGGGGGTGGCTGGGAGCAGCATGAATAATTCAGGGCACCACAGGACTATGATGGGAGCTTTTCTGGACAGTGTCTGGACAGATGGAGAGCAGGGAGCTTGTGAGAGATCCGTGCCAAGGTTGGGACTTGGTTGCCAAATCTCATGCAAAGTAGGGCTGTACAGCTGAAATAGAGATATGAATTATAGTTTTTTAATGTTCATTAAAACTTTTGGTGCTGCTGAGATGAAAAATTCCAGAGCAAATAGAAATCCCTAGGAACTCACCATGTGTTCTACAAAGGTCACCTTCAATCTCTGATTTTTACATTTGCCTTCATTCCCAAAAATGTTTAATTGTCATATATGTGATGGCTTCAGGCTTCAGACTGTTAGGAAATTGAGACTGAGTCTTAAAGTGTAAACAAACCACTCGTGTCAGGAACAAACCTAAAATTATTTCTACTCATTCCACTTCATAGTGCTACAGCAGTTTTTAGTAGGTACAGGGTAGTTTGACAGATTGTGATAAAAACAGTGATGAGTGTATTACTATTTATACTGTAAAACTGACTAGATAAAAAACGTAGAGCATTGTCCTAATCTGACTTCCAATACAGAAATCCTCTGTCCTTTGAGCCTCTTTTTGGGTGATTCTGGCTGGGAACAGAGCTCTGCTTTTATAGGCAAAATGCAAGACCCTCCCCAGGCAGGGGCAGGGGGCGATGAGGGATGCAGGAGGACATTTGTGCACTGGTGGTTGGCAGAAGGGGCAAAGCTCTCAAGAAGCTGGTGCTCAATGGAAAAGCCTCCAATATGTTGAAAGAAATTTTTCCCTATCTGTTTTTTACCTTTGGGCTGTTGGTTGCCCAACCTAAAACACAGTTTTGTCTGAGGTGGGATTTCAGCACTCAGCAGTTGAGGGTGAAATCCAGACAGTTCATTCCTTTAAGCTGGGTTCCTCAGCTTTAAGATACTTACAAAAAGAGGCAGGTTGGCCTTGGAGAACATTTAGACCCAGCAGTGGTGGTCTGATCTAGTGCAGATAGATTCAGAAGTAGAATAAGTGATAAGGCTTGTGGAGTTTGTGCAGCTTCACTGAGATGTGCCCTGTGGTATGTTTGTGGTGCAGAGGGAAAGTACGATTTTCATTTTATTGATATTGCTTCAGGTTAATCAACTTCTTTTGGTAGATAGTGATGGAAAAAGTTACCCAGAGAACAATTCTTTAAATGTACCAGAAAGTTCTGCAAGTAAACCAGTGAATTTCTTTAAGAAGTGCAATGCATAACCAGGAGGAACAATGATTTCCCAATTTGATTTGGGAACTCAGACGCACAGGAGATCATCAGCAGTGGCAGAGCTGCTTGTCCCTTTTAGTAGCTTTCAAAGCTGGGTACCCTTTTGGGCTACTGAAATATGGTGGATTAAGAGAATTTTTTGTTTTACACACAAAACCACCTTGGAAACGTGTACCATGTGTGGTGTTCAGGGATGACTTCAATCCCTTGCTTTTTCTTTATTTCTTGCATATGTTATTTGGCAGCAAGTGTAATTTGAAATTGGCTCTGCCTTCTCATCTTAAACGAATGAGGCTTTCTTGGCTGCTAATTCTGGCCTAGCTGTACTTCTTCACAACTTGCACTAAGCACATTTTTACAAAGTTTTTCCTTTGTAAATGAGGTAATGTGAGTTTTGGGTTTGTTTTTGAAATCCACACACTGCTTTTCTATTGTGCTTCTGAGCCTTCTTTTTTCTATCATTCAAGATTCAATTCAACAGGAATGCTTCCCACCAAAGCAACAGAAATAAACAGTTGTCTAGCTACTGTGAGAAATATTTTACAGAGGCTTATATGTTCCAAACAGACATTTCAGTCCTCATGGAAATCTACCCAGTAGAGTTCCATTTTCTGAAAATATTACCATTTTTATACAAAATAAGCTATTCTTTTGTATTGCTGTTGTGCAGAGTTCCTTGGCAGGGAACAATTCTGTGTTCAGTAGGGATACCACAAATTGAAGCTTCAGGCCAGATTTTGAAGTACTTTGTGTTTACATTCCATAGAAGAAATGTGATGACTTTGGGATTTGACAATATATTGGAAGACCCTCAGATACAGGAGATTGCAGTGAAATTTCCACAAAATGAGAGTTGCACTTTGCTGCTTCAGATTGTATTACATTCAGTAGTGAAAATACATGTAACAGGTGTCTTTGATGCTAATTCTGCTGGAATTCACCACTGAGACATTATTACAAATTGCTCTTAAAAATGCTTTATCAACTGCCTCTCTGCCCATACTAGCCAGCAGAAGAAACCACTGCCCATAGCTAGGTCTGCTAGGAAAAAACCCTGGTGTTTTGGGGAAAAAAATTTTCTATAGTCTGTATCAGTCTCTCTAATTTACTGCCCTACTTCTGCCAGCAGATTGGGACACGACTTCCTTGGCTTATGCGTGAGAATTAGAGCTCTGTAAGTCACAGGGAGAGGTTTGGTGTTGGTGCTGGAGCTCTCCAGTGCTGGAGGTAAAGCCAAGGTGGGACAGAACAGCCCATGCAGCTCACAGCCTTTATTGTCCAAGGGGAATTGGTGTCAAGTGAAAGTCATATCCCAGGCTGGAAAACGTGATGGAGAATACAGATTTGCCACTTGCTCTGCCATGCCTCTTACCAGGGTAGTATGATCTGCCTGCTGGCCAGGCAAACATTTAGGGAATGTACCCTCTTAAACTGCCAGGGAGTTGTGGATTTTAGGAGGATAGTTATGATTCTGGCCACAGCAAGATATTAAATATGTTTCTGCAGTGATAACTTTGTGCCCTTCTGAAATCAATAGCAGATTTCCTGTGGGATTCAATGTGGCAAACAGAAACTTCCAGGAACATTTAAATATACAAATATTTGCCTATGCGCAAACTGTAAATTGTTTGTTCTAAAGAAATTCCCTTTGTTGTTACCTTAGGCTAAACCAAATTGCGGAGGAGAGTAATTTATTACAAACATGATGTTTTGTGGCAGTTAAACCCATTTACTAGTAAATATGGAAGGCAAAATTCGGTAATTGCAAATGTCTTGGCATGGAAAATATTAAGAGGAAAACTGGTAAGGGCTGAGTAGTACTTGTCATCAATAAATACGCATGATCAAATAATAAGTGAAGTTAAATTAGTGGGACCTCTCTAATTTAGTCTCATCTTCCAGTAAAAAAAATACCTAACTATAACTTCAACTATCAGAACGAACTACTTTATACTGGGAAAAGACACTTAATACTCATTTAATCTGTGTTCAGATGAAAAAACATTTGCCTTATTATTTTTAATTCCTTCATAAATTTGGAATGATATTGCTTTCATGGCCTTGTTATAATTAGCAGTAGCTATTTCTTGTTAATGACCTGCAAATCTGTATAATTCATCTGACAAGCTGACAGCCAGACATATTAACAAGGTTTGACCAGCATCTGAAGCCCTCAGTAAAAGATTTTCTCCTATGATACTACAAAATGTTTTTTGAGATACCATGTATAAATATATCAAACACTGTAAATGATTTCTGCAAGGAGGTTACAAAATCACTCTGCTGAGAAGATTCTCTCTAGCATTCATCTAGAATAGATTGTTACATAGAAATCCTATTTTGCACCACATTTATCTGATGATTAAAACTGTGCTGACAGCACTGTTATTTATAAATCCCTGGCAATCTAGAGCATTATTTCTACATGATTTGCAAAAAATATGTTAAAACAGAGAACAAACACCAGGCCACCCAGCACGAAGAAGCCTCTGGATCTCTCAACTAGTGGAAAACACACTTTTGGAAAAAAGTTTGCCTGTTTTCAACAAAAGCTGTACTATGAGCTTTTAGGGCTTGATTAGTCAGTCCCCCAGAGAGTATAATTTCTTGTACTTCAGTGAAATCTGGATCTGGCCCTGGCCCTTCTTGACTGCGCATTGTTACCTAATGTCTCTCTTTTGACTTTTCTGCACCCATGTGCTTAACGGGAATTAGTTTCTCCATTTCTAGGAAGTATCTTTTAAATGGCATTAAGACAGGTTCAGTAATGTTCAGAATGACACCCTGTAAAATTACAGCTGCTCTGTGTGGATTTATTGATACACATGGCACTTTATTGTGGCAAAGGCAAAGTCACTGCCCAAGGCAGTTTTCAATCCAGCATGATGTGATCTTCTGCATAATGTGGTAATTTTGTGTGTTCCTCAGTCCAAATAATTGCAGTGTAGCCCACCTCCAGAAATAATGTGACCACAGTTCCTTACAGTAGTGCAGGTATTCCTATACTGTGTCACCCAGCACCTGGCCTGGCACAGGAGGCTCGATGTAGAGAGAGACCTGTTTTTGCAGTGAGATGTAGCCCAAGGCCACTGCTTAGCGGGACTTTTAAGCATGCAAGTACTTCATTGATGTTGACACTTAAATTTACACGCTTTTAAGCACTCTGGTGAGCAGGGACTTGAGGAGAAGCTGTTCTAGTATGGAACGGAAATCATGTGAAACCCTAAAGAGAACGTATAAGCTAAAACATTTGCAACTTTCAAGGCATTTCTTTTGGGTTTTTTTATTGGTTTTGGTCCTAGGAATGTTTTTGGCTCTGCAGAAAAATGTTTTAGCTTTTAGACGGAATAGCACTCTCACCTTGTGCAAAGTGGGTGCCATCATTGCTGTCTGATGGTGGGAAGCCTTTATTTTGGGACACTGCATCATTTAAGAATTTTTCTCCTTAGTGTAGACACAATAAATTGCCTGCGTTTCAAGGAAGAAAATGAGGAGCAGCACCTGGGACAGCAGGGGCTCTCCACAGATGCCGCTTTAGTGCAGCGCTGTGTCCTGTGTCAGGACTGCGGAGCTGAACATACAGCAGCTGCCAGCCTGCAGAGAGCAGCAGGAGCGTGTTTCACTGTGGGAGCCACTCTGTCCTCGCTGCTCCGGCTCTGACTGCTGCAAACGACGTGCAGATTAACTCAGACACAAGCAGTGCTGCTGATGGAGTGGAGAGGCAGCAAACCTGTCTTTCACTGGTGGTTTCCAATAGGTAGAGTGTGCTCTTAAAGCACCACCAGGTTATCAGAATATATAGTGCGATAGATGAACTTCCCCTTAAGACAGAGGACAGCATGATGGATGACCAGGACACCATGACCAGCTACCAGGACACTTCTTGGATAAATATGCCATTTATCTTCTCACAAAGCACATCTCTGTTCTATGGTATCAGCTATGTCAGTGTTAGGAATACTACCCAAAATGCAGGCAGTAAAATCTCTGCGAGACAGGCAGGCTTTGGTACTAGCATGGCTTCCACCTTCAGCTGCACCCACTACTTGGTGAGTTATTTTTACTGTATTTGTAACTAACTCTACGCAGACAATTTTTATCTTAACCAATGCAGCATATTTGCTTTGTGACAGCTTTAGCACCCTGATTGTGTATAATGTGTTCAGGCCATGGGGAAGGAGTTCCTCTTCTTCTCCCCCCATCAATCACAGAAGTCCCTCCTGTCTCTCACCCTCCCCAGAGCAGAAGTGGCAGGGGAGGTGAGGGGAAGCAGCTCTCACTCTCCCTGTCCATGGCATCTGGGGTTCCTCCCCAGTGCAAGGACAGTCTCTGGACAGGCACTTTGTGTGGCAGAGCTCCCACCAAGGGACGCTTTGTCCATCCCTATTCCTTCAGAGAGATGGGTTTTTCTAGAGCACTGCTGCCTGTTCAGGCAGGTCACCACCCTTGGCTTTAAGCTACATTTAGAGAGGATGAGACCTGAGCAGTTTTTACCCAGCCCCCGGGTTCACACTGAGCCAGAGCTCAGGCAGCTCTGGCTCAGCACTGTGGGAATTCAGCAGCCCCATCAGGGTAACTGTGCCACTGGTTTATCACCATTTACGGAGTTTGGGGAGATTAACTGTGTGATAGCACACAACTCCAGGAGTGCCTGTCCTGCAGAAGGCTTCAGGTATCCACTTTATAAAATACAGGAAAAATATGAAACAAAACATAATATTCTTTCAGGCAGCAAAACAGGTATCAAAGATACCTGGATTTAAGCTCTGGAGAAAGTATGGATCTTAGTCTCTGTCCAAAGAATTACAATCTAATAAATTTTAGGATAATTAGATGATAACAAGGGAAATTAGTATGTAAATAAACTTTACACCACAAGGAGAAGTTTATTTCTGTCTTGTAACAAGCTGACTTTTGTGTGTGATAAGACCAGAACTGGTTTGGTACTTATTAAGCATCTGTTATATAAACAGGAAAAATGGCCATCATCAAAGCTAGTTTCATTTGTGTGATAGCATATTGGCATTTCTGTGCAACTGATTAATTTTATCGTCTGAGACTGTGACCACTCTGCCTCTAGACACTTTTATAGAGAGGCTCAGCATGTCGGAAGGGCTTGGGGCAGAGGCTGACCACCAGCAGCTGTGAAATGTGACTCAACCTGCAGCTCAGAAAGTCCTTACAATGCTGATTGCTGAAAGGATAAAGTGTGTTTCAGGGGAAGGCTGGTTGTTTTCCTTTGGCATTCATCCCAGCCACTGTCAGAGAAAAGAGGATAGATGAACTTTTGGCCTGATCCAGTATGGCTGTTTTGATGTTGCAACGATATTGTTTAATTATTCAAGAGCCAAGAAGAAAGTCTTTAGAGTAGTATGGCATCAGTGAAAAATGGTATTGGACTCAGACAACTGCACAGGTTTTGACTGAGGTGTTGCTGATTTAATAAGCAATTGAGACTTGATGGAGTTCACTGTCACTCCAAATGCATTTTCAAAGAGTGGCTGTAATTTTTGGAGTAAGATCTCTCCCAGCTGGGAGCTGTGCACCACATCATTTGTTAGCAAAGTGCCAGGTGTACTAGTAAGTACATCTGTGAGGAAGTTGATGCAGAAATGAAAGATGGCAAAGACTTTAAAAGCATTAATGAGTTGGAAATGGGTCAGCAATAGAGTCCTGGCTTGTTAAAGATGTCCTCTTGGTTCAGAATAATTGCTAGAGTAAGTTGGGCTGACATTCCCAGTGCTACAGACAGAGATGAACTGCAGAATTAGAAATTAATCACAAAGTGTTCACTACCTTCTGCTGCTAGGAGGATGGGAAAATGTCCATTTTTAACATTACTGGCTAAAATGATGCTTTAATGCTTTCACGGTCTTTTGATATGTAACTCTCCCCTTTAAAAATTGTTTCATCATTATGAAATTATATTGGGCTAGACCCTCAGAGAGTGTAAGTCCCTGAGAATTGTCTATATACAGCGAATGACAATCTGTCCCATTAATCTTATTGCTCTACTAAGAAAGCAGCCATATCATCTAGACCTTCCTTCAGGCTAAAGCTGCTAAGAGAACTCCGAAAAAAGGCCAATTTACAGATAAAGAGGTTTTCAGTCAAGCCTGGGGATCATTTTTCTATTTGTTTGCTTCTCCTCTTAACCTAAAAGTAATTTAAAGAGTTCCATGTTTTATATTTTGAATAATTTTTCTTCTGCAGATAGTTTACTAAAATTACCTTTCCCTAAATTCTGTTTAGTGCCCCCTACATTTAGGGGTAATATGTTTTGTTCCTATCTCTAAAACAGGAAAAAAAAATCAAACAATATGTGCAGAGTCCTGAGAAAGAAGATTTCATTAGATGTGGAAAATTCTAAAGATGATGAAAAATGTGCTGAGATTAGATTTGGACAACTGCACTTCAGCAGTCAAGTCTGCAGAAAACAAAGCAAACTTGGGCAACTAAAATTCTTTGGGGGAAAAAAACCCCACAAATTCTTTTCTAAAAGTCTTGGTAAGTCCACTCAGTTTTACTGTTCCCCTCTAAATTAGGATATAAGTCATCTTGCTTTATTGCGATGGGGTATGTCAAATAGATGGTATCTGTGGGGAGACATTTTCACTAGTCATGCAAATGCTGATTTATTTGGGAATTTTTCCTGCAAGTAATTCCATCAACATTAGTCTACAGACTCTCAGAGCTTTAAGAGACAGTTTGTTAGTTCACCTGATTTCATCTTGTGTGCATTATGGGCAACGAAATTTTCAGTCACCACCTGTGCTGAGCCCAGGACAGTGTGTTTTAAAAAGGTTGTGTAGTTCAGGGAGACAGCTTGTCTTATCTCAAGGTGTGGAGAGCTAGAGAATTCACTTTTTCTCAGTCATCTCTTCCAATTGCTGTTTAGATTCACTGTTTCAAACTGGTATTTTGTTTGCAATTAAAACTTTTCTAGGTACCCCTTTCAGCTCTTTAAATGCCTCTCCTGCTGTGCTAAGAAATCTACCACTATCTTGCTTTTCTTCCCAGTGAATTTCTTGTACACTGTATTGTAGGCACCTTCCAATTCTCTTACTGACAAACTGAACATACAAGTCCTTGAATTCTTCTTCTGGCCTCTCCCTGGGCCTCCTGAGATGTTCTGCCTGTCTGCCTTTCTCAGCTCTGGGCTTTCTAAGCCCAGCATCTCAAGACTCAGTGGCCGTAACAGAATTAGCTGCATAATTAAGGAAATTTTCACAGAATTGTGACGAAAGCTGGTAAATCTTGGATTTGACTAAGGTATAATATCATTATACTTTACTCATTGGCTGTGAGTCCTTGTTGGATACGATAGGAGCTGGACTGTGCCTCTGCATGGGTGTAGCATTAGGAGAAGTGTAGTTCAGCACTAGATGCTGCCAAGTATTTTAGCTAAATTTGCTGCAGTCAGCCAGTCTGCATTTGGCATACAAAGAAACTGCGCACAACTTGCTAAAATGTAATCACTGAGTCACATCATTGAGTGCTTAATCTCTAGGAAAGTTAACTTTTTCGGCACAGGGTAGATCACATCAGCAGGATTCTTTCTTATTTATTCCCAGGTGCTGCTAATGCCTTCTGCTCCTCTTGCAAGAGAAATTGTGGGCAGTGCTGCTTTGATGTCATTTCACATTGCTTTTACACACACATCAAAAATGCAAAAGCACAGCTTGTTTACTGTAGCTTGACAAAGGGACAAGTACACTTAAATCAAAGAACTTGCCAATACCAACCTCTGAGTGTGTAGGCTTCATTATTAGACAGATCTTTGAGGGCTTTAAAACATGGTGTCGTGTAACAAAATCCTCAGACACCACAAATGAGGCTATTCCCCTACTATACTTGGCAGGAATCTGTTAAATGAGAAGCTTTTCCTTTGGCAGCTGTGCCAAGAGGAATAAAATTAAATGAAAAGGTTGTGCCAGTATTTACCAACTGCACAGCTGCATTTGCAGGCCGAGTTACAAAGTCATTTCTTGACGTGTCTCCTGTGACAGTCAGGCTCCTGCTCAGCCTTCTAATTTCCTTGATGCACTCTTCTCAATGTGTGATGTTCCTTTGAAACATCACTATTTATTCAGTTGACAGTTGCAATGTCAATGGCAAGGAAAGATAATAACTGTGTGTTTCTTTACAAAAATAAGTTAGAAGTAAAAAGTCAATGTCCTTGTTGAGTTTGGAATTGTCATCTCTCTGTTCTACTCCAGAAAGGCTTTCTCCATCTAACGACCCCCAGGATGACTTTTTATATTCAGGTCATGTACATTAGATCATCTTATGTTCTTCAACATTAATGCTTTTCTGACAAATCAGCAAGGAAAGGGGAAGACTCTGTAGCCTGTAAGGCAATAGTGGTATTTTTGCTTCAGTCACTTGATTTGACATTTCTTTTTCAGAGACTTTGTCTGAAATAAGCACCCCCTCTCCTCCCCTTGGCCTCTTTTGACTCCAAGCAGAGCTTCCCACCTGTATTTCTGCTTGCTTTCTTTGATGCTTCTAAAGTGTCATCCTGAAAGTGAGAATGCACCTAATGGAGGAGTTTCTTGTCTTTGATTCTGCTTTGGATCTGAAAGGCAATAAAGAAGATTTTCTAAATCCCCTCTTATTTCTGTCAATTCAAGCCACTCTCAAACAAGCAATGCAGAGCACTTGCAATTAAACCCCAGGCAGAATTTCTGACGACCTTCAATGTCCACAGGCTTTCACTATCCTGCAAACATCCTCCAGACTGTTCGGACTAAAACTGAAGTACTTACATGGAAGGGGATGACTGGGCAGGTGTGACACAACTGTAATTAATCATAGGAGACCTTTCATCTTTTTCTTCGCTCTTGGGACCTGTGGAGTTGTAACAACCAAAATGAAAGCAGGGGGCTCCAAACATAGTTGAGAGTTTTGTGTACTAGGTTTCTGTTCACCTGCAACTAGACAGTCATTATCTGCTTTCAAAACCCTGGCAGCCTAGGTAGCTCGTGAATCTCTTTTTTGAGGAGAAGAAAAGGAAATCAAGTCGCATTTTCTGCATTCTTAAATCCTTCTTTTCAAAGTAGTGGCAGTTTCAACAGAGAAAAGCACTTACTATCTAGCAGGTAGCCAGAAAGAAATACAGATAATTTAATGGACAGCTTTATGCTTACTCAGACCCTTCCTACCAGGGAAGCAACAGAGGTTTAAAGTGACATTTGTAAATGATGTGACAAAACAACCATTTTCTTTCCTGTGGGTAGTGATAGGGTTCTGATTACAAAGCTCAGTTCTGAAGGCCAAAGCACAATTGAATGAGAAATACTGTGCTTTCCTGGACATCTTTATAGTTCAGAAGAATTAGTTCAGGACACTAACACAAACACATTTGATACTATTTTGTGGTTTGGAAAAACAAGAATCCAGAATTATCTTTTTTTTTTGTCCCCTAGTGACTGACTAGCTCAATTTTCATAACAAATTGTCTCCTGGAGCACTCATTAAGAAAGGAAGCTGCTGAGTGCTGCTGGTGCACCTCTGTGCATCCCAAGGAGAACATGTACAAGATTATGATGGCACTGAGATAATAATAGTAATGATGGATCGAAATCACAGAAGGGATGAGACTCTGGAGCAGCTGTGCAAGTCAGTGAGAGCATCGAGCATCTAGTGAGGGTATGGATAGCCTATAGGTGTCAGGTATGTAAACACAGTATGTGTTTCTGTGAGTACATAAATTCCCAGAGAACCGTCTATAAGAGTATCAGTGCCTTACTAATAGCCTGCTATTTGTTTTCTGGTTTCTATTGATCTTTAAATCTCATGAAGTCAAGATTGATTTTTAAGTAATGCCTCTGACATTTGTAAGTAGTACCCAATATAATAATTGATCTTGGGTCATCTTGTCTGGGACTGACAACATTGTAAATGTCCACTGATCAATATATTCCCAAATAGTGCTTTAGTGATACTTCTTGGAAGCAGATATATGTCTCATAGAAGCAATATATACAGCAGGAACTGTTTTGAAAGCACAGGAAGAAGGGCCCAGTTTTCCCTCCCTGACCCTCACATGCCCATTAGGTCCCTGTAGAGTTGTGGTTTTTCCCTGGGCCTGTAAGAAATACTAGACCTGTATTTAAGAACTAGAGTCTTTTTGGAAAACAGCTTGGTGGGCATTCTAATAAAGCATGTCCAAAAATTCCAGTTTGGATTAGATAGTAAATTCCATCACACTTCAGTGGAGGTGGTTTGCTGTAATTTTTCCAACCAGTACTGCCTCTGCATGAGTCCTTCTAGGACTTCTCAGCCTCCCAGCCTAGCAATGAAGAGAGAGGGATCAGTCATGATTCCTTCCTTAGATTCATTGCCCTGCATCAGGCTGAGAGCACCTGATCTGGTTCCCTGCCAATTCTACTTCCTTGAAGGGAACTGGAACGTGTTATTCTTTTCTATTACTGACAACCCAAGGAGTTAAAATAAAATGGAAGTCAGGCTCCAAAAATGCATGAGAGGGTTTTAATATATATCTAAATGCCAGAACACTCTTCAGGCACTGTTGGACACTTCATCATACTTGAATTAGATCATTGAAGTTCAGTTTTCTTTATAACCAATAGGATAAAGCCACGAATTCTCCTCTAGATCTGTACCACAAGGAGGCCAGGAATTTGAGCACCAGTATATGCAAAACATACAGTGGGGTCCCACAATGCAATCCCAGGAACAGGCATTGGCACTTTTCCATCTTCTGAAACTTCAGCATCATTGGCTTCTCAGCAGAGAATATGATTTAAAGCAAAATTGTTTCTGCCTCTCAGCGTGAGCCTGCCCCCTGCCCTGGCTGGGTTGGTGAAGCATAAGGTGCATATTTGAGCTGCCCAAGAGCATCAAGAGAGGATCTAGGCATGGTGTTGTCCCAGACTGCCTCTTCCCCTTGTTCCCTGCTTTGGATACAATGGTTTATTTTTCAGCTTTTCAACTTGAGAAGTGCAGTAAGATTTGCAAATGGAGAAAATGATCCCAGCCTGTTCTGTGTGCTCTATAAATGGTACTATAAACCCAATGAGATGCTGTCATTGTAGCATGAAGTTGTTCTGGTTTGAGAGGGAAGCTTTGGAGTGCACTGAGGACAGGATCATGGCTCTTGGTCTCCACTTGAGCTTTTTATCCCCTTTGAAGTTCTACTGCCTTGTGGTTTTTCTTGCAGTAAACATCAAAAGCTTGTGTGGTTCTAGCTGATATCATTAAGATAAACAACAGGCAGTTGTGTACGGAGCAGCTCCTGCTCACTGAGGTCACAAAGCAACCTTAGCAGCAGCCTGCACTACCACTGCCTGCCTGCCTGCTGCTATCCCTTTTAATCCCTTCTGTCATTGGGATACCCTTGCTGAAGCCAATAGACTTAATCACATCAAGTTTACCTCAGTGTAGCACTTTCACTTGTCCTCTTGGGGCCAGCACTGTGGACATTTGTATCCAGAATGAATCCCAGAATTTGGATGTTATTTTAATCTCTATATGCAAATGACCCCCCACCACCAGATGAAGGTTCCTGTTTTTAAAAGTCTCTGTGAAAGTTTTGTACCAGCTAGGCAGACAGTGGCAGCAGTGCTCTGGCTCTCTGCTTAGCTGTCTGAAGAGTTGAAATAACAGCCCTTTGCCCATGATAGGGAAGTAAGACTAAAGTGGGTCAAAACATTGCAATAGCTTGTTTTCCTCAGTCTCGTGCAAAGAGGAGGATCTCTCAAAGCGGTGGTAGTTGGCACATAGGCCATGCTTTCTCTAAATGAGAATATTTTTTCTGCTTGCCTTTTTAAGTTTTAGATAAATCTCTGTTAGGTTTCTGCACATCAGCACCCAAATTGGAGCCTGTCATTCTGACTCCTTATTATGATAGAAGCATTGCTGCCATACATAGCAAAAGACGTGGATGCATCAAGAAAGACAAAGCTAGTTTCTTTGGACTTGAAGGCCTACCTCTGCGAGAGGCCAGAGTGACAGAAATTAGACATACTGCAAAATGCAGTCAGATCCTTAAAACCAAATAAGTTTTCAGAAAACAAGGGTCATTATAACAGGTCACTGGCTGTCGATTTGACTGAACACGCATAACTGCTTGGATTGTTACCAAGGGCTCTGACAAACAGGGTAAGTGCAGGGAGAGCTCCCCCAACCAGAAGTTGATGGATACTAATGATAACTACGAGAAGCAGTATGTCATCTGATGACACACTCTGTGCAGGGTTAGTTTCTCATTACTACAAGCCAAGTCATGTAGAACTTGTAGTTCGCCCTTTACCATAATTTATATCCACTGGGGCTCAAAGCTGATTCATAAAAAATGGCAACCAATCCATATCTATCATGTTTTATGTTTGGGCGAAGAATATGAATATTACTGGTTTTAAGTTTCATGAAATGTCTGCTCTTATATTCATAGTGATAGATGACTCTGCCAAAGTTTTATTTTAAGGTGGGCTAGGGGCAGCATACAGAAGGGGGGATGCTAAAGGAGAGAAGGATGTTGAGTGCAATTTTTATTTTACTGAGGACAAAGAAGTCATAAACCCTTCTTGCCTTGGGGGAAGTATGTGCAAAAGACTCTGGCACAGCCAGAGCCATCTATAACACGATAATATTTGCTGCAAGGCTTCTTAAATACATTTTGCCAAAGTAAATTGATCCTGACAGAAGCCTTCCTGTCACCATGATGTTCTCTCTTGATGAGGGCCTACCAGCTGTGTTGAGATTTGCCAGATTTACAAATGTCTCCTGGGAGCTGGACAGGGTCTTTTGGTATTAGATGTCCAAGCATGTAGCTGTACCTATCTTTTAAAATACATTTACTACTATACAGCAAATACAGGGACTGCAGATAGCTTATACCTTCCTAACTGCTACTTTAAAAATACTTCATCACATAAGTATTTTCTCCAGGAGCAAATAAAATAAGGTAGAAGGTTTCCATTTGTTTACCTTATTAATCTGGTGTTCTCTTTCCTTCTTTAAAAAATTCAACGTACAAATAACCAGCACTAAAAAAATCTACAAGCCCTGGGGAGGATGATACAGACCTGGTGCCACGGTACAGATAGTGCAGCTTGGTTACTTGCTTCTGAAAATGAGGTCTCTGCCGTGGTGCCAAGAGTGCACAAGGCTATCAACCAGCCCACAGAAGAGGAGGGTAGAGGGCTGCTGAGGGAACACTCTGCTCTCGTTGTGTCTTCAGTGTTACACCAGAGCTTTTCTGAGCAGTGGATCAGAGATCCCAGACCATTTCCCATTCCCAGACTTCCAGACACTCTGCCTCTTTCCAAATGCACTCTCATCAAAGCACTGGTTAATGGGCACAGGGTAAGGGTCACCTTTATGAGCAGGGGTAGGGAGACATGGTCTTGATGACCTGTTCTAGCCTTAAAAACCTCTGATGCCTGCAGAGAGCCCAGTGCAGCTATCAGGAGAGCAAACCAGCATTAGACAAGTGAACTCCTTGTTATTAGTAAAACCACACAGAATTAAACAGCAGGAGAGAGATTCAGTTTTCAGCCTGAACTATATTGGCTCAGAGAGGCAGCATGCTATGTAGTAGACTCCTGCAGATTTCTGAGACCTCTTTTCTTGGAGCATTATCACCTTCAATTCTTGTTCTCTATCCATTGTGTAGTTTCACAGACTGTAGCTGCCATTCACGTTTTACACCTCGATGCGGTAAATTCATGTCAGTGTCTCACAAAGCACAGCAGTAATAGGGTTGCTCTGTCTGCAGTTGTTAAGGAAATAAGCAAGGCAACATGCGACACCAGTGAGTGTCCTTCCACTGCTGACATGGGGAATGTGCAGAATACCCCAGTGTTGACAAAAATGTCAAATTTTTGTTTTCTTGCAGAATACAAGGTGAATAATTTTAAAAAGTCGCTAAGTGTTTTTCCAAAATTGTAGAGCAGTATCATGCCTAGCACCCTCATCTGAGAAATGCATGTCTTGGAAGGTAATCTTCAAATCTGCTGAAGCATGTAGCATTTCCTCTGTGAGTATTAGCAGGAGTGAGACTTTTCTCATATAATTTTATCCTTTCCTTTTTAAGAAAATAAAATTCTGCAAGGCATCATTTAAAGGATTGAGGGATTTGCTAGCTAAATCTATTATCTGTGTACTGCTGTAGGATCAAAGCATGAGTTTACTTGGGACAAGAAGTAAGGAACAGCGCATTGTTCTGCAAGAGTAGAACAAAAGTATAAGACCAGGTCCTCTGAGGCTGGACCTCTTGCTCTGAGGAGAAATTGCATTTCACAGAGTAGATGGATGCTCCTTAGGAAAGACAGTAGTTGCAAAACCTCCCACAATGCAGCCAAGCTTGCTTTTCCTCACTGCCTCTTAAAGCAGATGCTAGAAGCAGTCTGTGGTACAATGGAACCAGGCAATTGCTTCTCTCTTTGAAACAAAGCCCATTGCCTTCCCTTTCTTTGCTCTCCTGCATGGATGAGTGGTAAGGAGCAGCCTTCTGGCTGTAAAAAACATCAGATAAAGTAGAGACTCTGTCCCAAAAGACAACCTGCTTGCTTTTGGCTTCCTTCTCTGTCCCATAGCCAAACGGCTGTAGGCATGAAGCAGGCATTGTGTGCTTTGGTGCTCTCCTAAGTGCCCTCGAACACAGGCAATGTCTGTAGACTGACATCCTGAGATGCCATTTTTAACACACTAAAATTTTAAATACTAGCAATCAGAACAAAATGGACTTTTGGCTACCAATCCTCAATCCAAAGAGACAGAGGCCTGATTTGGTCTGCCTGAGTCAGGACTGAGATTCTGAATCCCAGCACTAGTCACTACATTTAAAATTTAAGCATCACTTGTACTGACAAATTGCTTTCTAAAGTGAAAACCTGGTATGAGAACAGCTTGCTGGAGTTCCAGCAGGAACAGAGGAAGGAGGGGCATCTTGTGTGCCTGTAACAGAGGATTGAGGCGATGATTCATGACTTGAAATCATTGCTTATTGTAAAACATATCTTGGGCTCCTGGCAGGGTGTGGAGATGTGCCTGTAGGTAAGCCTGAGGAAGATCTTGGGCACAGAACCACACTTTTGTACTGTTCAGGAAAGTGGGGTTGCTCAGGTTGGCACCTGCCTCGGTGCTTTTCCTCTCTTTGGGATCAGGTTGTTCAGGGTAACAAACTCTGGAGGAAATGAAGAATAGCAGCAGCAGGTAGTCTGTGCTTCTGTAAAGCAGCAGATTCAGGTGTTGAACCTAAAGAACCTGGCCAGCCCTGGGAGAGTGGTTTCCATGGTTAATTTTCTCTTTTTTGTGCTACTGATTTTTCCTTTCATTGTGTTTGAAATTGGACACTCTGTTCAACATTAGTAGCCAATGGCAATAAGCTGTAGAGATGAGACTTTGTAGAGGTATAGGCCAGGGGACAAGAAGAGGTGTGAGAAATTGAAATGACAAAGTTGTGTTGGTGACTGGTGATGTGGAGGAAGGAAATTTTTACCTGGTGTGCTTTGATGAGTAGTTAGAAGAGGAGAATGTAGTAAGCAGGAAAATCTTCAGAGGCTGAGTTAGCATATCTGGAGCACACCTGGTGTAAAACAAAAGAAAATTGAATAACTTCTGTTTTAAATGAGTCTCTTTGGGAAATTTTTATTATTCTTCTTTTCAAGTTGGAAACATCTGAGCATATTTTCATTTGGGAAGGACCTAATATCAACTGCCGACTACATCTCTGTGTCTGTGCATGGGAAGTAAGCTATTAATATGACTCACAGTGGTTCCATCTGTCACCTGTGATAACAGCAGGTCTCACTACTCAGGTTTTTATGTGAAATTGAATTCACTGAAAGTGTGATCATGTTTTTGAGATCTTACCTTTCAAAGTCTATTTGCAGCCAAAAGCTTTGTTATGTGAACTGTCCTCATAAGGCTTCTCTTCCTTTGTGTTCCGCTGTGGTCCCAAAGTGCAAACAATGTATTTTTCTGCTTGGGAGTAAAGATATATTTTCATTTTATTAAGAGAATACTTTGCCATCACTGAAAAACTACTTTTCTAGAAATCTAACATATTGAAAAATAAAATATTATGGGGCTGTGGGAGAGATAAGATACTTCTGATTAAGCAAAAATGGGTCACATTATGCTCTGGAATGACTTATATCCTTGTGCTTTGGTGTTCTCTGTTACCCCAGCTCATGTTTCATAGGTTGAGGGATGTATTGGAATAACTGTGGAAAAAAGTCACCTTCCTTTTTTGCAGGGGTAGATGAGGAGAGAGATGGAGGGAGAGTCTTGAGGATGGAGGGATGGATGGATGGGTGGGTGGATGGAGGGATGGATGGAGGGATGGATGATCCAGAAAACACCACCAGGTGTCGGCAGTCCCTGATACAGCCCACCAACCCCTGGCAAAGCTGCTGCTCCAGCAGAAAATGTTTCTTACACCCTGCCAGACACTCAGGTTTCCTTGCCCTGTGAACTGAGCTGGCTCACACTAAAGGCAAGTGACAGGGTGGTGACTTGTTACCTGTGAAGGGCCTCAGGGTGGCCAGGAATAGAGGAAGGAAAAGCACAGTCAAAAGCAGCATTCTGTTGGACAATTCACACACCTTTGATTGCTTTTGGGTTTGAGGTTACATGAATCCTGTCTTCATGTTGTCCAAAGTGAAATTTCTTTCTGTGAAACAAACTTTCCCCAGGCACTAGTGAGGCGCAGGGGCTCAGATTTGGTGGAAGGGCTGCTCAGGCTCTGCATTCGCTTCTCTGCACAGTCGTGCATGTCAGCCTGGCTTTCACTTCATTTCCATGTGAGCAAGCAAAGAGGACCATCACAGAGGCCCTGAGCAGCTTGCAGATGACTTGACATGACAAAAGCAAAGTGCAGGGTGCCAGCAATCAGTATCTCCCATAAACTGCCTGTCACATCTCCTCTCTCTTGCATCTAAAGCCAACCACAAAAGTAGGACACGCAGTGTCAGGGGGCAAGGCTGGACCCCTTCTCCTGGTGGGGCAGGCCCACTTCAGCAGTGGCTGTGCACAGGAGAGCTGAAGTTTCTTTAACCCATTAAGAAAAGGTGTGTTAGCTCGAGTGCCTGCCCAGCATGGTGGTAGCACAGGTGGCCCAGGGTCCATGGGCTGTAAAGAGGGGAGGCAGGAGATGGTAGCTGGACCACCAAGGACCATCCACTGCCCCATGCTCTGCTCCAAGCCTGTGGGCAGCAGGGACAAGCAGGCTGATGCCATGGCATGGCTAATCCTGCCAGGCAGCAGCGATGGGGTTCCCCTGGCTCTGTTTTCCCTTGCAAGCCCAGCTCAGAGCAAATTCACTGCCAGTCATGGGTTTGCTGTTCCACTGACATGTGGGGCAGATTTTCCTTCCTTATCAAAGGTGACAACATCTGAAGAGCAACCATCCTCTGCCAGCCTCTCTGGAGAAGCATGGCCTTCATTAGTACTACCCATTGCACTGTTGAAACTGAGCTTGACACTATTTTGGTGAAGCACAGGCAAGGACCTCCACTGTGGAAGCCTTGGGAATGGCAATGCTACTTTCAGGAAGGGCAAGCATAGTGCCAGGGTGACTGTGCAAGGAGCCCTCCTCAGATTTAGGGAGGCCACAACGTGTCCCTTTTATTCTCACAATTGGGTATTTCACCAATCACTGCTCAGGGCTATGAAAGGCAGCTGAGCTCTATCTTTCTGTGGGTGGGGGCAAGAGCTCTCTGAGAAGGTCAACGGCTAGAGCAGAAAATTTGTACGGATCAGTAAATCTAATAAGGCTGTAAAAGTAGTGCTACAGGAGTCAATATAACAAGTAACTAATGTATTTTCTGTCTGTTGGGAAAATAAACAATCAGCAACTCACTAGAAAAAAAAGAAAAACCTGAACTTGTTTGCAGACAGAGCCTGTGTCGAACTGACTTTTAAAGAGGATTTCATTAGGGGAACTGATGCACAGTGGGAGTGTCTGTATCGTTAATTTGTTTGGCACTTGGGAATAGTGAGGGTTATTGGGCCTGTTTGGCTGATAACTACCCAAGGGATCCTGGTTTTCAAAGTACAATGCCCTTCAGTGCTCTGTGCTCATTCTCTGGGCCAGGCTGTGAGCTTATCCTTAGTGGGAAATGGGAAATGATACAGGTATAGATAGCACAGAGCACACATCTGTCCTAACCTTCCCAAAGGAGTGCTGCTTTCAGGCTCTTGCCCGACATCTGCACAACTGAGCAGAGGGAGTGGTTGCTGAGAAATACTGAACTGAAATGGAGCAGCTGTAGCGTACAAGGCAAAATATTAAGAGGCCTTCAGTGAAATGCCAAAGTACACAAACCACACCCAGGAAAAGCAGCTTTCTATCCATTCCCAACTCAACACAGATATAGTATTGGAGATTCAGACTGTAGGAGGGCTGACTCTAGAGTTAAGAGCTGAGGGGAGGAGCATTCAGTCAAGATGATTCCTGACAAATGTAAGTTATTGTCTTTTTCTGAGCCCTAGCCCGAAGAAGAATGAATCAGCTAAGGAAGTAGTTATGGTTTTGACAGAGAAATAAAAGAAATTAGCTCAGATATATTAGTTCTCAACAAGGCAGCACAGAAGAAAATTATCCAAACAGAGAGAGAATTTTACCCAGCCTTTTCTGTCTCTAATACTCAGCAGAGTCAGCAGAAGACCTAGAGGAAAACCTCTCTGAGTTCAAAGAGCAACAGCCCCCTCAGGGCAGCTATCAACTCTTCACAGGTATCACCCTGCTCTGGGAACCCTGTGCCAGTATTCCTCTAGGTGTTGGAGTGGGAAATAACAGCAAAGCTCTGCCAGGCTCATGTCATCCTGTGCTGGAGAAATAGTGTCTTTCCTGAATTTGAAAATACATTCTGGACTACAGCAGGTTTTTTTCTGTGGTATTTGTCTCTATTTTGTATTGCTGTGTGAGTTTTTGAGAACATGCAGCATCCCTTTAAAAATCCTTAAAAGAAACATTGTCAGGATGTGGGGACAGCATTTGCCTCAGCCTGTTGCCAGCTGCAGGCACAGCTTTATTCAGTGCTCTGGGAGGTAGCAGATGCACATCTCTAAAGGCCAGTCCTTTGCTCTCACTACTGCCCGTCTGTGTGCAATTAAACCATCACACTTCCAGACAATCACAATTACCTGGGTCCCTGCTTCATTTTGAGTGGTAGCAGGAGCTTTCCCAGGGGAGAGAAGAGTAAGCCTGTAACCTTCTCTTGTTAGTGCAGAGGTGAAGGCCACGTAAAGGTTTCTGACACTGGAATGAAAGCTCAAATAACAATCTTGACACTGAAGTGGCCAAGGTTTCACATTAGACCTTGCAGGGAGCAGCTTAATTTCCTTCTTGGCACTAGCACGGCCAAGAAAAGAGATAAGCAATAAAGAAGAGCAAAGGTTTTCTCTCAAGATGGTTTTATAAAGATCTTGCTCTGAGCTCCAAAGATAGTGCCTTATATGCAAACACCACTGTAGGTAAGATGGGGGGTGGGGGAGGGAGTCATTCCTGAGGCTCTAGGACTCTGTGAAATCAAAGCTGCTTTCTGTGGGTTCCAGCTTTGAGTGCCGAGTGCTCTGGCACAGCTGCTTCCAGGCTTGAGTGTTTACCTGGGCCAGACAGGAAAAACATTGTGTAAAACTGTGAGTTTTCTGGATGATTGACGTTTTTAAAAATACTGTCCACCTTAATGTTATTTGTTTGGGTTTTTATCATTAATTTTTTTTTAACATACTCCATGATTTAAACTTTATCTCATAGACTAATTAAGAAATACAATAAAACAACATGACAAAAGGGCTCAATCCCCATTTTGCCCAGACAAGTTTATTATGTAAATCCACTTACACAGAACTTATTACTCATAATTTGCAATGTCATGCACCTACCCTGCCTAGCAGCGAGAGTGCTCATCCTTCCTCCTCTGTCAAGTTGTGGATGTCCCCTGTGTACTTCTTGCAGGAAGTATGGAAGTGTCAGCAGCCTAGCTGCTCTTGGATCAGCTTCAAAAGCTGTTTGGGCAATCCAGTGTGTTATACCCTCCAGACTGGAGCTTTGGTCTATACTGTTCCCATAAGTTAGTGGATTCTGAGGGAATTGCCAGACAAATTGCTGTCTCTGGCAAAACAGAGACGGCAATTTGAGGTGGTAATAATACACAGTGGCCTCTGTCTGGCCACCTCTCCTGCTGTCTTTGACCTCGTGGTGCTGCTCCCACCATCTCTCAGGCCTTAGCGTGAGCTGTGGTTGCCAAAACCTAAGCAGGAGTTGAGTGAAAAGTCACAAACTAGGTATGAAAAGGCACAGAAATGAGATTTTCAGAAGGACCTCAGCATTGAGCACAAGTTAAAGCCAGAGGAAGGCAGCTGTCAAGCTGCTTCTGGAAATCCCACTAAGCATCTGTCTTCATTGTAGGTACGTAACAGAAAAGCAAAAATCCTTGACTTTCAGTTACACCTGAGCTCTCAATGACTAAGATTTTAAATTCTGACCCCAAGGCATTTCTGAAAATGGGATAAAGGATTTTACAGGATTTAGGTGAGTTTAACTTTTTTGAGGGGGTGAGGGGAAGAGGTAGCAGTTAGGATGTTTTTCTGGATTTTATTTTTTTTTTTAAGAAAGCTGCTGTAGGTGATTTTGCTTTGACTGATTCATTTTTGGAACATCTGATAATTTCTCATCAGCAACATTTCAGCCTTGTGTGTGTGTTTTAGTTTTGTTTTTCTCTCTGTGTGGGACCTACAGTCAATAGCCAAGCCTACAAGCAGCCCTTGCAGTGGCTCGTGATTGTGCAATTTAAATTAGCACCGGTTGGGGCTGTGTGGAATGGCAGCAAATGCATTGACTTGTGTTCCTGGCAACAAACTGTCTAGAGGCTTAGTTGCTTTGTTTCATGTTTGGAGTTGTTCTGCTTGCTGTTAGTGTTATTTTTATCCCACTTTTTATATATGCTATTTGCTCACTTGAGTGAGACAGAAAAGCACAAATATCTCATGGCTGTGTGTTTTGTGATGTCTCAGGGCATAAGAAACAAGAACAGAGTAAGAAAGAAAGTTAAAATTAAGATCGTAAACTACAGAGGACAAAAAAATAAGACCTAAAGATCTCTTGCATTTTTTTTTGTCAAGTTTTTGCCAGTCTCTTATTTTTTATTGCCAAAGACTTGCCTTTGTCAAAAAGTTCTTATATGAGTGAAGAGCCAGCTTACTCTTTATGTACTACTGCCATTTATTTTTTCTACACATCATTACGGCTGCCAGAATATTACTGTAGTGGCTGCATGTGCAGCTCATAGCACAGGGCCTTGCTAAGGGGAAGAGCACCTCCATTAGTCTTCTTTTAGGCTTCTTTTAGAAACCTGGAGACTAAATCTAATAATAAATATATATTATATGGCTGTGCTTTCAAATGCTCGCAAACTGTTATGAAATGAATGTCTGGAGGCTAGTTAGGTTTGATTTCACTATAAATTTATCTTATTAAGTATATTATTATCACTATCCAAAGCAAGTTTCTTAATTTTCTTTAAATGCTTTCAGTTCATTAATTCCTGGCTGAGCTTTAATTATGCAAATGTTTGGAAGGCTCATATCCAGTCATGAATCTACTGGCTGCTGGAATAGAATTTTGAAATATTATAGCATTTTATGTAATTATGTTTTTTTAATGAGGGAAAATAATTTGGTTTGAGTGTGTTTTCTTTCCACTGGAACCAGTAATTCTCAAACTAGTCACTGAACTTCATGAGACTTTTACCTAAATGGGATAACATGGTTTAGCACACAGCTAGGCCTGTATTCTGTAGAATATCCAGGTAAAAGAAGAGGAAAGAGAAGCCAAGGTACAGTAATTAGCATTGTCTTTATTAATCTTGTTGAATGAAACAAAATATGGAACCTCTGATCAAGTGATGCTGGGATATGGGCAGGGAAAATAAGGAATAATGTATCTGTGGTTTTTGTGGGGGTTTCCCTAAATTCAGTAGTGGGTAAATCTGTGGAGAATTTCAGTGCCAGCTAAGCAGATGAGAGGAGCAGAAGCTGGAGCCCCTGATGTGTGAGTGGTACTGCAGGTCTGGATTGAGAAGGGCCTGGGAAACAGGTGATCAGCTGTGCTGGGTGACTCAAGCAAAGCCAAACACTGCCTCAGCTGCCCCTTCCAAGTACTCCTGACTACTCTAGGACTGTGGTGAGCCCTGGGCAGAGATTTAGTGCTTAGCAGCTCAGCCACAGGGCTAGGCTCTGATTGCAAGAGTGACCTTGAGTGGGCACCATTTGCTGCCGTGGGCACCGTCACATGCCCAGCAGCAGCTCAGCCTGGTGTCCAGCTTCAGCCGGCCGAGCCAGGCCGTGGTTTGGGCCAGGCTGCACCCCCTCCATCTGCTGCTGGCTCTGCTGTCCCTGCCCAGCACAGGAGAGCAGCTCAGAGGATGTCATTGCAAGGCACTTGGAGACAATTGACGTTCTCTGCTAACTGCATAGAAGCTACCACACACAGAGATTGTGTTTCATGAGTCAAGGTCTGTGTTGCCCCTGGCATTTGTTTTGTGGATAAATTGCAGGCATAAGCCCTGTCTCCCATATCTTCTTATCCAGGGTGTCCTTCTGAAAGAAAAGGAAATGTGTTCTTCACTTCAGGGTTGTATACAACTCAGCCTGCCTTGTCAAGGGAATTTAAATCACTCTGCTGCTCTTTGGCCACTTTCTAGCACTTGTAAAGCACATTAGAACAATAATGTTCTTGTCAGTGACATGGTGATTTGCCTTGCAAACCTCACAGCCTGGAAAGTCAGCTTCGATTCTGCAGACAGCCTGCAGAATACACTTACTGATAAATAACAGGTGATAAATAACCTGCCTTTCTTGTCCTCTGTCTCAGCAAATGAAAGAAACAAAGCCCATCATGTGCCTGCAAAACATCTGCATGTGTTGAGTGGGAAGCTGCTCTGTTGGCAGCACTCAGAGTTCTCTCCTAGTCTTACAGGGAAAGAGACACAAGCACCGTTATCAGAGAGGAGCTCCAAGATGCATCTACATCGATAAGAGGGACGTGGAGTGATGGAATGACCTTTTGGTGGCAGCATGGCACCCTCATCTTCCCTTCCATGTGTGTGCAACACCCAGCCCTGCAGTCGAAGAAAGCAGTGATATTGCAGTGGATTAGCACCCCGTTGGAGTGGAAGATGTAAATCCAGCTAGCAGTGTGTGCAGGACTGACTTTTCGTGTTGCTCAGTACAAAAGGAGGCCTTGGGCACTTTCAGTCGGTTCTGCCACTAGTTGGGAAGACTCATCTGTTTCAGTTCAGACTTGTTGAGAGCAGTGTTTCATCTGGCACAAAAATGCAAGAGAAAAGGAAAAACAATTAATATTTTAAGCCATAGGGAAAAACATAGCACCCAGGGATTCACAGATGACTTTGGTTGCTCTATGGGGTTGCTCTGAGATTATATGCTCCATGAGTGAAGGTCTGACTTGCTGGAAGCATATTCTCTGATGTGGGCTTCAAAGCCATAAAATACACATACTTGTGCAAAACAAGTGAAAAAGAACAAGCTATCAATCTGCATTAAAAAAAAAAATCCAGAAAAATGCCTTGGCATGAGCCAGATGTGAAGAGCCTTTGTCTTCCATGTTGGTCAGTCATCCAGCCTTGGCATTTAGGTTTTTAAAAGACAGAAAAACTTTTAGGTATTTTAAGCTTCCTTTACTTTATGCTTGGAGCATGTCTCATTCAAGAGGAAGCTGCTGCAGGATTTGTGATTCTCTGTCAAAGCATGTTGGACCTGCATTAAGTATATTCCAACCATTCCTGACTAAATTCTTTAGCAGAGCCTTTTTCCATCATTAGCCAATACTCCTACCACCATCAGGCAGCTCTTTTGCTTGAATAATTGCATTTCTGTGGAATTCTCTTGGCCAGAAAAAAATTTGCTTGAATGTATAGTAGAGTTCACACAGATTTACTGTGAAAATGGACAGGTGAAAATTGTATAACAAGACTTAGCAATTAAGGTTTTTTACTGCCAGAGGTTGTGTCTTATCAGCTGGGAGTTTGCAACAAGCCTGCTTGACTGACAAGGTAGGGAAAAAAGCTAAAGCAGGGACTTCTGCTGAACCCGGTCCTTCACTGTATCAAGGTGACCCCAGCAAAGCAGATGAACTCAGTGATGTCTGCAAACAAGCTTTACTACTTTCTTTCCTTGTTTCTTCAAACATTCTCTTAACTGTTGATTCATTAGAAATTCACTAATAATTTTCTCTGTTCCTTAGGAAGTTATTTTATAAAGTAAAAAGGCATCTGAAATGTCTGTCTGATCTAAACAGAATCCATCTGTAAATGGAAAACTTTTAGGATACTATTCATTCTAGGAATTTTGATGTTATTAATTAAATGATGCAAAGGGAATATTTCTTAGTAAGACCAATTAGTAGTGGAACTACTGAAGGTCATGCAAAATAGCAGTAATCATTTGCGAAAGTTTGGGCTTTACACAAGAGGAATTGTTGGTGTTACAAATTACCTGCTACTTCCTTCTGCTTGGAACTGTGGCTCAGTGTAATATTGCATGGCTTGAAGCCAGCCCTAAAACCAGGAGCTGCCTATTTCTGCACATATTCAAGGATACATTTAGGGAGCACAGAATTCAGACTCATTTTTAGTATTGCAGTATTTAGGGGGGAATGTAGTGAAACATGCCATGTTCCTTACTGGATGGGAATTGGTTGGAGTTCCCTGAAAACCAGTAGTAACAGCTTGCTGCTGTAGCTGTGTGGTAATACAGCAGGAGAGGAGAAATCTCCCTTACTTTCCGTACAGAGATTTATTTTGGGAGATGAAGTGGCTCTGCAAGGAAGTCAGTGTTACCTTTCTGATGGTGTCCCACTTCCAGAGTCAACAGGAGTGATGAGAGTTATAGATCAGAAACAATTGCAGACAGCTACAGGAGAGTGAGATGTCCTTTCCAGCTTGAGGAGTATCAGAACAGCGAGTGAGAGTTTGAGTTTGGATGGGGCCTTGAAGTATCATCAAGCCCCAAGTTCTTTCCACTCCAGGACAGATCAGGTCAAACCAGACCTGCATCATTCTGCTACTGAGATAAAAATCAGTTGTTCTGTGAGAAAAAGTTGTTTATGCCACCCTCTGATCAGTGATGGGTTTGCAGATGAGATGGACTATGGATTTTTCAAGTGTTGCTGGTACCAAACTTTGAGCTGAGAATACAAACTCACCCCAGAATTTCCCATTCATGGTATTAGTTTATTTTACTTGGTTCCCTGGTGGCAAAGCTAGGAAATAGATCTGCCCAGGCACATTGAGAGTATGCAGGTTGTCATGGTGCAGGTTGATGCTTTGTATTGGGTTTATGTATCACAGAAGCTGGCTACCAACAGCTGGGGATTTTAGGTTTTCCTATCTGTGTAGAAAACTTATTTCGCCAACACAGACATTATTACCTCAGGGTATTTACTCTGCATGTATAGGAATCTTAGTCTCACCTTCAAATATTTTCATTTCTCCGGGCTTGTTTTTTAAGTTTAATCTGTTGGTTTGAGGAAAAGCACATTCTGTAAGATATTTTGCCTATAACACTTAACGGCCAGCATGGTGTGCCAGGAAAAGGGCAAATACTGTCAATGCTGAGAGACCTCCTCTATCCCTTTCTTTTTCACATTGCTACAATGTCTTTTCCCATTAATATCAAGCATGGACTGAGCAGCCACACGCTAGGAGTCACCCAGTGGTATTCAAAAAGATGTGTATCGTGGCTCCAAGGCAAGCAGCACAGAAGACCTCACACCATGCAGGCATTCAGCATGTTGGGAAAAGGTGAGGTGGATACAGCCAGAGGATCCAGTTCTCCCCTCTACCCATGGAGGACACACAGCACCTCTCAGGGTTGAGTGAGCTTGTAGTGGAATTAAATGTCTGCCTGGAAGTGTTTCTGACTCTTCATTAGTTAGTGAAGTTTGGAACTTTCTCTGATGGTTTTCAGTGTTGTGGGATGTGCAGATAACAGAATACCCACCCCTCTGGTCTGGTTGTGGAATCTGCCAGCATCTCCACATGTTCAGGGGCCAGCTGTGGTGCCAGAGTTCATCGTGAATATGAAGATAATGAAAGACTCTGGAAAACATTTTCAGGATAAACATTTTCCATTTTTGTCTTTTGCTATTTGAGAAACAGAGCCTCAAGTACAGCCTTTAAATCTTTTGTTGCTGTATCCTAATGTTTCAAAAGGACTTGTAATTTTGGATCTTGACTTGGAAACAATTTAAAGGCGGCTGATTTTCCGTGGCTGGGAGTGCTGTGCTTCCTGACTAATCAGACTCTTTAGACATGTCTTAAATTGGGCACTGAAATAATAGATAGACGAGGGCAAGTAGTTGACTCAGCTCTATGGGGGTTTAGGCAAAGGCACTTTAGCACACAGCTCTGATATGCTCTGAGTGTGCACACAGCAAGTTATCACTCCTGGGCAGACAAGAGGTGAATGATTAAGGCACAGTAAGTCAGTCATGGGTACCACTAGCCCATGCTCAACCAAGTGGTGTGCTCCAAATGATTCGCCCCTCCTTGAAAAGTGTAGGCCTGTTCTATTTCAGTCGAGAGAGTCTCCTGCTGACACGGAGAATACCTGACATAATAAAACATTTCTTTCAAATACAGTAAAATTCATTATTTAGGCTTTCCATGCTTCATTGAAGCCCTGAAAGATTCAGCAGGAGTCTCCAGTGACATTAAATGAGGTCTGTTCTCCCATCTAAGTTGCTGATTCTACACCTGCTCCGTAACCAGGAGCACCTATGTGAAGGCAAAGAAGAGTGGGTGCAGCAGCTGTATGTGCATACCGAGGGAATGGGCATGGTTCTTCTGAATTCCCTGACTTGATGGAGGTTTGGGGTTTTTTTGTTTTTTGGTGTTTTTGGTGGTGGTGGTGTCGTTTGTTTGGGTTTTTTGCTTTGTTGGCTTTGTTTGGTTTGGTTTGGTTTTTTATTTAGTTTGGTTTGGTTTGGTTTTTTCTTCTGCAGGCAGACAACTATCTGTCCTGGCAGTGTAAGCACAGTCCTGGGCTACATAGAACAGTTAAAACTGTAGCCAAACAAAAACCCAGTTAAATGCTGAATTCTTGAAGAGAAAAGAAATTTTACTCATTTCCGAGTTTTGTTTTCTTTCTTTTGGAAGTATCTTCGCAGAGGTGAAAGGAAGATTTTTTTCCTCTATTGCTTGGATAATGCTTTGAAGTTTGGTCCTTTGCCAAAAGCTTGTTGACAGTAACATCAGTGTTGGTGCTGAATGGCATCATGTATTTCTTGGGAATCTTTAAAGGCTCTCTGAGCAGCTCACCAAGACTTGATTAATATTTGATTTCTGTCTAAATGAGAAAGGATTATTCCTCTGTCTTTTTTTATGGATGGATTAGAAGCAGTCATTCAGTAATTTACCTGCATTTTAGGGACAAATCTCTAGTCCTGGTAGAGATCTCAGGAGTCTGACTGGGAAGTCACCTCTTTCTTTTTAACAACCAGTCTGGTGTCACCTTATGTTGCCACCATTTCCACACCTTTGCATTGTTCCTGTACTATTTTTGTCAGAAAAATTAAATGATGGATAACTTCAGAGTTTCATTTTACAGCTATTTCCTGTAGATGCAAGTCAACGTCACTCTTTTTCCCATGCTTTACAGTTATTCCTTCTTTTTTTTTTCCTCTCCAATTTTTCATAAGGAGGTTTATCTTATAATAATTTTCTCACTGGTAGCTATGACAAAGTCTTTAATTTTCTGTCTTCCTTTTGTCTTCAGGAAATCCGCTGACTGTGGCCTGCAAAGCTTTCTTTGGATTCAGTGGAGAATCAGGCCCCATGATCTACTGGATGAAAGGGGAAAAATTCATAGAAGAATTAGAAGGTCACATCAGAGAAGGCGAAGTCAGGTACTTTTTGGATTATTTCCTATTAAAAATACTGTATGTCCCACAAACCTGTTGGGTTGACAAGTTTTTATTTGAAAGTGGAAATCATTTTCTGTCCAAAGAGTGACTTGGAGCCAGGACTGTGTGAGTTGCTCCCTCTCCTTTGTAGCGAGTACACTCTAAAGACAGAGTAGCTTGTGTATGCCTGAAAATCTGTTCTGAAATTCCCCTGATGGTTGGTAGCTGAAGCATCTCCTGAGTGTTCCGGGGCTTGATTTTAGCCCTGCGTGGGAATGCTGCTGTCCTCTGCAGCCGGCCCATGGGACCCGCCTTGGCAAGGTGACATCCGTTTCAGCACCACTGGTAATCTTGAAGACAGATGGTCTCCTGTCAAAGTCACCACTCTTTTTCTCTTCTCCTGAATGTGTTTTGTGTGTGTGATACAGCTCTCGTTGTGCTTCAACCAGAGCCTTCAAGAAGCTGCATTTGTTCCTCCAGGCTTAAAACATAATGGAGAGAAGGGAGTGGCTGTACCAAATATCCAGCTTGTGCTTGGCTTTTTCCCAAGTGGTGGTTATCACTTGATGTAAAGAAAACAAACTTGTATCCCCATGAACTTCCATGCAATTTGCACCTAGCAGCACCTTATTCTCTTCCTTAGTTATTACCTAATTATTGTTCTTTGAGCAAAGACTAAGTTATGGTTATTCTATGGGCAAGGTGGTCCCAGCTGCTATAGATACAATGAATATAGATTATGATACAATGAATGTGGATTATACAGAAAACCAACGTCTTTTCACTTTCCAGTGCACAGTTTTTTAACTGTGATCTGAGTTTTTTTTTCTTGTAAAGGTGATTTTGGAGAGCAGGTACAAAGAGGTTCCCTTGCTTTATTACTTGATCAATAATTTGAAGTTCAGCCATTTAGCCACTAGTTATTAAGATATACTTAATTGCACACAGATTAAATTTATTTTATATTGCCATTGTACAGTCCTCTTTTGTGCTTCTGACCACAAAAAGCAATTATTGGAAACTTCTGCCATTGTAAGTAATCAGCACTTAATGACATTGTGTCCTCTCTGGTGTGTATGTATCAACAGAGTGATTTTGGTCATGTTCTTCCTCTGCATCAGGGCAATCTGAGATTTGTATTTAAAGGGTGCTCCAGCTTTAGCACAGTTCAAAACTTTTCCTTTATGTACATTCATTAGTGAAACTGAGTTTGAAAAGGCTGTTACTTGTCCTTTGTTGTGCCATCTCATTACACATTCATGTTTCAGATTAATTTGTGACAACTCGCTTTTCTCATTCCACTAAAGTACTTTGACTCCGTTTGCAGACCCTTCACAATTCAGTGAATCTTGTCTTCAGCAAAGCTACTTATCACATACCTAATCTGCTGTGATCATTGCCACCATTTAAAATAGCATTTTCTAAAACATACTGCATCATTACCAGCAATGCCCCAGTCCATCCCTTTTTTATTTAGAAGTAGCTGTGGCAACTGAAGTGGTACCTTTTTGCAAATTATTTTTTGCCCATAACAACAGCTCTTGTTTTTGTATCCCATTGCAGGTATGCTGCTTCAGGGGAGCTAAGCAGCACTAACTGTTCTGTCAGTACCATGAGGCAGCCCACATCTTCCACCCAGTTGTATTTATTGATGTGTTTTTAAATTGTCATCTGTGTTTCAAATTTGATGAGCCACAGTGAACTTGCTGGTTAGATGCCTCTTTCACCAGTTTGCTTCTCTATGGTGTTAGCAGGACATTTCATTTCGAGAAGCTAAGAGAAGTACAGAGTTGTTACAACCAGACCAAGATACTCCATGGGCTGTTCCTTTGGTACATTTTAACTCTGCGTCCCCTATCTTGAGTTAGTTCACAGGTGTTAGACATGTGGGGGGGGAAAGTAGAAAGAGACTTGGCTTGCCAGGTGGGTTTTTCTCAGCAGTAATAAAAATGTCGTGTAAATTGAACCAGAGTTATTAAAAAAGGATACAGAGTGTTTAAGCCTGCCTGCAGACTTGTCAGTTGTACCTAATTATCAAAGGAGCCCACAGCAATTTCAACACCCGCTCTCTGCCATGGCAAAATATTTTCAGACATAAATGTTGCTCTCTCAGCCACCATGAGTTGCTTCTTTTTCTTCTTCAGGCAACACTGCAGAATAGTCATAATGTCATCTTATATGACAATATAAGATAATATCATATATAATATAAGATATATAATATCAATAGTCATCTTATAAAGTATTTTTGTCCTTGTTTTGTCTCCTGTCCATTTCTAAAGTAGAAATAGTTTAACTCATCCTAGAGGCATGAAAAGAGGTGAATGGAGAAATTTTGAATGGCAGCCTTATTTCTTCTGATTAATTTATCACCCACAGAAGTCAATGGTTGGTTATGAAATGCTCAGACAAGATGAGGATGTTGTTTTCTGTTAGGAGGGGGTGCTGGGGGCAAGAGGCAGAACTCCCATAGCTGCCTGGCTGATGTGCTGGATACTTTGCAGAGAAGTATGGAAGCAACAGCCCTCTCCTGAAAAGCTGATACTGCTCAAGTAGGCAAATTCAGAGCAGAGAACAAGCAACACAAGGCGGAAGGCGAGAGGGGAGGTCACTGTGGTGCTGCCAGTTGAAGGACTTTGCTTTGGGGAGGTATTTGTGTACACACAGATCTGTCCTTTCATCTACAGCCTGTGGTTAAGGAGGAGAAGGAAGGGAGATCCTCAGCTTTATAAAGAATAAGAGTTTCCTTTTTGCTAAATCCCAACTCTCATGCAGGCTAGTAAAGGTTTGCAATTAATGCCTTGGTCTTGCAGAGAGACCCAGGTGAAGCTTTCTTATGGCCTTGTTATCTGTGATCGTACCAAGACTGAAAATTTTAGGAAAATACGGTCTCAAAGTAAAAGTTTTTTAAATTCAGGTTCAACTTAGTGCATACAGGCACTGGGAAAACATGAACCAGGATTTGAAAACTCCAAACCATTGCATAATTTTCAAAGAAAGCATTTCTATTTTGTAATGACACTTCCTTTTTAAAATTCATATTCTTACCTGAAAATTATTCACTAGACAAAATGTTTTGTTTCAGATCAATAAAATGCTTCAACCTGAAGAAAAAGAAGGCACTGAGTGTTGTTTTTACATCACCCACCTTTTATTTCCCTCTTTCCATCCTCTTTGTTGTGAGTTGTCAAGCACCATTGATTTAGCTATGCATTAAATGTTGTAATTACTCTTACAGTTTGTTCAGCAACCCAGAAAGAGTGAGTTATTATTTTCTTGACTTGTGGGAGCTGGCATGTGTTGACAGTGATGCTGGTAAAGTTTCTCCATCTCAGACAGGGACAGAGCTTCATCTTCTGGGTGTGCAGCAAATGCTGTTGCACCTTTAAGGTCTTACTTGTTGCTATTGTATTCCTTTTCTAACCCAAAAATGTTGTGCTCCATGTTCTCTGAACCAACCACAACAATTAATTAATTACTTAATGCAAATAATTAAGGGCTGTGTATATATCAAAAAAATGCAAGTGACCAACTGTGCATTTCTGTGGCAATAATGTAGGTGTAGAGTAATGGTTAAAAGAAAAAAGGAGAAAAAAAAAGCAGGAATGAAAGGTTTAACGTCACTAAGAGCTTCCTACACTTTGCTGCCAGCATAATGCTTAAATGTTTGTCAGCGTTTTCATAATAGATCCCACTCTAAAGATTTTCCTTGCTAAAGATTGCAATTAGAAGATATGTATAAAAAAAATTCTCAGTCCAAATATATTGGATATCCTTTTTTTATGAAAGCTCCTCTTTAGCTGATCATGTATTATTTAAATTTAGGTTAAGGGTCAGTTATTTTATCGTACATACATATAGTTTATTTATAGTTTCTTTTATCTTAATTGTGACCTGTCTTCATTTTTTTTCTGTATAAAATATCCTGATTACAGTAAACAAGAAAATCTGAAAATTCACAGAATACTCCAGATAAGTTTCCCAGATATCTTCTCTGTTAAAGATTGTATTGTTCCTTGCAGCATGATTTGTACACCAAAAGTTGTTGGGCATACTGTTTACCAGCAGAGTGACTTTCCTGAGTCTTTATATAGATATAGCAGATTAATAGGTAAATGAGAATTGATTTATCTCACTCCCAGTTATTTAGGCTCAGTATGCAAATGGAGCAGGCTTTTTGAGGAGGTTTTTTTCTGGCCAGAAATTACACAAATTCAACCTTTCTTCCGTTTCACCACTTGGACTATGGACCAGAATAAATTAAAAAAAAAAAAAAAAA
>WEKY01061787.1:137779-178076 GCA_013390045.1 Picathartes gymnocephalus
TGTTTTTAAACTAATGTTTTTCCACTTGCTTTTTTGCAAATTATGCTGCCACAGTGAAAGGCTGAATTGTTGTGGATGCTCTGGTGCCTGTTCTGAGTTATTGCAGAGATGTGTTTTACAGCAGTCAGGCTTGCATTTCTGATTGTCTAGTGCAATGCCCTCATAGTTCTCTTTTGATTTGTTTTCAATTTGTTTGGAGTTCCATGGATGTCGTGTGAAATCACGTACATCAGGAAATCTGTGTTCACAAAATGTCTTTGGTTTATAATGGCGGAGCTTGGGGTTTGCCTTTGCTGACGAATGTGAAGGTCTCCAGCAGCAGTTTCCATCCAGAGCTCTCTAGTTCAGTACTTCCTGCCCAGTTTCCTCCTTTCGGTCTCTGGAGAAAATATGTCTTTTTTGGTGAACCTGGGTTTTATTTACACCTTTACCTCACAGTGATTTTCAGAGAACAGACTCACTGAAGTACCATGTGCAGTGGTGAGTTCACAGGTGACTGTGAGGGCACCCCACATTTTCTGTTCACCCTTTTGTGCAGCATTACACAAACAGGATGAAATTAACCTGGTGGATTTTACTTGACCTTACATTTCCCTGTTCAAAGGAGCAGCAACTTTTTCTTGAGCAAGTGATAAGCCTTTTGAGAGAATAGGGTATTGTATTTTTAGACTTCATGTCAGCAGCAGAAAACTTGCATTTACTTTGCATTCTTTTTAATGTTCACATGAGAACAGTGACATGAAAAGGCTGTACCTCTGGCCTGAAAGTCTGCTAGAACTTTTATTACATTTGTGGGGATTTTGCACGTCTCCTCTGTCCTCTCAAAGGAGCAGAGAGCTCTTGTTCTTAACACTGTTCCCCTTAAAAGTCAGGATGTAGCCACTGAAAATAGAGGAAAATTCCAGAGAGTAGCACAGCTCAGCTCCTTTTGTTGATTTTCCAGACTGAATTAAAATGTATCACAATACCCAGCCTTTAAATTGCCCTGTAATTTGTTCACTGATTGCCTAGTAGCACATCCTGCTTCTGGAAAATGGATATTTGTCACTTCTTTTAAAAGAAGCATTGTTTTTAGCTTTTAATTCTGATGGAGCCAAAGTAAAGAAGCCACACATAACCATTGTGCTCATGGCCACTCTTCCTGTACTTGGTTCAGTTTCTCATTAGACATGGCAGGAGAAAAAGCCTTTTGGTGGTCATGAAAAATGCCTCTGTGAAGCCTCTTTCAGGCAACACAACTCTCCATTTTAAGTCCTACTCCAGGAGTGAAGGAGGCCAAGGAACACTGTCTTGTGCTGAGAAATCATAGTGCTTCTGTGAATCTGCCATCCGTATTAATTCAGTTAAAGCAAAGGCTGTATCCTTCCTTTCAGACTCCTCAGAGAACATCTTGGAGAAAAAGAAGTTGAGTTGACATTGATCTTTGATGCTGTGGAGGAGGCAGACCTGGCTAACTACACATGTCATGTGGAGAACAGAAATGGACGGAAACATGCCAGCGTTCTTCTGCGCAAAAAAGGTAATTCTCCCTTTTTATTTATCTGTGGTCTCACCTGCCTCAGCAGCAACACATCAGTCAGAGGTCCTGCAGAGCTCTCTGAGCCAGGCTGGACTCCTGTGTGCCAGCTTGGAGCGGAAGTGTGCTTGTGTACAGCTTCAGTTTACCATTTCTGGGAAAAAAAAATCATGGATTGTCCTTTGGTGTCCAGCGAAATGGCCTTGCACGTGATGCAGTTGCCTGGAACACAGTCACCCATAAGGCACCAGTATAATCAAGGGGAAGTATTTTGGTCTAAACAACCTATGAATTTGACCCAGAGTTGACTGACTAGGCCAGTTAAAATGTACATTTCTTAGGACAGGTGCCCTGGCAGGGAGGTCAGATGTTCTCACGTTTCTCTGCTTCCTGGCTTTGTGTTTTAAATTGAAAACTTTAAGCTGTCTCCATGCATTTTGATTTCTAACTGCATCGGGAATGAAAACATGAAACGGGAGCTACAAATCCATGGAGAATTACCCCATTATGGTTGTCTTGCTTGATACTGTTCCAGAATGGGGAACACCACTACTGACAAATTACTTGTAGCAGAAGGGAAACTATTTGGATTTGAAGGTGCCAAATTTAAAAGTGCTAGGTGCTCTGTGTTTGAAAAAGTCATTATCTAAGGAGTGTAACAGTATCTCATGGCAGTTCTTTGGTTTTTGTCCCATTCATAAGTAGGCTGACATTTAAATTGGATGCTGATCTCTCTAAGACATAACGTATTAGGAAATACAAAAGCTGGAAGACAGTAATTGTTGGGAAAGCAAAGGAAGGTTCCTCCCTTGGGGCAAAGCCGTTTTGTGAAACCGAAGAACATCAGCACAGGAGATGGACTAAAGAGTTCATACATTGCCCAGATCTCTGCCATCATTCTTAGATGTAAATTATTTTGCCAAAACAGGAGAAGAACAATTGTTTTCATGAGGGCAGTTCCAGTCCTTTGTGTGCTTTCAATGCGACAAAGTTGGAATAAAGGAATGTTGATCTAGCAGATCATTCTACTATCCACTACAAACTTACAGGAGGGCAGGAAGGCTCTGCAGAGGGACCTGGCCTGGCTGGATCTATGGGCTGAGGCCAGCGGGTTGAGGTTCCACAAGGCCAAGTGCTTGGTCCTGCTCTTGGGTCACAACAACTCCCTGCAGCTCCAGGCTGGGGCAGAGGGGCTGGAAAGCTGCCAGGTGGCAAAGGATCCGGGCCTGCTGGGGTCACCATCCCTGAAGGGATTTGAAAGCCATGTAGATGTGGCCCCTGGGGACATGGTTCAGTGGTGGGCTTGGCAGTGCTGGGTTAACAGCTGGACTCAATCATCTGGGAGGTATTTTCCAACCGAAACAATTCTACAGTTCTATGATCTAAACTGACGATTGTCACAGCTTTAATTAAGGAATCTAGTCATCATGGGGAAGAATTTGTCTCTCTAGTGCAAAAAGCATTCTACCTTTCTTTCCACTGAACCTCCTAAATATACAACTGATAGTAGGTATATCTCTGTTGGCACTGGTAAATGTTCTGCCGTGTGCATGTAGTAGAATAACAAACTCGGTTTATTTATAACAGCAAAATGCAGATACTTCAGATCTCTGCAGAAATTATGGAAGAAGCACTGCTGAATACAGAATTTGGAGGTGCAAAGGATCACTTTGCAGCTACTATTTGATTTCTCTCTGTACTGTGGCTCCCCTGAGGCACTCTCAGTAGTTGATTTTCAAGCTATTATAGTATCATTTAAAATAACCGCTGTATTTTACTGTGTCCTTTGACTGCCTGTCTCATTGTCCTGTTTGTTATTTATTAAGTTCTCACAAATACTTTACCAAACATTTCCTTTCTGCAACTTGATTTAATTGCTTCTTATCCTAACTTTCTCCAGCTAGGTTTCACTGTAGATATTCATGAGCCAGGAAATACTACTGTATTTACTGAACTGGGACAAGATTTAGGGCAGGACTTGCAGAAAGCTGTTGACCAGCATCCTTTGTGTGTATCACAGAAGGGATTTCTATTGCAATGTGCTGCAGCACAGGTCTCTCAGTCAGAGAAATCCCCCTCCCTCCAAAGTCTTACCTGTTAAGAGCTGCATTATCCATGTTTGTCAAGAGGCACTTGTAGTTCTGTGTTGTCTCCAGACCTGCCTTCTGTTCTGGCTTTTTTCTGGCTTGGATGAAAAACAGGAATAAACCCAAAATCTAAGTTATAGATATTGTATAAGATTTTCTAGAGTTCTAGTTTTGACATCAGATGGTTATTTTTAGCACATACTCTGCTTTGGAAAAAAAAGAAAAATTAGCTGTTCAAATGTTTCAGGGAAAATATATTACAGTCTTTTGCTGCATTAGTGGTACAAACTTCCAGGAAAATACAGGAGTGCTGTCTGCAGAGCTCCAGTGTAGCAATAGCTCCAGAGCATGTGCCATCATTTAGGATTATTTTTATTTTTGGGGGTTTTCTCCTGAAAAAGAACCAAATCCAGTTTCAAACCCAAAGCTACCAATGCAAAGAGAGAATCAGACATGCTTCTAAGATCTGAACACAACTGTCTGCTGTCACATTCTTCTTTACTGACTTAATTCAAAACCACATTGTTACTTGCTTTCAAGCAGTTCAGAAATAAGTTCTGGAAAATCCTGGGTTTGGTTTGTTTTTATTTTTTTTTCTCTGTGCTGTCCTAGCATATTTGGTGCTCAGATAACATGGAAATGCAATATACACCCAGTTATCTCTTAGTTGTGGGAATAGTTCAGGATTCCCTTCAAAAGAGTTTGAAAACAGTCCAGTAGTTTAGTAACTGAAAGACAAATAACTTGTCAGAAACCACAGAATAAAGTTAGACTGTGCTTTTAGTGGCAAGAAGCAGCGAATTGAAATAAAGTAAATCTTATGGTGACTTTTCCTCATGTTTTTTTTCAAGGAGGCTGCCTTTAATCAAGACAAGCAAGGAACTAATTTTAGGGGGGATGGATTTGATACTGATACATCACTAAATTATGAGGAACTTCTAAAATGTGTTTGTCTCTCATTTATTGGGTATTTATGAGACTTTTGCTATTTTAAAGACCATGATCCTCTGTAGTATGTGTTATATGTTGTGGCAAGGTCCTTCTGCATTATTTTACATTAGAAACTATCAATATTATTATTTGCTATTTTTCAGTCACTGTTATAGCACAGAGACCAGATTCAACTTCTTTTCTAGTGTTGGATATGCTGCTTCCTTATTTATCTCAGTGAGGACCACTTGAGGAAGAAGGAATTAATCAGAGACCAAGACTAAGTAGAGTAGGCAAGAAAATTGAACATCCTGGGTTTTTCTCATTGCCTCCACTTTGGAATGGAAAGAAGGAGAGCTCAAAAGCCTTGGCTTTTTGCCTCCTTATGTCTGTACTCTAGGAGAGTTTGTAGGGCAGAAGGACAAATACAGGACATGCAAAAGCTGATCAGTTTTGCCTTTTGAGCTGGATTTTGTGGGTTTGCTTAATACCCTACCATTCACCCCACCAAAAGTGGACACAACTCTATGTTCCTGTGTGGGCTACAAGGGTCAGCATTTTCTTTCCTTCCAAACTGGCAGCTTTCCCATCATCTCAGTTTCCTAGCAGAAAAAGATTCTGTACAATTAAAAACAAATTCCCCTCAAAAATGATTTTAGCCAACTCTATTTGCCTAGATTTATCCCCCAGTGCACATGCAGAGTAGTAAAAGTCCCATGAATTCCCTGTGTTCTTAGAGAGATTAAATAGCTATTATAATAGACTTTTTCCATCTATTAGTCCATGACTTCATGCCAGACAGACATCAGAGATACTGGAAACTGGGAATAACTTGACATCTAATGTTAATTATTGAAATATAAGGCATGGTAAGGCAAGAATCACCCCCAAAGGTATGCAACTAATTTGCTTTTTATCTTGAAAGTGACACAAATGACATAGAAGTAATTTTTTCTGACCTAAGTTTTAGAAGCATAAAGATCACAAAAACTTTCTCGCCTGTATTAGTTTGGCAACTTCTCGCTGTGTTTGTCACAGCAGCAAATATCTTCATGACGTCTTATCTGAACTAATACAGGCTTTGAGACTCAAATTGTCATCCTCTGTCTTTTATGGCTAAGTAATATGCCAGGTGGTGTTAGGAGCAATATTACTTTCAGAGGACATTTCAGGATAAAGAGCAATGCTGTTCAAGTTAGTCATTTGCATCAGATGGAGCTCTGGACTGGTATCCAAGGGGTTTTTATCCCATTTTGCTGAATGTCATTGGTTGCTGAATGACCTTGAACATTCTACTTCTCTTTTCTGAGCCTCTGTTTCCCCAGCTGTAAAAGATGGATCACTGTGTTTGGATGCATTTGTGAAGTTCTTTGAGTTCTTGTGATGTTTCCTGACAAAAGCATCTGAGTAGGAAATTTCAACTAACACTAGGTCCCATTAAAGTATAGTGTGAACTCTCCAAATACGTGAGAACTCTGTTAACAGCCATCACAACTCCAGCAAAGTGGCTCTTTGCAGCCTGATATGTGCTCCTGGCTTCTTGTGTTATCTTGGGCTTCCTGCAAGCTCAACTCATTTTCCAGTGATCCAGCTGAAGCCCTGGCTTGGCAGCTCACATCAGCTCCACAGGCTTCACAAATATAAAACCAAAGCTGTCTAAGTTGGTGGGGGAGGGACTAGGTCCTGCCCAATGTGTTCTCACATGCTGCATACAGCATTTGATGCCCTCTGCCAGTGCAGAAGTTTCAAACTCCACCAGCTCATTAAAAGTTGGTTAATCCTCTGTGTAAAATCACTGCATAATTCCCATGTAGATCTACGTGTATGCCTCAAATGCATTCTGGATTTCAGATGGTTATTTCAGATGGGCAGTAGATGGAGTAAATGAGTAAAGTTAAATTATAGGTAATGGACAAAATTATTAAGCATTCTTAATGTTACGGTGGTTATAATTGGAAACTGCACAATTTTATGTGGAATTGTACGGTGGATTAGAGAAAATAAAGCTTGGAAAGATCATAACCTTTTTGCCTTTCCTTGCTAATTTTAGATTTGATCTACAAAATAGAACTTGCTGGAGGACTGGGAGCCATCCTTCTCCTGCTCATTTTGCTCGTGACCATCTATAAGTGCTACAACATAGAGTTAATGCTGTTCTACAGACAGAACTTTGGAGGAGATGAAGCAGCTGATGGTAAGCAGTAGCACAGGAACCTCAATACATGCAATGGAAATATTTCAGAGACACCAAGTGGCAAGATTGAAATGAATCCCAAAAGATACCTGCTGCTAGTTTAAACTACTAAGCACTCAACAGTATAAACCCTAAGACTTTCTCCCAAAGCCCCCTGAGATCACTGAGTCTTTCCACAGAAGTGTCACTGGGCTGTGCCATGAGCAAAAGGGAGCCAGAAGAATTGTTCGTGACTCTGCTGCAGAGGCTCACATGACATTTGTGAACTCACTCCTCAGGGGAACTCTTCACGTTCATGTGTCCGGTGCCGCATCTGCGCAGGGTCCCTTCTCCTGAGATCCATACTGGATCTGAGCAGCCTTTCACCAGGTGTTCTTCCTGAAACATTTTCATTGAATTGCCACCAGGCTTCCAGTGACCTCCTCTGACTAGTGAGAGGTGATTGTTATGAGACTACCTAGTTACCTCAGTTAACTGAGAGACTGTAAACAACTTGGTGGGAATGTGCAGCTTGCCTGAGGAGTATGTTTAGGAATAAACTGGGCTGTTTTCTTCCCCCACCTTCCCTCTCACTAGCATATATTCTGTTTGATACCTAAACTTGTATTTTTAAATTGAAGCTTTAATTGTCCTGAGTATAGAAGATTCCTGCTCCAGGGAGTAAGCCCTGTAAACGAAATCCCAGTGCTTTAAATCCTTATGTTCTTAACACTCATTTCATAATTAATATGCTATTAATATGCATCTAAGTAGTATCTGCTAAAGAGAGAAAGTGCAGTATTCAAGTACAGGTGCTTGCCATAGCCCACTGCAACACTTAGCAGTCACACAGGCTCTGGAATGGTACATCTGGAAACTCTAATGTATTTGAAAAGAGAGCAGGGAATGCATTTTCCATAGTGCCAAAACACTGTGCAGTTGCATAGACATGTTGCTTTCTGCAGTTGGCATTTCTGTTGTCACAGTAATAAATGTTTCTGTTTCACTTGGGGTAGATATGGTGTGAAAAGGTTCCACTACAATGAAATCCATAGGAGTTTTGGAGAATGGATGGAATGACATCCAGGGGATTTTAGAAAGAGGAAGGATGATCCTTGTGGGCCTCTTCCAGCTCAGAATACTTTGTGATTCTGTGATAAATAGCAGGAATAGAGATCAGGAAATTTGCTCTTTCTTGATCCTCATGTATGACAGGGAAAAAACGAAAATTATGGTTTATTCCATACTCTACGATACTGCACAATATTTATACTGGTACCTAGGACAAAGGGAAGGGTGAGATTATGTGGTTTGGGAAGTACTTTACCTCGAATACCTGGGATTATACCAACATAATATCCCTAGTTCACACCAACCAAAAGTGGTAACTTCCTCCAGCCTGCTTCAACTTGTTTATCTTGTGTTTTCAGTCTGAAGCTGCTGCATTTTCACTCATGTAACTTTTTAATTTATGAAACAATATTACTTTCTGGTTGTTTAAAGAAAGCCCCATGAGTACATAGGGGATTTTGTGTGCCTATAAATTTTGAAAACAACCTTTTATTTTTCCAGTGCATAATTGTAGACCTTTCACAGCTTTGTGTCTCGTTCTGATCCTGCAGGATGAAAGATGGAGGCAGAATGTTACAGAAGTCAAAGCACATAAGGGGATGTTTGTTTCTCCTCATGTAGGCAGTAGTGGGAACATACAGAGCTCCCATGAGCACTCAGCTGTATAGATGCAATCACAGGGTCATTTTCTACTTATATGTGTATTTCTTTAAAAAAAAGATTTGGAACTCAACAGATCTGCTTTATTCCTATTTCTAAAAATATCCCATCTAAGCAATGTTGGACACACTCACTTCCTGTGTTGAGTGTAGCATTGCTTTTAGAGAAAATGACACTGAGGATTAAGGGATCCATTTAGGAAATGGCTCCGAACAGTGCTGCTTCCAGAGCCAGCGGCGGGTGAGTCTGGGCAACTCCTTCTCTGGTACGTGAAGCTCGTGGGGAGCGAGCTGAGGCTGTGCAGCTGCAACACCACTGCACAGGCTCCCAGGAGCCCGAGGGAGCCGGTCCTGTCAGCATCCTGCTCGCTGGCACTGTGAGCTGAGGTGGCTGGAGAGGGCAGCTGTGCCCCCCTGCAGGGACAGGAGGCTCAGGGACCGCCAGCTCTCTCGGTGCTGCGTGGCCGGGGATGTCAGGGCTCGGCAGGGATGTTGTCTCCGGCATCACTGGCATCACTTAAAAGGTTTTGGCAGGCTTCCTTATGGACAGGGCAGCAGGTTTTGGACGGGCCTCCAAATCTGCCTAGCCTGTTGCCTTCAGAGGAATGTCAGCAAGCCAGGTGGACATCTTCCATCCTCCCCTACAGCCATGGTGACACTAGGCAAATTGCCTTTTACAAATATGTAATTATTCACATGCTTTGACTACAGCTCTGACCCTCATGGGTCTGGGTTTGTGTCAGGAATTATAAGTAACCATGAGTTCAAGGTCATCAAGAGATACATGATTAGGTATTTATTCTTTTTATCGGAATATATTGCTGAATTTTAACTGCTTTAATTATCTTTCATGTGCACTGTTCTTTACGGATAGTTGGTACTCAGAAACTCTCCATTCATGCAGTTTTGTTCTCACAACATTAATTATTTGATTTTTCATTTTCTGTAAATAATGGCAGCGATGCTCTTCCCTGGAGACTGAATTTTTCAATATACTATTTTCCATTACTGCAGAGGTATACAAAGAGAAATGTCACTGAGAGAGTCTGATCCCAGCATGGATCCCCAGCTCTGTGGTGGCCCACTTCTGTTCCTGGCACACTCACGAGCTCTTTGCTCCATGTTTCAGGAGCAGAGCTGGAGACAAGCCCCCGTGCTGGAGAGGAAGAAAAGGAATGCTGCCCTTTTATGGGAGTTATTTGTCTCTCTTATAATGTGATCCTCAAGTATTTCAAATCTCCTGGATTAAGTGGATTATGATCTAAAATTATGATATTAATTTTTTTAAAACTATGGGATTTTCTGTAAAGAAATTCTTTGAACTGTTTGTATTTGGCATTGTATTCTGAATAGTCAGTATTCATTTGAATTAAGTAATGTCTTTTCTCACTTTCTTTTTTACTTGTAGAAGGAAATTTTCCATGCTCAAAACTTTTGAGGCTCAAAACCTTTCCAAGCTTAAAACTTTAACATAATCCTAGCACTCTTGAGGAATAGAAATTGAAATAATTGCATTACAAATATATAAAGGCTTAAAATAAAAGGTTCCACTTTAGTATTTGTATGAAAACAATTGCCCATGATCTTTACAGCTGTGACACGTGTCTGACCACATGGAGCAGAGTTCTTCTGCTCAACATGCAGAAGAAAACTGAAAGGATCCATGGGATTTCTGCCTGAAAGCCAGATTATATGTTCCTGTGAAAAGTCCTTATTTTGTTGGGAAATGCTTGGTGGTTTCAAGGAATAATACAATTTCCCAGTACTCCCCTGTATTCCTTATAGTGTCATTGCAAACAGCAGGCTGAACAGGATTTGTTTTCTTACAGACAACAAGGAATATGATGCTTATCTTTCATACACCAAAGTGGATCCTGATGCGTTAGATCGTGATAATAATGAAGAGGAGCAGTTTGCACTTGAAATTCTGCCAGACGTTCTAGAAAAGCACTATGGATATAAGCTCTTCATTCCGGATAGGGATCTGATCCCTAGTGGAAGTAAGTGTTTCTGACCTTTCAGTTTTATTTCTGTCTGATGTGTCACAAAGGCCTGGACTATGTGATAAGTACTAGATATGGAAAACCTTGGGAAGTGGTTGCAAAGATTGGAAAAGTTTCCTCAGCACTGCAAATTTGAGTTCTCTGTTAGAGCTTATTCCTGCACTGCTGCAATCAGAGGGAACTGACATTGATTTCAGTGGAGGCAGGAGCTGGACCTTCCTACAGGGAAGGCTGCATCACTGAAAGCAGTGCCAAATCCAAGTCCATCAAACACAGGTAATTAAGTAGGAAACTTTCTAAAAGGATTTTATCATCTTTGTTACATGATTGAAAATGGGATATTAATTTTTTTCAGTGATTAGTTGTTTTCTCTACAGCAGCTTTACAAGCAAAAGTCATCTTTTCTATTGTCTTTTGGGGTATTCCTTAACTTGGATGTTTCATAAGATTCAGCAGCACCTTTGGCTGTCTCTACCAATGCTTTTCTAGTGGTAGTTATGGCATTTCTTCTACCAGACTCATTTTTGAGCAAGTCAAAAGGACCATGAATCATATCCGTTGTGCTGATGAATTTTGAATGCACAGTATGTTTGCTGTAATATCACATTTATTTGAAGTGCTACCCTTGTGAAAAATCAGCTTTTTTTTTTTTTACAAATTCCACCTTCAAATCACTTTCATAGAAACAACAGAAGAGAACATCTCTCTGTATGTGCTACTATGTAGGAAATATGAAGAAAAGAGCAAAGCAGTGGCTGTAGTGGAGCAGATGTCCCCAAACATGAAACAGCTCGAGCATAGCTGCCTTACAACCTGCCTGCCAAAAGACTTGAAGCTGCTGCCTCACTGTGCCAAATGCCAGTGCCTGACCCAGAAGTCAGAGCCTGCTTCTCCAACACTTGAGAGCACTGGAAACAGAGCTCTGAACCCTTTCCCATTGGGAAAGAGGAGTCAGAACCTCACCAGAGGTCATGAAAATCCTGTGCAGGGGGCTTGAATTTCTCACATGCATTTTCAGCTCCTAGCTTAGGGTTGATTCACTTTTTCTTTTTGCCCCTGAAAGGTGTAAGTTTTTCTCCCATAGTTACAAATTCCAGAAAGGGGACTTGGCTCATAGCTTTCTTATTTCTTACAGTACAAGTTATATGAAATTTTTAGATATTATTAAGAGAAAATACATCTTTTGGTGGTAAAAACCACAGAATTGTTGTAACTAGTTGTTTCATATCCAACAATATAACAGAGTTATACATAGCAATTATGCAAATGAACTAAGAAGTTTAAAGTTAACCTTTCAATGATAACTATGCTGAAGCACAGATTAATCTGAAATAAGATTCTTTTTGCCAATTGTTGTTCCAACCAGCATGGCATTTTATTTTTGTCTGTTTTTGTCAGCAAGGCACTCAGCAAATACTTGCCGCCACTTTGGGTATTCATTAGAACTCTTCTGAAAAGGTAGGGTACCTGAAAATGTCAGTTCTCATTTATGAACATTCACAGATTTAATCCTTCTTCTTTCCTCTCAAACTCACTTCTACAGTATTGTGAAAAGGCCTGATTCTAACACATAGAGCTTCAAGAACACCTAATCAGACATAATGACAAGGCAGAATAAAATGTGGAGCTGAAATGAGTGTGATTTGCATGCTTTAGCTTTGAAAAAGATACAGGGAAAAGCACTTGATTTCAAGAGGGGCTAGAGGGAGGGTGAGGGGATGGGGAAGGAGGGAAGACTTGGCCTCCTGCATTTGTGAGTTCTCCGTGTGCCCTGCAGCAGTGGAACTGTGTTCTGCCTAATACTCACCACTCTCACAAGGACTTGCAGTGCTTAGTGAAGACAGTCTGATGTGGAAAGGGCCTGCTAGAAACTTCAGAGGAAAACATAGCATCTTTTAGAGTGACTGTCTCACAAAGTGGCAGATGTGACAAAATATATAGCTCTCCAGGGTGGATTTTTATAGAAGAACAGGGGGTTGATCACCGCTATCGTTTTATTTTAGGAAATATCTCTTCTCACATGTGCTTCACTTCCTCATCTTTCAATGTAAATGACTTTCATCAATGTAATCGTTTCCCACTCCCTGCTCTGCTGTGCGTCCTTCTCTATCCTGTGTACCTTGGTGTGTGTCACCCCAGCAGTGCAGCCCGGAGCTGTGTATGGCTGGGGCTTCCTGCAGTCCCTGCAGTTGTGAGGAGCTGCCACGGGAGGGTGTGCACCATTCGCTTCCTTCTTGGCAGGCAGCAGCTCATACAGCTGCTCCCTACATTTGAGAGCAGGCAAAAGATACATTTGTTAAATAGTATTTCATTAATTTCCGTGCGCAGTTCTGCAAACAACCTAAAAAGCTGACTTCGGGAAAATTCAGGGACAAGTTTGTTTGTGTTTTTGTCCAGCTGGCTCATCACTAACCTCTGGGGGAAAGCTGTGATGGCCTCTGCATGTCCCTGTGCAGCCGAGGGGGAGATTGCAGCCAGATGTGCTGTGGATGGGACACACCCACAGCCACCTCCTCCACGGGGCATGTCCAAGCCCTGCTTTCAGCTTTGCGCTGGGAACCATCTGATTCTGGGATGTCTATGGAGCGACTGCTGCTGTCCCCAGGTGATGGCTGTGGGGACTGAGGCCACCTCTTCACCGTTGGGAAGCAGATCCCAGGCTTCAGGTCACATGGAGCTGAGTCATGTTTTGCAGTAAGCGTTGGCTTCTGAGTCCTGCCGGGATACAAATTTTATCCCAGTGGAGCATTTTGTCCTAGTGGGAGGGAGAAGCACCGTGAAGGATGCCAATGGCCTCAGCGATGCCCATCACACAGTGGCCAGCAAGGCCCTTTGGGATGACTCCTGGTGCTGCCTGAGAGCAGCGTGGATGGATCCAACTCCCCAAACTGGCAAAAGAATCCCACACAGAGCTGCTGACTGCGGAGGCAAGAAGGGTGACCCAGCAGGGAGACGTGGCAATGCAGACCAAGTTTGTAACCCAGGAACTGAGTTGCATGTTATGGGAAGTACTGTAGCAGCTATTCTTTCTTAAAGAATATTGTTTGGTCTTAACAGAATGAACGTTCTTCATTCTGTCGAAGCTGACAGCACACACACCTCCCTGCCCAGGTAACTTTGGACACGTTAACCTGCATAAGGAGACTGTAATCCCTGAGATGCACTTGCAGTTGTTAGTGAATTCCTTAGCAGTTCTCATTTTTTTCACCCTATTCATTTTCAGGGCTCTTTTAACAAACCCTTTTCCACAACAAACACTCTCAAGCTCTGTGAGCTTTTTAAATTCAGTGTTAGGAGACCTGAGGAGATTGAGTAGTTAGTGGGGGGTTAACAGGACGAGTTATGTTTTTACCTGAGCCATTTTTTTGTCTTGCCAAGGATGATGTCTGCAGAGAAAAATATCTATTTGCATTTCACTCTTCCAAAATCAGGACTACATCAGAGGAAGGTACTTTTCTTCATGGTTTCTACATATTATTTTAAAACCTAAAAGTGAAGAGGTAAAAATTGTCAAGTTAGGCTTTTAATACCAGCAATACATATCTATTAGAGCATCATCTAGTTGTTCTCTAAGCGTATGTGCATTTGGTCTTGACAGAATTGAAGAAACACCAACAATTTATTCCATCTCAGCCCAGGGTATGAAGATCAGGCAGTGAAAAGAACAACAGTGATGGAATAAAAACATTTGTTTATCTGAAAAATGAGAAGTTCTCATCACAAGGGGAGAGTGTCTAAGACGTGATAAAAAGCACACAGCAGTCAGTATTGTAGTTCCAGCACTTTGTAGTTTTGTCTGCCCATCTGTGTGTGTTTTGCCTGGTGAATTCCAGCTTCCTGGGTTCCTGCATGAAGAAAACCCATTTGGACCATGAGTCTGGGGTTCCCGAGGAACCTTAATTAATTACAGGATTTCCATTGTTCCATTTCTTTGGAACAGGAATGCAGTATCCATCTCCACAAACTCCTTTCAGAAGTCCCTGGTTGTCTGCTCTGTATGAATCTTATTTTTAATGTCAGGCATGGGCAAGGGTAGCAGGGATACACACAGATGACAGCTGAAAGAGGAATAAATATACAAAAAGCAGAAGGGCTGGCTGTCCTATAGTGCACTAATCTGCATTATTTGCTTCTTTATTTTTAACTCATCAGCTGTCCCTCAGGTAGTCCTGGGACTGGGCTCTCTCTGGGAAGGGGTCATTACTCTGCTCTGTGTTTCCGCTGTTCTGGTCCAAGCTAAGAGAAGCAAGACATATTTAATAAATAGGAAAAGCAAGACATAAAATCATTGGTGTTATAATAGAGCAGTCAGACTCAGGATATGGGAACTATTCAGCTAGGAAACCAGGACTGAATTACTCTTCCATAAATAACTTTCTCAAGTGATGGTCACACTGCCAAACACAGAAAGGCTGGTTATTTTCAGAGTGCCAGGAACCAACCAGCATGGGATTGATGGTACTCTGTTTCTTGTCGTGCTGCAAACCATGTTTCCCAAAAATATCCATAGGATTTTTTATGATTTCTAGTGTTTTTTCCTTCTCCCTCAACTCCTGCTACAAATCATCTGAAGCTGGTTAGTCAGTCATTTCTTTGTGTAAGCAACTCTGTGCCCATGGTGTTCATTAATTTCCTTGCTCCTACTCTGCTTGCTTATTAGGTTTCCTTCCAGCCTGTGGTTAATGCAGCTCATTAAGGATTCCATAGACAGTTACACGTGATTTAATTGCAAATGGGATGCATCTCTTGGAATTCTCTTCTTCAGTGCTTCAAACTACAGTTCAGCATCGTTACATGTAGCCAGTGTTTGGTGGGCACATATTTGCTGTCAAGACAACTTTGCTTGCCATTTGCTGGCAAGACAAAAACAATGTTTAGGTTTGGGTACAACACTTCTTGCTGTCCATTCCTCCTTGGGCATTGCATTGAACGTGATGCAAGTAAGTTTCTGATAGAGACACTCACAGTGTAATTTTTTTTTTACCTACAGGAACTGCTACCATTTTGAGAACAGTTTTGTACCATATTGCAAAATGGTGTTTCAAGGAAGGGGGGAAATGGTCAAAATTTAAAATGTGCTTTTTCAGTAAAATCAAGTGGGTTCGATCTAATGTTGACATCTTATTTTTGCATTCTAATTTATGATAAAATACAATCCCTGGGACCTAAAAGTGAATAATTCCATATTGACTTTGTCAAGACAATTTTTTGTCTCCCCTTACAATGAAATGTAATTAAAGTTGACACCTCTTGCAGCAAAAATGAAGCTAAGGCAAAGTTATATTTATCTGATGGAAATATTGTTGTTCTAGAACTTTACAGTTGATACTATTTGGTGACATTATTCCTGAAGTCCCTAGTCAGTTTTTTTCTTGTAAATAAAACAGAGCCATTGCCTGACAATAATTTCTTAGCGTACTGGAAAGGTGAAAGCAACCCTTTCTCCATCCCACATTGCAATACAGATTGCTTGGATTTAGTACCTTCTAATGGACTGAGCACTTGAGACAGACAACTGAACCTGCGGTATTTTGGGAAGTCTCCAATTCTGAAGTAAAAGGAGAGGGGATAATTTAGCAACTCAGAGGTTTTGCAGTCAGACTGGTACCACTGGGAGAAATAAAGCTGGAATTTCCAGAGACAGGAATCTGTCTCCCCATGCTTTTCTTCACAGAAATATTCAAGTTGTGCAAATTTGACATATTGTAGAGTGCACACAATGGAACCTTAGGCTCCAGGGAAAATTGTCACCTGCCTTCAGTAGTAGTCCCAAGCTGGAGTTAGTGGGAGTACTAAGTACTTCTGGACCAGGTGGCTGGACATTTGGGGTTCCAGTTTCTTATAACTCAGTGTACTTTTTCCTCAGTGCATCAACAGGTCCCATGTTCCTTGGCCACATCTGTTAGTGACCAGCTCCAAATGTGGAATTTGAGGGATCACCTCATGACCATTTGTGAAGATGTTCATTAGTCAGCTGAGGACAGAGCTCTAACCTGTAGCAATACCTAGTAAGGAAGGTGGGCATCCAAAAGAGACGTGAGAAGCATAGAGGAGAGAAACGTCCACCTAAGAAAACAGGGAATTTCTCCCATCTTATTCCCGCCCTGTTTGCCCAAAGCAAAGGCTGATGACTTTTTGATTGTGATGGTATGATGGATTATTGCTGGGGTGTTGCTCCTGAAATGATTGGTGCTGGATATTTGAAGTGATGAAAAGTGGAGTGATTTTTTTTGTTTGTTTGGTTGGTTTGTGTTTTTTCCCAATTGGATGCATTTGGATACGCATGGCCATGCTCAGCACTACCCTGGACATGTGGTACTGCCCAGTATTGTGTCCTGCAGAGAATTGTCTTGTGCATAGCAGTGTTCTGAGTTGTTGGAGGAGGGATGAATATGTCTCAGGAAAGATGCATGATAGTTTGTTGTTTTACTGTATCTTGCAGATTCAACCTCTAATGATGAAGCTTCCCACCTAAATTCTTTCTTTTTGGGAGCAGAAAGAAAGGAAGAAAATGAAGAGTCTGAGCTGTTGATACATTGGGATAATATCTTTCCATTGTATTGAACACTTCTACCTTTCCTTAAGTTTTGTTTCACCAGTTCTGCTTATCATTTTCTCATTGTTGCTGATTCTTTCCCCGCTCCACTGCCTCTCCCATGGATTTTAATGTTAAATTTTTTCATTAATGAGTAACTATTTTACACACAACAATGGTGGGGTTTTTCCTCATAAAGTATTTCAAGGAAAAAAAAAAACTGTAAATGCTGCATGATTAAAAAGTCATAAACCATTAACCGAAAGTCAAGATTGTTGCATAGACATCTGTAATGTATGTGTATGTCTTAAAATTTTTTGTGTCTGTGGGATGTTTGCAATTGCCTCTTTTTTCCATTTGTGAAAGAAATTCTTCTTGCTGCTAAGTGGTGAAATAAAACATTGGTAAAGGCAGATTTGATGCTAACTATGCCTTCAGTCTCGTGAAAATAAGCTATTTTAGAATGTTCCTGTTGGCCTATTTTGTAGCTATTTACTTTACTGGAAGTAGTGTGAATAAGCATGCTGTGGTATGGTGCCTGGGACTATAAAATGAGTTTTGCAGTAACAGATGTTGATTAATGATGTTATTTGTAATTATTGTTCCTGCTAGAGGGCAGATGTGTATGAGAGGTCCTGCCCTGTGCTAAGTAAAGATCTGTTCTGTGCAGCTCTTGTGTCCAAGTCTTCATTTCTAACACATGCTTCTCCTCTGTTGTCAGGCAGCACATTCCCAATAGCATGGTCAAGAGGTTCACGTAGTTTAAAAACACAAAGATACCCTGTCTCAAAGCTTGCAGTTGAATGAACACTTCATGCCCTTCGTGGTTTTGTTCAAGGGATTTAATTTTGCTGGTCTTGATGTAAAATCCATTGAAGTTTGTTGAAACCTGTTCATTTGAATGGGTTTTGGATCAGGTCTGTAAGTAGATCTCTTTCCCATTCTGTTCCATGTCAGACCAATGTATTTGGCTTCTCTTCCCTACCATCCCTGGGATAAATGAAACTCAGGGATCAAAGTCCAACTTCAAAATATTTTGAAGTTCTGTAAATTGGCATCATGGAGCTGCTGATGGGTTTGGCATTTCTGCTTACACTGATTGTTTGCTTGGCATGTGTGAATAGAGTAATTCTACTATTTTCTTTGTCACCGATGTCTCAACAAATAAATACTTCCAATGTGTTTAAATTTTCCATTTGTTCCTGTCACTTGTGAAGTCTCTGTTAATAGCTTGGGGCACATAGAAGCACAGGTTTGTGATATTAAAACAGACCACTGGGCCACAAAAATGTTCTTATGATTTTGTGGTCAATAGCTAAGGAAGAAAATGATGCTTCTATGCAATAGCACAAATTCTGCATGTGATGAGGGTTCATTTCTTTTTGAACATTTGCAAGTTATGGTTCATACACCCTGCAGCACCCTCATGCCTTTGCATCTGGAAAACGGGAACTGCTTCCCAGAGCGTGCTTCCCTTAGTGTGGTGTGAATCATAACCAATGCTAATGTTAGAATTTACACAAACATTACATTGATCTTGACCTATATTTTTTTCACTAAGTGAACTGTGTGTTTTTATTCACTGATGCACCTACCCAGCAAGGGGTGTTATGTAAATGTCACTCTGCTGCAATGAACAGGGAAAAATAGCTAAGGATGGAGGGTGTTATTAAGGAATTTTCTATGTGTACTCCATAAATAGAAATATTTTGTGATACACAATCCTATTTTTGTTGGAGTATATTGAAATGCCCATTGTTTTAAATGGTGTGGATCAGTAAACTGTAGGATTTTGTTATACTTGACTGCAAGCCTGATGTTTTAATACAATAGACTTCTTTATTCTTTACTCTTTCTCTCTTTCTATAATTTGTAGCCTACATTGAAGATCTCACAAGATGTGTTGAGCAAAGCAGAAGACTCATTATCGTGTTAACTCCAGACTATGTTCTCAGGAGAGGATGGAGTATTTTTGAGATGGAAAACAGACTCCATAACATGCTAGTCAGTGGAGAAATCAAAGTTATTTTGATTGAGTGTACTGAATTAAAAGGGAAGGTGAATTATCATGAAGTGGAATCATTAAAGCACACCATCAAACTTCTCTCAGTGGTCAAGTGGAAAGGACCTAAAAGCAGCAAACTGAATTCTAAGTTTTGGAAGCGCCTAGTCTTTGAAATGCCAGGGAAGAAGAAGGAGGTGGTGTCTCGGCATCAAGTCCTGGATTCTGCAGAGCAGGGCCTCTTTGGAGACCTCCAGACTGTGCCCTCTCTTGCCGTCACAGGCACTTCTGCCACGCTGGTGGAGTCGCGGGCGGATTTAGCCGATTACCAGCAGGCAGACTCAGTGCACATGAGACACTACTGCAGAGGCTACGAGTACGACGTGTCTGCAGCCACGCTGCCCATGGCCTCCATCAGCAACCACCACTCGTACTGTAACATCCCCCTGACACTCCTCAACGGACAGCTACCTCTCAACAACGCCGTCAAGGACCCCCAGGAGTTCCACAGGAACAACCCCTTGCTACCTTTATCGGCCAAGGAGCTCAGCTTCACCAGTGATATCTGGTAGTGAACATTAGGGCTCTTCAGAGATGCTTCATGGCCACCATGAAGACCCCTCCATGAAGAACTTTGCCCTAACTGCGTGGGGTGAGAAAACCTATTCGAAGCAGCAGCACACTTGTTTGCTTTTCTACTTGAACTTTTTTGTTTACATTTACAAATTATTGACGAAGGAGGCATTCTTTTGTAACTCAGTAGTGTCCTTCCTGTCTTTTAATGTACAGTTTTATTGCTTCTTTAAAAAGGAGGGGGGAGAGGAAAAACACATCCCATCACTTTACAGTAAGTTTACAGTCTGGGATGGGTAAAAGGTCACTGTATACGATCTATATAACATCCATACATATTTAAATAACAGCATTTGAAATACACAGAAGTTGTTGGGTTTTTCATACAGACTACAGTACAGTTTGAAATTCTAATCATGCTACAAAAATTATTATCTCCTGCACAGACCACAAGGGGTGAATCATCCTGAAAAGGAAGGAGGAGGAGGAAACCTTGTTGGTAACATTGTCTTGCAAATACTTCTTAGAAGATGCCCAGTTGAAACAATGCAGATGAAGCTTTATCAATAATGTGCATAGTAACAGTTACTACAAAATAAATCACCCATCAGCATTTCTTCATTTTATTATCGAGGCATGTTGTATTCCTAGTCAATGGTTAGCAATGTGGTTTTATTAAACTTACTAGAATATTGGAAGATGTTTAGGAGGATTTTAAACAATTTTTCTGCCAACTTTAGATTATTTCACAAATTTTTGCAGATTTTTAATGACTTTTTCCAAACAGTTTAAGTATAAATTTAGTTTCTATTGGCCAATTCATTAATCTGAAATTTCTTAAGAGCTAAGATTTGTAGTAAAGTAATTTTATGTAGGATTTTTTTTCCAAAACCAGTAGTTACAATTTGAAATTAACCTTTTTTTGTGAGAACATCAGCAATAGAAAAGAAGTACTACAGCAATATCCAGATTAAGTGCTAAATTATTCAGGTTTACTGGTAAGTCTGACTTCTGTTGCAACGATAATCACCTGAAACAGTTTTCTCTCTTGTTTATCTACCTGCCAATTTATGTACCTTTTAAATATGGCAGAAGCAGGAATATTTCTGCTGTCTGTGCAACTAGCGAAAAGTAATATTTTTAAGCAATTGGTTAAGTCGTGCATTTCACACTTGTGTGAGCGATCCCATCAGTCAGATAGGATACTGTCATTTAGCTCTCCTGAATGGCATTCCTGATGCTGGTGGATGAGAATTGTTACACAGGTGCTGAGCATCAGGCACTGCTGCTCAGCAAGTACCAGTGTGGTTCATGGAGATTTCCACACTCACTGCTTAAGGGTTACAGTCAGGCTATGGAGACAACTGTATTAAAGGAAAAAAGCTCTAAATAATGAAGGCAAAAGCCAGTTTTGTAGTTTTTGGCATGGCTCTAATGAAAACACAGCAGACGTGAGAGTTTTGTCTCAATAAGATCTGCTGGAGCAAGTTCCCAAAAATATTTTTATGGCAGGCAACCTTGCCTGTGCTTCAGTATGTCTTTAGCATTGTTCTCTTTGATTGCATGAATAAAGGTTAGCACCCTGCACTCAGCTGCCTGTGGTTTCATCAGCAAACAAGTTCAGTAAATCCTTGACATTTTGCATTGGTTCCTAAATTGCACCCTACAGTCAAATGGAAACAAGCACTGACCTAAGACTTAAAAGTTTCCAGAATTGGCCCAAAGGCCATGAAAATGATCTCAAATGTGCAATAATTCATAGAGGTCAGTATTTTTCCATTACTTCTTTCCCCAATTCTTTATTCTGTGCCCTCCTTCACCAGTTATTGTCTGTAAGATTTTTCATTAGGTTCTAAATAACACGTTTCTCTCATTTTTCCTAATATTATTATGTATTCAACACTAACACTGAAAATGGAAATCTAGAAAAGATATTAATTTATTGCACAGTATAGAACTATAACTTGCTCTTTTGTGAAGTTCCAAACATAGGTGTTTAATAGATGTATTTTTCTACTGAGAAAGAAAACAATTTTACCTCCATTATAAATATATGTATTTCAACTTCCTCCCAAAAATTTACAAAATTTGCACTGTTTTATAAGTGTTACAGACTGTGTTTACACTGGCTGTATTCTTTAATGCAAAGTGTAATTAAAAAAAAAATCCTAAATGAAAACCCTGCATGAAAAGAGCTGCGTATGTTTAAATGAAAAGCTGTACTTTTCATTATTTTCCTTCCCACATTACTCTAGAATCTGATTAATTCACATAGAATGTCCAGTGAGATTTTAAACCTGCTAATTCTGTATTAAGCATGCAAACTCAAAAAAAAAAAAAAAGGAAAAGAAAAAAACCATATGCAGGTTGGTCTGCTTCTTTTATTTACAAGGATTTAATATGGGTAACAAATTCATTTACCTGTTGATAATATGTCTCAGAGTAGTAGTTATTCTAAAGAAAATTGCAGTCATGTTTGTCTCGAGGAAACATGAAAAGAACAGGTTTTCAGTCATTTTGCAAAAGCACATTGAGTGTCTATGTGTCGATATCTTTTAGTTATAGATGCCAAGTCACAATCTGCTTTAAGATTTCTGAGTGTATACCGAGTACTATGACAATATATACATGAATCAGACCTGCCTGTACCCCTCTGCTTTTAGTGTGGGGGTGGGGACCTGAGCTGGGAGGGGCCTCTTGTTGACTCAGTTTTGTGTGATACCAGTACAGAACCACAGAGTTGTTTAGGCTGGGAAAGATCTCGGAAATGATCGACTCTAACCGTTACCCCAGCTTTGCCAAGCCCACCACTGACTCATGTCCCCAAGTGCCACAGCCACATGGTTTTTATATACCTCCAGGGATGGCCACTCCACCACTTGCCTGGGCAGCCTGTGTCAGTGCCTGACAGCCCTTTCAGTGAATAAATTTTTCTAATCCAGTCTAAGTCTCCCATGGCACAACTTGAGGTCATTTCTTCATGTCCTTTTGCTTGTTATTTGGGAGAAGAGACTGAGCCACACCTGGCTACACCCTCGTTTCATGGAGTTGTATAGAGTGAGAAGGTCCCCTGTGAGCCTCCTTTTCTCCAGGTTGAGCCCCTGCAGCTCAGTCAGCTACTCCCCATCAGACATGTGCTCCAGAGCTTTCCACAGCTCTGTTGTCCTTCTCTGGACACACTTGAGCCCCTCTATGACATGCAAGAGGCCAAGTGTTTCCATAGGTAGCACTTAAAGGTCTGGAAAATCACTGTCAAACAGTGAAATGCATCCATCTGTGGGACTTGGGTGGCACAGGAGCTATGAGCTTGTCCCACTGTGGGAATCACCTCCTCAGCAGCCTTCCAGTGGGGTCCCTTGTGGCAGCAGTGACAGCTGGGTCAGGGCCTCGGTGGCAAAAGTGTCCCAGCTCATTCATGTAAAATCCATCAGCTGAAATAGAAGGGCATATGGGCATTTTGTGTTCCCCTATCTCACCAAAGCCATGGTGGCTTTATCAGCTGGATTTATCAGGGGAGGGGCCAGGACACCACCCTGACTGTAAGCCCCACACAGCTTGTTGTGCAACCCCCAGCTTGTCAGGCTGTGCCTTGCCCAGTGACAAAAATCACCAGCAGCAAACATCCTTATTGCAACCACGGGACTTCTGGTTTGGGGCATGTTCATCTTAAAGGTGGTTTATGATAATGTTTGGAAGCTATGGTTTGTGTACTTACCTTTGTGTGTGACGTACTTCAGAGGCAATTGTGGTTTAAAGTTGGTCTATAAAAAGAGCCAGAGGTTGGAAGCCTATTCAGTGCTACAGATTTGATGGTCCTAAAGAATGTTCAGCAAGAAAACAGGGTGATTTTAAATTAAGTAACACAGTGAATGTTGACAGTTCTTGGGGGCTGTGTGCTGGGCTGGTATTTTAATAATACTCCTTTTTTCTAGACAGTAGATGAGAAGCCTCTATAAAGATATTGCCATACTCTGCCACCAGGTCAGCTCCAAAACCCATTCAAACCAACAGAACGAGTTCCATCAAGTCCAGCAGACTTTGGATAAGGTCATAATGCCTTATGCTTTCTGTGTACAGAGGAATACAAAAAAGAGAGAGAGAGAAGGCAAGAGACTAAGAAGCATTTGCTTATTTAGTCTGTCTAAAATCAAGCTTATTTTTGTCCCTGTTTGGTGTGGATATGCTCCAGGACCATCCAGCCTTGGGAAAGGAATTTTGTTCATTCTTTGTTATAAACAAGATAAGAACTTGGGAATAAATAACAGATACTTTTACACGAAAAAAAATCATTATTTTTAAGGGCCTCTGCTCTCAGTAGTTCCTTTGATTCAACAGCCTATCTCTGTTCATCAAAATGCATAAGCACCTACTTCAATTCCCCTTAATTCAGTGAGAAATGGTTTGCTAAGCAGGGCCCTGGAGGAGCAGTTCAGTGCCAGAAATCACAGCATTCAACAGCCTTTAGAACTGAGCCCTTATGCAGAGCTCCAAGCAGCTTTCCCAATGGCTGTCTCTGAACAGAGGTGAGAGGAGCTCAGAGTCCTGCTCACAGGAGGGAAAGCCTTCAATGCCTGTTAGCCTGGCAGTGACACCACCCTGGGAACTCTGCCACGGGTGGGAGAACAGTGGGGTTTTGCTTTGTGTCCCAGTTGGGCAACTGGGAGCTCATCCCAGGGGACGGCTTGCTTAGAAATTCTGTCTGCAGGAGACCTCCACATCCATGCAGCATCGTGGGCATCCTCTCCTATGCACCCTTTGAGGTTCATGCTGGGGCTGCAGCTTCTGGGACTCTAAGAAAACAATGGAGAATGTGAAGAACGGAGAGGAAAAAGAGAGCAGCCAGAGTCCAAGGGTTTTTCTAGGCAGAAACACTGAGTGACTGAAGGGGAATGACAGCTCTTGTATGAATGCAAAATGTTTGTCCACTCTTCATTGGATGCTGTGTGAAGTTCCCCAGAAAGATGTCATTTCTTGCCAGCCCACTTGCTTCAGAACCCTTGTCTTGATAATTTTAAAATTAAGTTTTCGGTTTGTGGTTGGATGGAAATTTCTTGGTTTCATCCACAGGGGGAAAAAAAAAAATCTGCTTCTTTATGTGTGGGAAAATTCCCCACAAAGTAAAACCTCACACTTTCTGTAGTCCCACAGGTTTTCAACTTGCATGTAATGCCAGAAGTGTTTCCTTGCCCAAGACCAACGGAAAGTGGGTACATGAACAGTACAATAATACTGGTTTAACATAATCAATATTGTTCTATTACTTTATAAAAAAATGAAAAGTAGAGAACTATACCTTCCTCCACTGTCTTGGAAGTATTTAAGGTTTTGAAATTTCATAAATAACAATGATTGAAACAATCCCAATTTAGCAGTAGTTAGCCTAGCAAATGTTAAAAATAGGACATTTTGGAATATTTTGTTACGAGAAGCAAATAGAATTTGAAAATTGAAAGTGATGGCATGATGCATTCTTGCAAACACAAAGAACAGTGTTCTGAAATATATTTTGCCTCTGTAAAGAGAGGACCTGCAGTGTTTGTGGTGCTGAGGGAAGGACAACTTTGAAAGCTTACCACAAGAAACCTTTCAATCATTTCAGTGCCACTGGAGAAATTCAGAAGTTAATAAGGCTGCTCCAAAGAGGTATAAAACAATGCCTAAAAAAAAGGAAACGTAAAGTAAAAGTTACCAAGTTTTGCCAGGATATTTGCTAGATAAATATAAAATATCAGCACTGCCAATAGAAGCAGAACATGACCTGTCAGCATTTTGTCTTCTTTGCAATATTATTGTATAGCTACAGACAAAGCAGTAAAGCAAATAAATAATAATAAAATACAGTTTGTCAAGCTGAGCCACTGTAGGTGTTCTGTAAACTCCTCTAATTCATTTTGATAGGGTGTAATTGGCTTTACAAGGCTTTAAGGGCTTTTTTCTCTTCAGAATAAACACAAAAACAGAACCATATATTTTATAGTACATGAGTTTTGCAATTTCTAAGACTACAAAGTAATTCCTTTGTACACAGCAGTGGGTGGTAAATGTTTTCCTGGCTGTGAGTATCCATTGTGGATATTCAAAGTGGTTTGCTGGAGTGGGAGCACCAACAACTACTGCTGGACCTGTTGGAGCTGGTGGAGCAACAGGGCTAAATTTGAGGGCAGTGGGGTACCCACCATGCTCAGCATGGCAAGGTGGGCTCAAGAACTTGGCTGGAGAATAGAGCATCCGTTCAGACTGTGCTCATCCCGGAAAGAGGGATTTGCAAGTCTCTGGTGCCCTCTTTTAATGGAGAAATACAGTCAAGCCAAGGCAGGAATGAAAATTGTCAAAGGAAGAATGTGCACCTAATTTCTTTCTAAATCAAACTTATTTGGGATTCAGAGCATGCCTTGGGATTTATGATGTGGAGGAGAGAATTAGTAATTCTTATGCAAGGAGCTCAAGGAGTTTTGCTTTTGATACCAAGACAGATTTCCATGAGAAATCCGGAGCCTAATGTGGCCTAGACTTAATGTAAATTAACCTCTTATGAGGTGACTCAAGAAGAGAGGGTCTAATGAGAAGTGTAGAAGCTTTCAAAGCACACTATACTCTAATCAGCTCATGTGTGAGGCTGAAAGGTAACTTCTGTCAGCATCTTAAAGGAGCGTTTAATACTTAGCCCCCAAAGAACATTAGAGACTCCGTGTTCTGTATAGGCTGCACACAGAGAATTAACGTCTCTTCCACAGATTATAACAACCTTTAAAACCCTTAACAACTCTTTGATTAAAGGATATCAAAGGCTTTGTGATCATGAAACAATCAATCTAACACCTAATCTCTGGGGAAATATTTTCATCCACCCTTTAGCAAATGAAAAATAGGGTTTAGAACCATTTTACCCAAGATCCTACCAAAAACCAAAGGCAGAGTCTGGGCTGTGCCCACAGTCTCCCAGTCTGGAGTTCTGAGCAGTAGATAATATTATCTGGACAGGACTGCTAACTCCAGGGCAAATTGCATCATCCTGGCTCTGTGGCCACATCATCTCCACCAACAGAAAAGGTTTGTTCCAGCTGTGTGAGAGCCTCAGGGCGTGCCCCGGGGGGGTCACAGTGGGGCTGTTCTGGGCACAGAGCTCTCCCAGAGAGAATCGTGGTGCTTCTGTGTGGGATCAGCAGCTCATTGCACAGAGGGGAAAAGACAGAAGCTGATCATGGGCACTGAAGGGACTTTGGAAGGACCCAGGCTGAGGGGATGACAGGAATTCTGTGCACTGTAGCACATTATTGGCAAGAGCAGACAGTGGGGGAAAACACTGAACTGACACACAATTTGTGCCTAACAATCAGCCTGAACCCATATTAGAGCTCTGGCTCTTATGCTGCCAAACTCAGGGAAAACTCAGTTCAAACTTCATTGCTTTCACCCATCAACATAATGAACAGAAGAAGCATCTGTGATGTGACAGTGACAATCTGCAAGGAAGGCTTCAACCCAGGGCCAGAAGTTTCCAGTTACCCTGTGCCCAAACTGCCCAGACCAATGCAGGTGTAGGTACAGGTTAGTGCACAGATAATTCAAAGCAGCCCCTTTATGGAGGAATAGAAGTGAGCAGCCTGAGACTACAAAACAAAGGAGGATGTTCACGAACTTGCTCGACCTGGCTTGTCCTTGGCAGACTCCCCAGATGTGAAATACAAGCACGGGTGCTCTGTGAGAAGAGTGACATGGCAGAAGCAGCCAGGCTGGGTGAGTGTGTCCAAGAGATGCTAGAGAGCAGCAATTCAGGGCAGAGAGGGGTGGGAGCTGCTGCAGGAGGGGAAGGAGCCCACCACCACTGTCCAGCAGACCTGCCCATGCTGGCAGCTGGTGGGGATGTGTAGGGCATGTGGGTTCTGCTTGTACACAATGACAACATCCTGTGATCATTGCAGCCTGCTCTAAAAACCACAAAAAGGTTTCTAAAGCTATCTATACCAAATTTCTGAGCTCCTCACGGTCCAAAGAGGTAAATCCTATCCAAACAGCTCTGCCCTCAGGAAATGGGCTAATGAGAGGCTAATAAAGGAAACAATAACAATAGTCATTAATTTGGCAATTTGTTTTAAATCCCTTTCTTAAACCATTAACTATATCTTAAAAATTCATAATCTTACGTGTTTTTAATATATTGAAGTCTAGGGAGAGGGTGTGGAAATAGCATTGCACAAAGCAGGAAGTGTTTTATGTGCCACATAAAGCTGGTCACAGTCATTCAGATTAAGTGGGAGATGAGACATGAGGTCTTGTGTACCACTTGCAAGGTCTGGGGTACCACTTGTGACGTCTGAGTGCTGATGCCCGTGGGAGGATAAACAGGCCCTGCAGGGCAGCAGTGCAGATCTCCCACAAGAACCCAGTGCCCTGTGGGCAGCTGAGCATCACAGCTCAGGTCCACAGTCAGCAAAACAGAGGCAGCCCACGACAAGGGCTTCTCTTGCAAAATACAGCAATGTAACCTTTGAGCTGCTAATCATTTTTCCTTTCTAGCAGCCAAACAAATGTTACGAAAGAGTAATTCTCAGCATCCATTGTACCCTGAGGGTTAAACGTGTAAGAAGAGATCCAGACAGAGAGCTGGCAGCATCTGCTTCTCTTTTACTGTGTGGAGAGCTCTTCTGAGACTTGAGGGATGATGGGAGTTGTCTTTTTGGGGTTTTTTTGGGTTTTTGTTGGTTTTTTGGGTTTTTGGTTTGTTTTTTTTTTTTTTGAGAAATAAGGTCATGGAAATTGTCAGAGGAGCGTATGGAGAACTTATAGCAAAAGCACAGAATTTGCTTAGAGAAACTTACTGATTTTAAAAGCCTGATTCTTGCTATTTTACAGTAAGACTGTAAAGCACAGATTCTCTCCAAGAGAGCCAGGGAGAGTGCAGTGGTTTGTGCAGGGCGGTGAGAGAATTTGAGTTGGGAGTGGGCAGAAGGGCACAGTGTGTGAGGGGTGGCACAGGGATGGATGCCTGTTTGGGGCCAGCATCCAGGGCACAGGGCTTCAGGAGCTGTCACTGTCCCTTCCACAGAGGATGCAACTGCATTCCAATAAACCTCGTGAGAGAGTCTGATTTCTAATACTCCCTCCCCCTAAGCCAGCAAAAAGCCACAGGAATAGCACTGGAGGCAAAGCTACAACGTAAGAGTGGCTGAAGTATCACCAGGTGACCTGGCCAGGGCCAGTTTAACTTGCAGCAAGTTTTTACCTTCTTTAATAGTACTTAAAAACTGTGGTGTGGAAGCAATGTTTTCACAAAGCAGCTGAAGCAGAACAACCTCACATAAGCATCAGCCCCAGTGTGTCTGCATGGCTTTGCCTGGCACCACTGGGAGTGAGACTTCCCCCTGGGCTGACCTCCCCTGCCCCAGACCACTGTGCTTTTTCCCAGGTTTACCATGTGCTGGGGAACCTCTGCTGATCCCCTCCACCCCCCCACACTGACACCATTTCCCTGACAAAAGATTTTCACGTTTAACTGGTACTTTGCACTGAGCCACATGAGCAATTCCCTGGCTCTGGGAAGGGAAAAGTTCCTCGTGGGCAACTTGAAATGCAGCACTTGGGCAGTGAGGCTGACTGCAACATTTAGAAATTACATTTTATGGCACTTGGTTGATTCAGAAGCTTGTCAGGTAACATCAAGAAACCAGTCTTTAATGATCAGCCCCTGGTCTCAGCCTGGGTGTTTTCCTTATGGAATTAAATAAGTTCAGTGTACATGTGAGCAGTATGACACCAACAGTAAGCTTTGTTAGAACTGAGCATTTCTTTGTTGTCTTCACTACAGGTTATGGAGGAAGTGACTAACCCCTGAGCAGGCAGCCATGGACCTGGTGAGAGATTTCAGGTATGTGTTGGAAGGTAAAAATGTGCTGGTGCCTGTTAGTCAAGCACTAATCAGCACTACATCTAAAAAAGACTTCCCCAGGGAAATCATGGACTGCTAATTTGGAGGGAGGAAACAGTGCAGATTTTTTCCACTAAAATGATAAAATAAAGGTCTCCAGCTGAGATACCCATTTGGGGAGATGAATGATAATTTAGGGGACAGCTGAAATGAATAATGATATTCTGCTGTAAGTTATACTGCTCAAAAGCTAGAGTCAAATCAGTGTAGTCATTAGGGATCTATAGCTGATTTCTCTGAAGGAGAATTTGTTCCATTAATCTGGGCATCTTAAAAGGAAGACTGGAATAACTCTGAGCTCTGGGCTTCAGTTGGTCCAATGGTCTCTATGGAGGACAAAGAAAGACCTGTGAGTTACAAGGTCTTTGTTTTTGCAACTAGATTAGTTAATGTGATGTGGCTGGGCAAAACTTATGATTCCCTCTAACACAGAGGAAGTTACCAGGAGTATTTTCAGTTTGCCAGCTGAAGTACAAAACCACGCTCACCCCCTTCCCCCACTTTTACATGGTAGAATATCAAGTACGGGACCAAATTTTAAGAAGTGATCTTCCCACTCAGTCCAGCCAAACCTTCCCAGAGTCAGTTGCGCTGTAAAAGACCACAAAAGTCACAGAGGCCACAATTGTCCCTCCTGACCTTAAGGGCAACCAGGACTCGCATACCCTTCTCTTAGCTTGTGCCTCTGCAAAGAGCCTCAGCACATCTGACTGCAGAGTCACCCCAGAGCTGGCCCCTGTGAGCCCTCCCTGCCACCCCCAGGTTCCTATCTGAGAGCTGGAAAGGCAAAACTGCAGAAAATGCTCTCAGAAGGTTAAAAATAAAAATGCAATAGAAATGCTGGCCAAGGAAGGATCAGCCCTGGAAGCTTTCTTATTCTCAGTTTGAGCTTGAACATGTGGAAAAAATAATAGTCATGAAAGGACTCACAGGCTCTCCCAGTACGGATGAACAATAAACAATACAAAGGCAAAGAGAAAAAAATAGATAAATTTTTATTATCCTCTGAGCAGTTGTAACATGGAAATTAAGAAAGGTTAACAGGCGATTTAATGCCAGCATATGCATTGGAAAATTGGAGGTGGCCACAAAGGGGATTAAATATGACTGGAGAAATAGCCAGCATTGATATGGGAGAATAATCAAAATAAGCAAAAAAGAGAAAGGGAATGAGGATAAAGACTACCAGCCTTTGCTACACTGTTCACAGAAATTTCAAGGGAAAGCCCAAACCCATACAACCACACACAAGTAAAGCAAATTTTCTTAGACAAGAAAGAAAACAATTGATCTCTGTGGGATGACCTAAATCCAGCAAAAAGAACTAAAGGGTTCAAGTATTGCAGAGTTAAACTGAAAGTTTTGTGGTTGATGGGTTTTTTTTCTGTATGTTTTAAAATTTTTTTTTATATCGATCAAAGAAAAAAAAAAATAGGAAAAAGAATGGAAGTGGTACTGCTGCTTCAAAGCAAGAGATGGTACAAAGCATGTGGCTCAGAGGAGGTGTGTGAGCACCCACAGCGTGTGCATGTCTGTTCACAGCCAGCCTGAGGACTCTGGTATGAGAGAACAGACTACAGAAGAGAAGGAGCCGAGCACATGGGCGTCAATCCACACCCGGGAAAGGCACAGGACAGCCAGGCTGGGCAGACAACACCCACTGTGTCCCAAACAGCTCAGCACAGCCAGGGTCAGGCTGGGGAGCCTGGGGAGCAATGCTGGGGTGGCTAAAACCACCCCAAAACCACCGAGTCACAGCTGAGGTGCCCTGAAACTGGGGGCGTGGAAAGCTCTGGAGGAAGTGTGATGGAGCACGGCGGAGGGCATCGCTCCTGTTGGCGGCAGCAGAGCGGGGCGCTGCAGTGCCAGTGACAGCTGCAGGTCGCCAAGCTGCACAAAGGCGTTGATGTAGTTCAGGCAATGAATGGCACAAAGTGCTTTACTGGGACAGGGCTCATCTCGGAAATCCCATTCCAGCACCCCCACATCTGCTTCAGGGTCCAGGGGCTGCACCTCAGTGTCACCTCCTTCTTGGATGAACCTGATGGAGAGGGCACTACCTGGGTGCTGGGCAGACAGAGCTTTCTGGGATGATTTGTCACTGGTTTAGAAGCATCAGAGATGGTGATGTTGAGCAGCTCCAGAGTTATAGGTTTGCCCTTCACATAACACTCATGTAAACGGTCCTTGTCAGGCATAAGCATGACTGACCTCAAGTATGTGGGCAAACTGTATATTTATTGCTATAAAATGACAGCAAGTTCACTGACAAAAACAGATTGGGCAGCTGGTGGGGATTTTTAATCACAGAGAAGATTCAGTGGTCACTGAATGTCAATCCACAACTGTTTACAGAACCACATTGTTACTGCAGCATGTTGGTTTTCCTTTGAAGGAGTTAAAACTGTATTCTGACAACGTAATGACGTATGGTTATTAACTGACTTAAAAAGAGCATTTAGGAGATATACAATGATTTTTAAAATGTATATATAATGTACATCTACATACTTTAGATATAAATATATCTAGCTATGTAGGATATGTCTTACAGGAAACAAAGGGGGTTGGTGATAGCTTCTCATAAAATTTTATGTTGTGGTTTTCTGGCTTTTGAGATGTTGCTGAGCTGTCCATTTAAAAACAAACAGAAATAAACCCTAAGAAAAAACCCTAGAACAGTACTTCAGAGACCTCGTTCTAAGCTTTCATATCAAATATCAAATGACTGTATTACTGCTCTCCTACTTGTAGTGTTAACTAATCCAGAGGGAAAAGACAGGAAGGAGAGATAAGGCACTGGGATGGGACCTGAGGGGGTGACATCAGTTATGTCTGCCTGCACTTCCATAATGGATGTGTAAATGAGGATAAGAACTGGTTCACTCCCACTCTCAGTGTGTAAAGTTGATGAGTGCATCTATTACTTTATGAGCTGGGGCTTCTGGAAAGCAATGGAATAAAGGTGGAGTTGGCCTTTTCCAAAACTGCAAGAATTAGCTCTCAGGATGAAGACCACAGAGTGCAGCACTCTGAGTCTGGTCTGCAGAGGATTCCAGACTTGCCGACTCCGCCTGGGATTGCTTGGCCTGTGACCTCATAAGATGCTCAGGTCCTGGCTGGATGAAATCAGCTTTCAGCCTATAAAGCCATGTAAGCATGCAAACAGCTTGGGCAAGGTAGGAGAGCTCAAAGACTTAAAGATGTTTAATTGGCTTATGGAACTAAACTCCTTAAAGAACTTAAGCTGCTGTGAAAAGGGAAGCTGCTTTAAATCCCCAAATCTCCCTGCTGGAAGGCGAAGCCCAAGTGTGCAATGGAGTGGCAGTTCAGGGCCCGGCTGAGCTCCTGCACAGCAGCCATCAACCCTGCAGAGGGGACAGGTTTCCTGGGTGCCACAGAAGCTGCTGTGGCCAGGACATCTGGCTGCCCAGTAACTCTGGACTAGTGAAGCTGTCTGAGAGGCTGCTGAAGGCAGCTCTAATTTGGGGAGGTCTGAGCACTCTTTCACACCCTAGGAACCAGAAAATGAGAGACCTGTGAGAAATGGAAACCAGGAGGTCTGTGAACATGTGGTGCCTTTGTTTCTACTTTGTTGAAGTTTGCTTTTAGTTTTGGAGGTGTTTATTGTTTTTATTTTTTGATTTCTAATTCAGCTATTGGCTCTCATTTTCCCATGTGATTAAAATGCCACTATTTTCTCCTTAGGAGAAAATAAAAAAGGCACTTCTCTTTTTAGTAAGGTTAGAGCTTTAGCTATTCCAAGTGGGCACATTAAACCATTTTGTCCTCAGTATTAATTTTCATGCCCCCTCCTTTCACTGAATCCAAGTCTTCATTTCTGCTCTTTGCATTACTAGAAAGATGCTGGAGCTGCTGCCTCAGCAAAGCCGTGTTGGAGGGAAAGTCCCTTCCCCTGTCTTTCCTTGCTTATGCAGTTGATCCCATCAGCTCTTGTCCTGCAGTATTGCACCGAGGTGTCCCCACAGATGTGACACGGTTTGTGTCTCTGGGGCTCTGGGCAGTGCCAGGCAATGGGAGGAGGCTCTGTGCACAGCCCTTCACCGCGCTGTGTGCAGGCTGCGCTTGCACATAACCTAGCACGAGCTGCTGTGCGGGTGAATATTGTTTCATTGGGTTGATTTAGCCGTTGTTTCCAAGTTGTCAATAAAAACAGTAAATACACCCAGTCTCAGACCTGTGCAAACATGTTTCTTTCCCACAAAACTTCCATGACTAAATATCAGTGAATGACTGGCAGATGTACAGAGCCTTCCCATTCTTCCCAAACCACTAAACAACTTGTCAGATTTAATTTTTAAAATGTTTGCAGTCTCAGCTGACTGCTACACTGTGCAGCAGCAATATCAAGGTGAGTGTACCTACTCAATGCTCTGCCCAAAACACTGTGAAGTGCAGAGAGAAGCTGACAGACCCCCACAAGAGCTGTGCTGCCTCTTCCCAGGCTGAGCGTGGTGTTACAGGCACAAGTGAAACTTGGCTGGAAGTTATATGCAGGTTAGAAATACACAGTGATAGAGAATGTTTAGATAGGACTGGCACAGATCTACAGGAAAGGACACAGACTTATTCATTAGTTAATGTTGGAAGAGGACACTGTTGCTCAATGCCTAAATGAGCTTCCCTTTGCCTTCCCCATCCAGAAGACAAACACACACAAATTAGGCAGCCTCCCAAATACAGGATACATTTCCCTTGAGGAAAAGAGGAGAATTTAAAAGATTCAGGCACTGCACTGGGGCACCCAAGTGTGTTTGAAATGGTCAGAGTTGGCAAAATACTGAGATGAAAAGCAGCTTGGAACTAAATGGAAGTTGGAGCGAGAATAGAGGAGACTTCCCCAAAGATGTTTAATAGGTCAGAGGGCAGGTTTTGTTCCAGAGGGCTGGATAGAGGTTTATAAATTACAGTTCCTCTTTTGCTTTTTTTTTCCTCCCCTAAGAAAAGGAGAAACAGAGGGCCTGGGAAATGCAGATGTGTAAGAGGGACTTGAGCAATGGGTTGGGTTTCTTTGTAGCTAAGGCAAGGTTAAAATGGTGTAATTTTGTGAGGCACAGGTTAGGCTTGCAACAGGACTGAAAAAAATCTGTTTAATTTACTGAGAACATGCCCAGATTGACACATGGCATTGAGAAGGTTAAAAAGATAGTATAATTTTTTTAAAATACATTTTTTTGAGTAAGAGAGGTGTCCCCACACTTAAATTGTTGATCTTTAGGAAAGAAGGGAACAGAAACCAAACCAACACCCTGCCCCAAAACCCCCATGCCCAAGACTTTTATCTGACAATTCCTCCCAACTAAGGGTGATTCAGATACCAGTTCCTTTTTAGCTAACCACCAAACTTCTGTGGTTTGGATAAAAGGGAACCATGGTCTGAGTCATCCAGAGTTAGTATTTGGTTGGCAAAGCCATGCCTGCAGGATTTTCAAAAGTCAAAAAACCCCTGCTTGTCTGCCAGAATTACCACAACTTGTCTTGCTTTCAGAAAAAGACTGTCTGCCATCTGATATTTTGACTGATAAATTTAATGTGGTAGTGATTAAACTGTGTATTGTCAGTTTTCTTTGTGTTTTGGTTTCTTTTTTACTGACAGATCTGCCTGTGAAGAGGCAGCAGCTATTTTTTCCATAATTGCATCTGTTTCAGAGAGCAGACAGATGTTGGGCTGAAATTCATTACGGTATTCATAAACCCCATTGGGATCTGATGACCTAGTAACATATTGCTACTGTTCCTTGCAAAGTGTTTCAAAGTGTTCTTACTTTGAATGAAGAAATAAATTTGTGGAAGATGGGAGGGAAGGGAAAGACTTCTAGCAAGGCAGATGGCTGCACAACAGCAAGATACAATAGTTATACAAAACGTGAGAGTTCAATTTATTTCAATAAATTATCTTTCTCTTTATTTTGCAAGATTGCCAGCCAGCCTTTGTGCACTGGTATCATTGTAGCAGGCAGATACTGACTTGGTATCCTGATATGAGGCAGTCACAGTGAAATACTCAGTGACACAGGAAAGAAAAGAAAATCAGAATAGGAAAAATTCTCATGGAGAGACAAAATAATAGAAATAGCTTTCACACAGGGCAGCAGTTATCGGTATAATTCATGTATTACTGCACAAAGTCACCACTGAGGATTCAGCTGGTGCTGGAACAGAGTCCAAAGACGGGAGTGCAAAAATACCACCGTTACAGAGGATACGCCTTCTCTCCCTGGAAGTGCTGGTGTGGCTGTTTTCAGGGAGAGCAGGGAAATGGGAAAATGCAAACTTCCAGTGGCAGCATTTGTTTCCTTGGGAAACTCCGGAGGGCTGAGCTAAGACAATGCTGCGAAGTCCCGGGTCAGGCAGCCATGGAGGGCTATCAGTGCTGCGAGGAGAGGGCTCCTCGTGCTCCCTGGGCTGTGTGTGGGACAGCCTGGCACGGGCTGGCTTCCCTGGGTGCCACTGGAAAGAAAATAAATTCCTGCAAAAGCCCCAGCGAGTGGCATTTGGAGTAATGCGTATTTTGTGGGAGGCCTATATTTTAAGTTTTAGCCTTGGGAAATGAGGTGGACATCCTGGCTGAGATTACAGTAGTCAGAGGCACTTTTTCCAGCTTGCCTGTCCACTCAGGAATCCTTTGGGAAGGAAGCTGTTTGGTCTCATTTTGGATATCCTGTGAAACTGAACTAGCATGGTTGCCAGGAACTGAAAAAAGTTATTTAATTTTTAAAGAGCTGAAAACTACTGTATGTACTACTGAATACTGTACAGGGAAATTACTGTTTCATTTTGTTTGTCTGGATTTCTGGTATTTCCAGTTTACTCAGGATAGCAACCCTGTCTCTTGATCCTATTGCAGCAGTCTCTGCAAAGTGGAAATCTGAAGACAGATTCAGGTTTAAATATGACTTTCTGGCCCAGCCTTAATGTGTTTGGAATGAAGCGGGAATTTTCTTTAGTTCAAATAGGAGAAAGCATGAGGAAAATGGAGCACAATCCAACAATGCATTGGAAACCACCACATTTTACTGTGATTTCCAAGCACTGTAGGGATGGGTCCCAGGAATGCTGAAGATATGAAGTGGATTGGGTTGGTAGTTCATTTTTTTCACATCTTTTAACGAAATTGGAATGTAAGTGGATGTCCATAGCCTGAAACTTAAGTCTTCCCTTTGCAGTCCAAAAATATTTTGCAGCAGCTGCACTGTTATCCTGGTATTTTCCAAGGTGTGACCTGATAAAAGTATTCTCTGCTTTTCTGTGGCCATGAAATTGTACTCCTGGCATTGCATGACTGCTACCAAGCCAGCGTCCAGACATACCCAGGCTGTATACAAGCCTACAAAGACTTTTAATGTGTATTCTTAGCCAGCCAAGGGTTGTCCCCTAAAGAAACACTAAGGAGATGTCTAAAATCTCTAGTTCATATAAAAGCCAAAGGTAATGGAGGATTTTGTAAAGTATTTTTATTCTTGGAAAAAGGTGCTGATGTTGGAGCATCAGCATCAATCTCATCAGGTGCCTCAGGCATGGGCATAAGGCAGGCTCCTTACAGAAGGTAAGAAAATTTCCAGCAAAATAAGTCTCCCAGGGAGTGTTTCAGTGCCAAGGAAAGCTGGTGTTCATAGAAATCCTGTTTAATGCTGGCACATGTGCTGGGGAGCTGCTGCAGACAGAGAGGAGCCCTGGAAAAGGCTGGCACTGGGATGGCTCTCCACCATGAAGCTGGGAGCAGGGGAAGCCAGAAGCTTGAAGAGGGATTTGTCTCCTACCTGTATGGCAGGGAGTCTAACTTAGCTTTGGGGTTTCTGAGCTTCACATTACGTTTGTATCCTGAAAATGCTGGGAAATACATGCAGAGGATTGGCTCTGGAGTCACAGATGGGGCATGAGCTGCTGAGCCTGGCTGTTCCCGCAGCTGTGGGAGTGGCAGGGATGTCCATTCCCTGAGCATGATCTGGGTGATTATTTCAGTAAGATGATCATGTGTGTTGGAGTTTTTTTGAATGATAATTTTTCTGACTTTACAGTTCAGCGAACTGAGAAATGCTGAAAAGTGTCATTTTGTCCTTTTCAGGCTAAGCCCCTAGTTTAAGAAGCTCTTTATTTCCTGTAGACCAGAAACCTTGTTCTCTTATAGGTTATCTTCTTTTTTATTTCTCTGTCAGCTTCACACCTGTAGCTGAGACCCAATGTAAACAAAGCTAGAGGAAACAAGCCAGCATGTCAATTTGAGCCTCAGCTTCAAACACTCTCTTCCTTTACTGAGTGTCACATCTGGCAGGGGCAATTACTCTTAGTAGGATTATTATGGACCCAAATCTATGTTAGGATGATGACAGAAGAGCTCAGAATTAGCCCAGTACTTCTGGAGTACAATGGAATTTCCTTTGCTGAAACAAAGGAAGTTCTTTCCCCTTCATTCTTGCACTTCCCTTTTAATACAAAACATCCTTTGCATGCACATAGACATTTGAAAGGTTTTTATGTTCAGGTCTGTGGTTGCCGAATTTGGCTTCGGGGTTTTGAGAAGAAAGATGTACAGATAGCATTTAATTGTCTCTGGTGTTTGTTATGCTTTGGTTGTTTGGTATTTTTAAAATCGAATTGATTATTAAGGGAACCTGTTCACTTTTTATTATTGGTAAGGTGAACGTGGGTTTATTAACAATTGCACTAATGCATCGAAATTCTGACTCCTGGGAGTTACTCAGCTTGAGTAACACAGCTTCATGCAGAAGAGCAAGGTGGGAGAGCCTGCTCACAGGTCAGCAATGGCACAAGCACCCTGTTTGGTCAGGGCTTTGGGAAGGGTTTGCCAGGAGCAGGGCATGAGGCCGTGGGTGACACCTGGAGCACATTCCTGTGTCTGTAGAACCAGTCAGCAAGCTGGTGAAGAACTCTGGCCTTGTAAATCTGGTTCTACTATGTAAAGTAGCCTTGCCCTGGTGGCATTCGTACCCTCAACACATCTGCTGTGAATATCGGTGACAAAACCAGCTGTTGCTTCTGTTAGACCTGCAAGGCCTTTATGGGGAAATGATGCTCTGCCTTCCTCAGCAGCAAGGGAAGAATTGCTCAGAGCCCTGCCTGCAGTGGTGTGAGTGGGACTGGAGCACCCACAGAAACTCCCAGCAGGGTGCAAGGAATGTGGTGGTAAAAGCTCATAGCAGGGATAGTGGGACCTTCCTGCAAGAATCCTACAGGCCATGTTATTCTTCTAAACACAGATTTTAATCTCATTTTTGGGTAGAGCTTTCTGTCAAGTGGAAATTAATCCTTACGTTGGAGCCTTCACCAGAAGTGAGCAAGGCAGCCAGGATTAATTTCAACAAAGGATCTAAGAGATGGAGTGGGAGAGAGGGTGTTGGGTGGACAACAGTAGGGAGTTTCACACTGGTTCTCACCAGGGAGGCAGGAAGGAAGTGGAAAGTGGCAGGAGACAAAGGACAGCCTGAAGGTTAGAGAGAAGAGATAAATAGGGATTGTGAGACATAATACAAGCAAAAAGGCTAATGATGTATTTGTGTAAGGCAGGAAGGCTCAAATGGGGAGCAAAGCTCTGGCTTAGCTTTGACAAAGGTGACATGAGGGCCAGAATTTTCTAAATGCTGCCCAGGGGAGAGCAGGGGGCTGGGCTGTTGCTGTGTGCAGATTTCTGCTGCATTGCACATCGCTGCATTACATGTTTAGTTCTTCAACAAACTTACACTTTATTGCAGAGATTACACTCTTTAGCAGTGCCTCCACATGCTGGCCCGCAGGCAGGCAGAGAGCCCAAATTCAGGGTCACATTAGCGATAATGTACCCAACTGGGCTGTTGTACAAGAACACTTTGAAGCTGAGTGATGCATCAGCACTTCTTTCAAGGAAATTGCCAAATGCCCTTATTACAACACTGCCTCTCGCTGCTGGCATTGCAGCCGTCTTGGTGTGCTAATAGGCACCAAAGACACTTTGAACACTTTGTCTTGATTTTATGTCTGCAACTGTGAAGGTACTGATTGAGAATTTCGGCCCCTTTGCTTGCTCTCTGCGGGGGGACAACGTCCTGAACATCCTTTGGGAATGTTTAAGGACTTCGTCTCAGAAATGTGCATTTCCACTGATATTTGTCTTTAAATACGAGGCCCAAGAATACCCACAAGTCCTTCCAGCCTGCTACACTAAGCTTGTACGGCGTGTTCTTTCCGTATCCCAATTATCGGGGAAAGGAGGCTGCGAGGGGCAGCGGAGGTTGCGGGGCCGCGGTGGATCTGCCTGCGGCGCTCGGGGCCGGGCTGGCGGAGGGGCTGCTGCCCGCTCAGCACCGCGGGGACGGCCCGTGCCCTCGTTCCGCGTGGGGCCGCGGGCCTGAGCCCACTCCGTGAGCATCGCTGGGAGCTCGGCGCTGGGAGCATCGCTGGGAGCTCGGCGCTGGGAGCATCGCTGCCGTCACCCCCGTGGGCTCATGTTCGCAGCGCCTGTCACCCAAGGGGAAGGGGCTGGGAGTGTCTCAGCGTGTGTATAAAATCCTCTTCTTTGGAAGCCGTCACTGCAGTTTGGGGGGGTTTCAGGGGCTTGGCTAGCGGCTGGTGCATTGCCCCACGCCGTGCGGGAGCGCGGGGCTGGCCGTGCCGGGGGGATCCCCGCTCTCCACCCGGCCCTTCCCGGCCGCGCGTGGGGCGGCGCGTGCAGGGAAACTCCCATATCCCATACTCCAGAGGCGATCCCCCCCATTCCCACCCCACGGGGAGCGCTTGTGGGGCGCAGAGCGCGGCCGCCCCCGCCCCGCCGGCGGCAGGTGGCCCCGACCCCCGCACGTCACTTCCTC
>WEKY01061787.1:178178-211066 GCA_013390045.1 Picathartes gymnocephalus
GCCCGGCTCCCTGCGCCCGCCGGGGCACGGCCGGGCCGGCGCGGGCCGCCCGCGGCACCGTTAGCTCGGAGCCATGGCCCGCAGCCTGGACGGCATCGACCTGGCGGCGCTGCGGGTAAGGACGGCCGGGGGCTGCCCCGCGGCGGGGGGGGGACCCCTGCACCGGGTTCGGGGCTGCCGACCCCGCTCCTCGCCTCCGCGGCGTGTGCGAAGCTTCGCCCCGCGTTATCCGCCCCTCGGAGGGGGTTCCGCTCTGCCGCGCTTCGGGAGAAGCGCCGACGCTGCGGGGCGGCCGTGGGGGGACCGTGGGACATCCGTGGTGGTGGCCGGGACAGCGGGGCGATGCCGGCCGTGCCCGCACAGGCAGCGCAGATGCCCGAGGGGCGCGGGCTGCTCGGGGGTGCAGCCTCGGGGCTCCGCCGGTGCCGCAGCCCGCGGGCTCCAGAGGTCGCGCTCCCTTCGCTGGAGCGAGCGCCCGCGGGAGCGCTGCGCTGCCCGGCTCCTTCCCCTGACAGCAAAATAAATAATTCCTACCGACATCCCTAAAGGTGTTGTGAATGCTGTGGAGGGAAAACCAACGGGAAACTAGGATCTTCTGGAAGAAAATATGTGCGTGGGGGTTTGGCTTTTGTGGCCTCTTTGTTGTTGAAGTTTGAGGTCTTTTACTCCCTCCCCCCCCGCTCCACTCCTTTCCCCAAGCTAAAAAACTCGGCATTCACCTGGTTTGCTGTGAATTTTTATTGTTATCCTCTTATGTTTTTAACGTAAGCCAAACTTCGGCCACATTAAAAGCTGTGCTGTCAGTGTTTCACATCCACAAAGCGGTAACAGGGCTGTGTGTGATGCCCCCGAGTTCCACTTGCCCTTTTTACATGGGAGCTGACCACTGAGCAACCCATCCAACCCAGGCAGGTCTTTTGTGGAGCGCTCTGAACAGAAGAGGAGGGAAGAGTTCAATTGTGGCAAAAAGCAGTCATCCCCAGACTGAAACCAAAGCAAGCCACTTTCTAAAAATATCAGGAAAAAAAGAAAGAGGGCTGGGAGAAGCCTTTGCAATATTCACATGGCAAGGAGTGTGTTCCAGGCTGGAGGCAGAAAGAGGAAAAGCAGCAAGGACAATAAAGTTAGGAAGGATGGCAAAAGGCTTCTGGCTAAGCAAGCAGAAGTTTAGTCTGGCTCTGCTAGGGGTGTAAGGCAAAATAATCTAAGTTCTTCTTTAGAGCTTTAGCAGATGAATCTCCTTAAATAAATAAGAAAATAGTGTGAGTGTGAAAAGGAGTCATTCTGCAAAGCAGACAGCAGGCTTTGTGACAGAACCATCCGATTCACAGCCTCTAAAGGCTGAGAGCACTGCGAGTTTCAGCCTCGACAGGGGAAGAGGTAAATGTCTCGTTTTGGAAAAAACCCTTTGAGCACGTCAGCAGCCTTAGTTTGGGGTCTGTGCTAAGTAGGAAATGGGAGGCAGGTGAGGCTGAGCTGTGGAAATGATGTAAAGACAGGTGCCTTGCCTTTGCCGTGTCTGAGGTATTCCTGAGGTCAGTGGGAGCTGCCTGGTGCTTTGCTCCAGTCTCCCACAGTTGTGAGCAGGGTCATTTTCAAACTGTGTGAGATTGCCCTGCTCCCTTCCAAACAGGTGTTTGTTTGCTAGGGCTCTTCCCTTTCCCTGGGAAGAAGGGGGCCTGTGGTTTCCTAATGTTACTGGGTTTGCCAGGGAAGTCAGATGCTAAAAAGCCCCTGAACTCTGCATTGGGTGCTGAGGTCCAGAGGCCCTGTATAAGAACTTGTGCTTCAGACACCTATATCTTCCTTAGCTGCAGAGATGTGAAAAGTGCATTTTGGTCACACTCTTCCTGCGTGTGTTGCTTTTCTTCTGCCTGAAGGAGAAGATGGATGTGGCCTGGGTCCCTCTGGGTCAGCAGTCTTGCTCTTGCTTTCTGAGTGCTCTGCAGATGACTTGAGGGAAGCCAAGGTGGCCACCATATGGCATAATCTATGGTGGTAATTAACCTTAGAGTGATGAATGTTCAGGCCAGCATTTTGGCATCTTTCAAAGGGAATCTAGCAATTGGGCACGTGCTGGCTGATGCGGGGTTGGCTGGACCATGGGCTTAAGTGGTAGCTGAGAGGAGGCACTACATCAATGAAGAGATGTGACTCCAAGGTAACTGAGAAGGTGGCCCATTGTGAAGAATGCCAGTGAACAACACAGTGCTGATATCCAAGCAAACAAGGGCAATCCAAGGACCAAAGTCAGAGCCCAGATTAATATCCTTTATGACTCTTAACAAGGCTTGGTTCACTGTGGTGTCCTGATTAAAAGAAGAGAGATGGCCAAGTATTTGGCTGCACTCAGTCCTGTGGAGACTTGAGATGTTAATGCTTAATTTGCTAGCAAGGACAGGGTAGAATTTGCACCATATTAACTTTAATGCTAATGTTTATTTAGATAATTGTTAAGGTCTTTCCTAGAGTGTCAGAAGCCTTTAGAAGCAAACTATTAAGATGCTAAATCAGAATGAAAATTATTGAAAGAGGAAAGAGAAGATAATTTTGAGGCACTTAAATTATTATATTTGCGTAATAAATAAGCTTAGAGAAGAAGAGTGAAGACAGCATGCATTTAAGTGAGAGAGGCAGTTGCAAAGTTCAAATTGAAAATGCAGTTTAGGTTCCTCTGGGCTTCTGTGCACTCTGGGCAGTTCAACAATGCTGCTTTCTGCAGGAGAGGTGGGGAATTAGGGTGCTGCTCGTGCTGCCCATGGAGTGCAGTAGATATTATGCATGGAAGCCCTGTATTGGGAGAGTTCCGCAGAGAGCTGCTGTGAGTTTCACTGCCTGCACCACGAGCTGCCCACAGCACAGTTCTGTGCAGAGGTTGCACATGAAGCAGAGGTTTTGTACCACCCACCAGTTGCTTTAGCAGTAGCAATGGTTTATTTGTTTACTTTGGCCCCACTGAAGTAAAGCATTTGTTTATATCCAAACAAGTCAAAGTGTAAAATAAGGAAATGAGAAGAAAGCAAAGAAAACTTCACTGAGATCCAATCTTGTAGGCATTCTTATGCCTGTGCTTAAGTCCATGTGTGAGTGTTATCATTGATTTTCCTTTCTAGTGAGGGCTTTTGGAATTGGGGTTTAAGTCTAGAAGGCTTACCGACCTGTTTTAAAATAAGAGACACAGATATTTCATTTTGATGGTGTACAATTAGTTTCTGTTACGACATGGTTGCTCTAATCCAAATAATGTTATTTCTTCTACTTTTTGCAGGACCCTGCAGGAATATTTGAACTGGTGCAGGTTGTTGGAAATGGGACATATGGACAAGTCTATAAGGTTTGGATGCCTCTAATTTAGAATGCTGTTCTCGATAAAGCTGTATTTCCTAAAGCAGAAATGAGCACCATTTAAGAAGGCAGACAGTTGTTCCAGTAATAGCCTGGTTTTCTTGCTCTCTTTTCTGCATAGTGCAAAATATACTACCTGTGAAATTCCATGGCCTTTCCTTCTGTCCTGGTTTCATGTCTCTTTGCTGCCACAGGTCACATAAATGGCTTTTGTAGTGACTTCACTCTGCTCTGTGCTTACTTTCTCTTTTTCAAAATTATTAAAGGTGTGTCTGGCAGAAATTTGTATCAGTGATGGCTAAATTTAGCCTGGATTAAGTGAAGTTCAAAACTCAGACAGCAGTGCTCTTCAAGACAGAGGTGTCAATTAGCCTTGCTCTGCAGGCAGGCAGTGAAGTCTTTGATTTCTGTCATTACCTTGGTCGCTGTGGTATCAAGGCAGAACCACCAATCAAGAAACTACAGCAATTAACATTGTTTGCCACAACATAGTACTCTGTACCCTATGCAGTGCACAGCTTACTTTAGTTGTAACAGCAAGCTTAGAAAAGTGTTCACTGTGAAGCCTTCCCTAAAAATGATCTAAGAAGGAGAAATAGTTGTGATTAAATAGGGAAGCAAGTTCCCATTTCGAGAACGAAGACAGAGGAAGGATAAGGCCATGCTGCTGAACTCTTGGAGGTACATAAGAAGACTAGTGGAACTGGAATAAGTCTGTCTGGTGTTGCTTCTCTCTCAGGTCCCACTGCTGACAAGGCAGCAAATCCTTGTGTGTGTGCAGGCTCTTTGTGCATTGATCCCTCTGTGGAAAAATGCAAAAGGGTCCTGGTGTAGCAATTCAGGACAGTTCTTCTTTCTCCAGTGCACTGAATACATACTATGTTTTGGTGTCCATCCTCTGGTGGCAGATTTGCTGTGATCACATTTACTTTCCCTTTGAAGCTGTATGTTCTGGAAAAGGCTCTACAGAAGCAATTCTGGGAAGTCTCTCTTTTCCCGTGCTGCCATTTTTTTATTATTATTTTTATGTCAGAAGCAAGATCTTTCTCATTTAACTCTTTGTGGGGGTGAAGTCTGTGTTGTTTCTGAGATTGTCATTCAGATACTGGTCTTAGTACTACTGAATTTAAAAAAATGCCCAGGGTTTCACATGGACAGATTAGAAGCCAAGAGAGATTTAGAGGTGCTGTTGTTTTTTACCTGTAAAAAGATCCAAAACGTCCTGAATGTTCTGTGCAATAGTTGACTTTCTTTTTGTCTTTTTGGATTTATTTTATATTGGAAAAGAAAAATTTCAATCTAGTCATCTTTTATGAATGTTGAGTATGAATCAGCTGCTTAATCATGGCAGAAGCAGGAAGGAGCAACATAGTTTGCTTCTCTGCTGCAAAATAAAATGTTTTGAGCTGTCATGTAGCTAATTTTGGTTAGTTGCCAAAATGTGCAAGAAATATCGACGGTGACAATTCAAAATGGTAATCAAAGGCTGCTCTCCACCAAGCACACGAGAGACCAGGGTCTGACAGCTCTGGGAATGGGGTGATTTGAGTCTCTGCTCATTCTGCACTTGGACTGGCTGGAACACCCAAGGACGGCACTGAGAGAAAGGGTCTCAGAAGGCTGGAGGCACTGAGGGGAAGCTTTGTGCACATGCATCCTGCACTGGAGGGGTGAGGGGCTCTGTGTAACCCCAGCTCCGTGCAAGCACACCCCTAACTGAGGCTTTGGTCAAATAAATACACGTGACCAGTGGCGTGTTCTGCTGAGGGCACGGAGCTGCTCCTAGCGGGAGCATGACAGTGAAACCTGCAGTTGAAGAAGCTGATGGTGACAGCCAAGCTGGACAGCTACAAAATGCACTTTCCACACTCAGCAGTCAGCTCCATCTCTTTTGTGAACAATTTTCACACAGTCGAAAGCTTCAGTGTGTTTGGAAATCCTCCTGCAGATGCTGAGCACCACCTGAATGTTCTCAGGTGTTGTCTGCTTGGTGGTATCTCCCTGGTGCTGGCCTTGCACCCAGAGCAAATGTCTGTTTTCTCAGAAGGAGGGCAGCTGCAATGGAACAGCTGCTTCTGCAGTGGCAATGAGAAGTTATGCTTATACTCACACTTCTTTTAAACTTCTGTGTAGCATGTCCTCTGATCTATAAAATGCTAGGACTGATAGAGTGAACGAATGGAATTCTGGAATAATTTTGCAGTTTGTCTGGTCTATACCAGACAAATTATAAATGTGATTATAAATATTTAAGTTACAAAGAAGTCTCTGTTATCCATGTACTTAACAGATATCATTAGAGAATGTTCTTTTTCTCCAAAGGTGTTAGGTTCTTCCATAAGTTCAGAAACTACACATAGTAATTTGCACATAATCAAAGGAGAACTTATTTCAGGCTCGATAAATTATATTCAGGATTACTAAATTGCTTTGCTGGCTGTGAAGATGATTCATATTTTAATATATGCAACTCCATAAAAATGAAAATAAAATTTTGAGGATTCATCATTGGATTTGGAAAACAATATTTAACAGACTTATTGAAGGAGAGTATTGTTCATACTGAATTATTCCAGTTCCAGTTCAGGGTCTTTTAAAATGAAATGGAAGAGGTATGACTTGTACACATAACAATGCTAGAGATGTGTAGAAATGTTATAAAAATTTGTTTATAATAACTGACTAAAAGCTAGCAGATGTTTTTGACAAGTTATGAAGTAGTAGGACATAAATATGCCAGTATGGTCAACTTCAGCCTTTGGAACGTGTGAATTAGATATGAAAAAAAATTAGATGGTACCCAGAATTCATGAGACTTAGGCTTCATTACCTCTTGAAATGACAGGTGAGTTTTTCAGTTAATTCCTGGCTTCCATGTGCTGGAATCCAAAGAGCAATCCTGTGTAAGAGGTGATTCAGAATCATGCTGTGAGAGGTGGTAGCACAGAGTCTTCCCTGAAAGTAGTTGGAAATAGTACATTTGCTGGTGGTTGGGAAGTATGAGCACTGACTCCTTCATGCCTTAGTCTCCTGAACGTTGAGGAGCTGAAGGTCAGATTGTGTCCAGGCTCTGCACCATCTCTGTTGAATGCGTATGGGAGAGAGAAGTTTCTGAACATCCCATGCACTACTTCTGGCAAGATCTGTCAATCCTCCTGCATGCTCTTGAGGCCAGGGATAAAAGTGAGTGTGCAGGGCATGTGTGGTTGCTCTCCAGAGTATGAGAGCCAGCGTTTTTGAGAATTTCTAGAGCTGCTGATCAATCATTAAGGATCTCCTGACAGCAGAGCAGTGTTTTGCATCACATAACTGTCAGTGTCATCTGGGAGGAAGTGAGAAGGCTGAAGGTGTCACTTGTAAGTCCTCAGGATCTGTTAAGACATGGCACTGTTGGGAGTTCTTGCCTACTCCCATTACCTCCAGGAGTTTAACTGTGTTTAACTGGACTCCGTGGCTCTGAAGTGCAGGATCGTGATGGTTCATCACCCTTGATGCAGAACAGTTGTATGCTGGTCTGTGCTTGTGTGTGCAGTAATAACTAAACTGTAAGTTCGGGGGAAGTGAAATATTTTTCTTCAAAGACTTCTGCTGTTAGTTTCATAATCTTTGATGAGAGGTATTTCTTCCGTAGAAGCCTGTTAATGCATTTTCTATGTTCAGTTTTCAATGCAGGGTCATTTTTCTGTTGAGTAAATGGGGAAAGGGAGATGTGAGGGCAGCTGAAGGGGTTGCTATTTTTGAAGTGTTTTGATCACATAATTCTTCCTGAGCTCTGGAAGAGGCTGTGAGACTCTGAGTTTATAGCTGCTCTGTTTTTTTAGTTGTCAAGATAAAGAGGAATTGTTCCTAATCCTTCTTATTCAGCCATGCTCTGAGAGTCTTCATCCTTCTGAAGTTTTCATAGGCCAAATGAGGTCAGCATCTGTGGCATCTGCTTGTTTTCTGATGTCAGGAGGCACCTGATTGAGGCTTTTGTCTTCCTTTGTTTTAGTGATGTGGATTAGCCTTCTCCTGGGCTTGCCATTTTTCAGTGACCTAAGAAAAGAGAGGATAGTTCCAGGAGAGTGTCTTTGGATAGTTCCAGGAGCTGATGTGTTTTTGGCACATGATCTTGGAGGCTGGTGATAAACCCTGACAGATTTGCAGCTGCTGTGTGTGCAAAATGGTTCTATCTTTAATGGAGTCTGAGGACATGGGCAACTTGAGAGAGGTGCTCTGGTTTGGAACTGTGGGAGTCAAGAGGGAAGACGTGGTTTCCCGGTAATGAAGCTGATGAAGAAGCAGCAGTGCTGTTGCTGAGGCTCAGCAGGGGTGGAAGCAACGCTGCCTTCCGTAGTGACTCTGCATAGCTAATATTTTTATATCTCTGCGGTCACATAAGAGTCAGGATACAAAAAGGAAGCAGGTCTGAGTGAGGAAGTATATAGGGTTTTGGCTGGTTTTTTTTTTTTAAACACAGTTGCTGCTTAGCATAGAATCATGCTTCAATTGCTGACGTGAGTTATGAGTTACTTTGCTGTTGATGCAGAGTGGCAGAAGTGCATCAAAACATAAATACAGTGTTTCAGGTTATCTTAATTTGAAAGTCTGTTAAATTCTTCATATTCCATTTTACTGAATAACTGGCTGACATAATTGAGTTGGGAGTGGTGGAGGGAAGAAACATGGGTTTTCTTGAGACTGGGTAGTGTGTGGAAAGAATCACCTGACCATGCTAAGTTATGGAGTGTTATAGTCTGTGGACTGTATTGGAAACTTTAATTAATGTTAGCACCTGGAAGGTTACGTGTAAGAAACATTAGAGTTATGCTCAGTATAATCCAGATGGTGAACATGTATAAGCTGAAAACTTTAAAACCATCCCTTCTCTGGGTGGGTCAGAAGTAGCCACTTTCCAAAGGTTGTGTCTTGGGGCTGAAATGCAACTGCAGAGTTTCCAAAGTGCCGCAGAGATGTTTAAAATGACACGTAATCTCAGGTTGTTTTGTTGTTGTTTGTGGTCAGTTACAGTTTTCAAGCTAATCTTAGTCTTCAAGGCACTGAGATTTTGACGAGTCAAGGAGGGAAATCAGTTGTAATCTATAGAAATTACAAAATGTTACTCTCTGTTTCACCAGCAGTTGGTAAAAGTGCTTGTTTGTCTATCTGTTTGCTTTATTTCAGTTTTTGGTAGTGATGCCTTTTCCTTGGTCCTAAAATTAAGAGCCAGACACGGTTAAGGGATAAAGGGTTTTTACTTTGGTGTTTAATAAGGATCCTTATGGTACAACAGTTTGTCAAGGTGGAGCATGCTGAAATGCACACACAGGATAGATCATGTATACAATTTTACATACCTTACAAATTAGCATATCTAACAAAGATGCCCCAATGAGAGGCTTGAATGAATAGTGTCCAGATGGGTCAGATCTTAGTTTACAGGATATGTTCTAGAGGGTGCCTTGGTTTCTCAAGGTAGCACAAGGCTTGCCAGCCTCCAGCTGTGAGGCCTTTGGGATGTTTGGTCTCCTGGCCTAGCAGAATACCAGGACTATGCTAAGATATCAGACTTAAAGAATTACAAGTGTGCATACTAAGGGTACTGAGGATATATAAAAGGTATAGAAAACGAAAAGGCAAAAATCATCATGGCATCAGTGGAAGAGCTGGCTATCTTGTCCACATGGAAAACTAGTTAATTACAGTAGGCAGCAGTGTATGAAGACACTGCCAGCACTGCATGCAATTGAGTCAGCAGCTCATTGCACAAATCCTTGGTTGGCTTGTGCAAACAAATAATGGGAATTGTCTGCTGCTCCCGGCCACAGGGATCTCTCTCGGGAATAAGTCTGACCTTAATATGTGCTGCTGCCATTGTAATAAGATCTGAAATGCTGTTGTGCTTATGAATGGGTTGCCTTGAAAACTGAAGCATGTAGGGCTGCAGTACCAGTAATACACTAGAGAGGCATGGGTTGGGGTTTTGGTATTTACCTTCTTCAGGCCTCCAATTTTTAATAAGCCCCTTGAAGACTGCATACTACTAGGTGTGTTTCTTCATCTTCTCTCAATTGTCTGCAGCTCCTAAATACACTCCCATAAATGTCTCCATGACTTTCTTAGTGCTTCCCCACCACCATTATCCTTTTCCCTCCCCATCAGAACAGGTGTGGAATTGGCACCCTTGATACAAGGAGGGCAAACTGTGCCTTTGGATTGTGCCAGCAAGAACCTAGCAAGCAAATAATGAGATGTGATTATTTTCCATGCTCTTGTTAGGTCACAGCTGGAATACTGTGTGCCATCTTTGCTCCTTCAGTTCCAGAGAGGCATTGAGAAGCCAGAAAGGATTCAATAAAAGGCAACCAAAACATTTAGTGGGTTGAAGAAAGAAAGGCTGAAAGAATTGGATTTTTTCAACCTCAGGAAGAGAAAGCTGAGGGCATTCTAGTCATAGTTTTCAAGTGCTCCAGTGATGGTTTGTATAGGAGGTGCCAGTACATGGATGCACAGGGCAAATGGGTTGCCCAGGAAAAGTTCCATTTGGATGTAAGATAAAAACTCTGTACCATGAGAATGAGTCATTGCTGGAATAGGTGGAGTCACCCTCGCTGGAAATATCCAAGGCTGTTTGACACTGTTTTGGTTAATGTAACCTAAGTCCCTGCTTTGAACACAAGGTGCGACCATGTGTTCCCAGAGGTCTTTTCCAATCTTGATTTGAGTTCAAGACATACCTATTATCAACCCAGCCTATTAGAGTGTGAATTACTAACTTGGAGGATACAAAAAAAAAAATACTTTTAGTTGAAATACATGTATATTATAGGTAGTTTATGGTGTGCATTGAGTTGTCAGAGCCAGCAGCACTTCCGTACTGGGGTTTTTTAGGGTTTTGGCATCGTGTTTGGTTTTTTTTTAATCTTGGCATCTCTGCCTATTTGCATGGCAGTGCCAAACTATATTCAGCACTGGATTTTAAAATAATGGATCAAGCATGTGAAATTAATTAGCAAGTTGTGAAGTCCTGGTTCTAGTTAGTGAATATTTCAGAGAAACTCGATTGAGATTCTTAGGAGTCAAACTAGTGTATCAAAAATGGAAGAGTAAGGATGTGAAAAAACCCCTCAACTATGGAGTGCCTCTATACAATAAAGGCTCTGACTGAACAGAGCAATGTACAATCATTAGATGTGCCATATCAGCCATTAGAGAGTAGTAAAATCCTTGCAAACAATTTGTTGTCAGGCCTGCTGCTTTCAGGTCCTCCATGTTTTGGACCTAAAAGTGCATGTGGGAGAGTACAATACATTTTCATCCTAAACTGTTGGCATTTTGAGCTCATGTTGCATAACACTTCAGATTTTGTTGCTGGGTCATGCTATTTTGAAGGTGAGAGAACGTGCTAAAAATGCACTGGTGGTAATATAAGCATAGTAGGAAATAGTTCAAGCTCTTGATGCCTTGCTAAAGCACTTTGCTGTGCTTTAAGCACCTCACTAGTGACATGGATTTCAGTAATCCTGAGTGCTCAGTAGCATCCAGATTCGTGCCAATGTGCAGATACACATCAGAGTGACCAGTGCTTCATGGGTCTGATTTTGCAATATCTGACCTACTCAGAAGTATTTTCATTGTATACGATATTTAAATTAGTGGAACTAGGGGAAAACTTGTAATTGTTTATTTGCAGTTCAAAAAACCAGTTAATGAATGAATGACAGGATATTGCTTAGTTTTAAAGAGCGGAAAATCTAGTGTGTTGTTCATAGACGTTTGAGCTGATTGCCGTGGCACTTACCTTTAGTAACCACTTTGTTCACAGTGAACTGCAGGATTTTAGAGCCTGGTGAGGACATGTCACCTCATCTCTCCATCTGTGATTCTTTCTTAGAGCTCCTTATGAATTGTACTTTCCAAGTCTGCTTTCGTGTCCTGAAGAGTGCCTGTATGTTTTTTTTTGAAAGTCCTTCTTTGGTACCTCTGGGCTATAGCTAATAAACTGTAATAAAAGGAACAACAAATCAGTTGGTTTCCTAAAATTGAAGAAGAAACTATTTTTCAGCTGTTTGTAGTATACTTTTTATTTTTCAAAGTCCTTGTGTAGTATAAGTCTGCCTTTGTAACCTACTGACCTTGTGCATATCCTGAAAGGTTTTCAAGATTTGCTTTAGAAGCACCTTCTCAAAGGCCATTTCTTCCCCATCCCCTACTTCCTACTCTTGAAAATACTAAATTTTAGTAACTTCTGAGATCTTACAACTGAGCAGTCTGGAAGATACATTTTGTAGGAAACAGTGACCTTTTTCAGTGTCCTGCATAAATAATGTTATTATCTCCTGTGTAGTAGCTGTGGTGTGATCTGGGGCAGTGCCTTTAGGAGCTCCCAGTGTGTGAAAAGTGAACTTTTTCATAAAGGTAAGAGAGGGGCTGGTGTGGGCAGCTGTGGCTCAGGAGATCTTGCTTCTCTTCTTGCCTCTGCTTCCCCTCCTAGCTAAAAGCCATGAATTTGCTGGAAATGGAACTCTTCTCGGGAGTGTACCTGTTAAAAAGGAGGCAGCCCTTCTTTTTGTGAAGTGCCTTGGGACTGTGGCTGGGAGGAATTAGTGTGCTTATGGAGGTGATTTGTGAAAATTGGTTAGCAGCCACTTACTGAACAACCTGCTGTTTGGAAACAGTTTCACTTGAAACCAAACATGGGTTCAAGAGAAAGCGGAGTGGGGAAATTTCAAGAAATAAGTTGGCTTTCGTTTTCAAACTTTGCTCCAGAAACATCAAAACATGACATTTAATTTGCTCCATTTGAACATACATTTAAATTCAGCAGGATGTTTAATAGATTGGGGGGAAAAGGTACAGTCATACTGAAATAATTTGGCATGACAAGAAAAAGAAATGTAGGTATTAATATGAATTATTCTGACTTTCTATTCTAAGAGGAGTGTTTGCAACCAAAAGAGAGACCAGTTGGCAAAACACTGACATTTTGTTGGTGTCTACTGAATACTGGAATTTACTAAATTCTGTTTCCTGACTGTGCAGTTGCTACATCTGATATGAGCTTTTTAAATGCAATTTTTTTCTTGTATCCCTATTGTTAAAAATGGAAACATTTAGAGAAAAAGGGCATAAGAGAAATGTGTGATGGCCTACTGAAAAGAAAATTCCTCAAGTTCAGTAAAATGTAGATATCTTTCTTATTTAGTATGCTGAATTTTAGCAAGGCATTTCCCCAGTATGTAAAAATAACAAAAGAATAACCAGTTTACTAACTATTTCTGTTGCAGTAGATTTGTCTACTTCTGTTTTACTCTTGGCTTTAAACCTGTGAACAATTATACTAAAATATGCAAGGAAACCATAATGAAATAAATATGAATATGACTTCGATAATGGATTCTCAAATGTATAATTTACATAGATTGTTCATGATGTTGTCTTGTTATATGGAATAAGGAAAGAGCTAGAAAAAATATTTTTTCAGTCTAACATGAAATATTTATCATAACAGGCTTCTTGCAAACATTCTGCCCCCAGAAGCCAAATCATGTCAGTAGATACCTGATTGCCTTTTATTATTATCAGAGGGCAAAGTTAGGAGTTGTATGCCAGCGTTATCCCTCGTGCTTTGAAAATCAAATTACTGTGGTGAGGTCTTCCAGTTTTCCTGTGTTTTGCCCTGCAGAGGAGGACAGGCAGCACCAGTGCATGGCTGGGGGGCACCAGACCGTTCCTGCTTTGGGATCCCTTGGAGATGAAGGGTGGTTTGTTTGCAGAGACATGGGGCTGTGCTTTGTTGTCCCTCCCAGTGGAAGATGGCCAAGTTTTTCAGGCAGGCAAACTGGGAGTGGAGGAGTAGGGGTGCCCAGTGAACCCAGCGAAGCCTGGGATGGCCAGGGCGTCGTGGAAGGGGTTCGAGCCAGTGAATGTGGTGCGCTGAGGGCACACTGGGCTTTTTGTGCATGTGCAGATCAGCCTAAGCAGGTCTGACGTTTCCCAAAGGCATTTGAGCTCCTGGCTCACATGCTGCTGGGTGGGGATGCACGTGCAGATTGCTGGGTGCCCAGCTGGGACAGCTTCCCTGGCAGAAAAAGGGCTTGCGTGTGGAGAAGGTGCATGTATGGTAGCCTGCTCTCCAAGAATGTGCCTGAAAAAGGATGAAGGAATAGAGAGGTGCACTAACTTTCTTTTGGACACTTGGAAAAATTCAGTCAGAACTCTATTGAGTAGAGGAAGATACAAAACAAAGACTGGAACTCGGGTCTCCGATAGCACCGGTTGGAGAATAAAGAACAGAGGGGATTTGGGACTCATCCTTTCCTATGTTCCCCTCTTCCTTTCTTTACATTATGTTAGTTTCTAGCTACCCATCTGCTTGCATGGCCTGTTTCCCTGGCTTGTATAGTGGAGTTACAGTATTTTCATGCTGGTGGGGGAATCCACATGTACAGACATTGTGTGAATGCTCAGGTTTCTGCCCATGTTTGCAAAGCACCTACTGCATTCATGAGGCTGTTTAAAGAGTCATAGCAAGCTCCTGGTCAGGCCTTACAATGTCATTTGGCTTCCTACACCTGTCAAAGTCACGGTTCTCTGACCAGGAATGAAAGAAAATGGCCGGATCCGAGCTGGGTGATGGTTGGAGCCTGCATGGCATTTGCCCTGTCTATCACACAGATGGGTTTTGAATGTCATAGTGAGTATATGAAATACCTGCCTGGCTAAGCTTTTGTGGTTGCTGTATCCTGCATTGTTTACATTACTGAGTTCTGGCAGACCTCTCCCTTTCAAAGTTATTGATATTAAAATAGAGTAATTCTGTATCATGTGGAGAGATCCTTCTAGCCCAACTCTTGTCGGGGTGGCTGGGAGGCTCCAGGCACCTCTGCTGGGATGGGGGCAATGCTGAGCCACACCAGGGCTGGACAGGGATTGTAGGTGCCAGTGGAGTTTGGGCTGGAGATGACACTGTGGTCTATAAATTGTGGCTCTTAATGGGGAGCCTGTGGTTAAATCCTCTGGTGTGTAAATGCTGCCTGATCTTCTGGAGGGGTTGTTCTTTCAGATTAGGTGAGCATATGCTAGCACTGGGTTTTCTTTCCTTTCTGGCTTCCTTTATTGCCAGGCAAGTAGCATGAATGTCATCGTACACTGCCCTGTTGTCTGAGCTGTCAAAAGTCATTGTGTGATGTGAAAAGTCCCCACAAATTGCATGATGCATTTTGATTTCTCCTATAGAACTGGGAGCATACTCAGAAAGAGAAATGGGGAAGCTGCTGCCTCTGCATTTTCCCCTGCCCTGGGGCAGGCTGATGACTCTGCAGTTCTCTAGGTGTATTCCAGGAGCTGGCTGTGATACGATAAGCCACATCTGGCTGCTGTCCTGCCTGCTGAGGAGGACATCCGTGTTTGTGAAGGACCCTTTATTAGCAAGCAGTGTTTTCAATACAGGAGGTGACACAGAGGGCTTTGCATTTTAGTTTTTGTTGTTATTCCCACTGTGTTTGCCCTCGGTGCAGCCGTGCATTTCTGCAGATGTGCTGCTGAGGCTTTGCGGTCCCAGCCGCGCTCCAGGTGGGTCCGCGGGTGCTGGGGTCGGTCTGTAACAGGGCGTGTGCCTGGACCTGCTGGTGAAGCAGAACAACAGCTCTCCTGAGGTTTGGTAGAAAATAGTTTCTTACCTTTTTTTTTTTTTTTTTTTCCTTTCTTGGTGAAAACAAAAGGAAGCTTTAGCAGGTAGGAGGTTGATGCCTTGCCACAAAATCATGTTCTCACATATCAGTGCAGTGAGGGCAAAACCACTAGCTGGACCCACCCCTGGCTGTGGGCAGCATTTACTGCCCCAGTTAGTGATAAAACCCATGTTCTCATTGGGTCATGAGACATATGAATATGTCAGCTTTTTCATCAGTGTTAATTGCTGATTTTTCTAAAACAAATTCTTTTAAAAAGAAGGAAGAGCTGGTAACAGAAGTAAACAGAAATTTTCGAAGAACTGAGCATTAATCTTATATTAAAGCCACTGTGAAAGTGGACAGAAATGGAGTTATGCAAAAGATGAACAGTTTGATGATTGATGTGGCTGGATCAGGCTGAAAGGGAAATGTCGAGCAAACCTGATTCAGGCCACTGAGCATATCCACGCTTAACAAAATTGAGCTGGAAATAACATTTCTAATTAAACTGGGTCAAACCATGTATGCAAACCAGGTCTTTAAAAATAATTCTATGAAACATTGTTTTTTTCCAGTCCTTTGCACATGATGTCATTTGTTTGACCTATTCAGAGAGGCTGTTAAATGCTAACAGTAGCATGATGGTGCTTTGTACCCACCTTGCACTCATTTGGTTACAGAGCAAATGGCAGATCAGAATCAGTGCAGGGGAGCCAGTCCCTGAAGGTGACTAATTTCAGAACCCTTTCTTGTTAGGTATTTGTTTTTCTGTAACTCTTCAGTTACTGAATGTAATAGGTTATTTTCTTGTGCAAACATGTCAAAAATAGGTATTTTCTGTAAGCCTCAGTGGTGCAGGGAGGAAAGGAGTTTGTCTCCTCTAATTTGCACAAAGCACGCAGGAATTGAATCATCTTGGAGGCTTCAGATTTGGTTGGAATGGCTGGTTAAAACATGATGGGTTGCAAGAGCAGTGCAGTCCATACACTCTGTTTTCTTAAAAAAACCTGGCTGAGCTTCTGCCTTTGATAGTGCAAGTTCCTGCAATCTGATGTGCTCCCCTTAACCTGAAGGTTCAGAAAGTAGAAGGCAATGCAAAGCACTTGGGAGATGGCTTTTCTGTTGTGGTGTTTTCATATGCACTTTGATATTTTTTTTTAATGCCAACTTTGTTTTAAATAGAGACCTAACTATTTAAATTTCTGTTATTTAAATATATGCACTGGCAATGCTGTAGAGTTTTAGTTCATCCTGCAAATTTTCCTCTGGCACTTAATACCATATTTATACAAAGCAGCAATGAGCTCTTGGTGGTGTGTTTTGGCATCTCGATAGATGACGGAATATACAAAGGAGCTGCAAAAGGAAGCTTTTTTGGAAACTTGTGGATGGTTAAACTTCTAAAGTAAATTTTTAAAGTGAGCACAACTAGATGTTAAAGCAGAAATGCTAGTTTTTAAAGTTTATATTATATATGTAAACCAGGAAGTTGCTGGCAGTGGCTGGATGCCTTGTGGAATATTGAGGTTGTTTTGCTGTTTTGTTTTTGTCTTTCTTGACAACAGTTTTAGATGTGATGCAGCTGGTTGGACAGGCTATTGCTGTTACAAGGAAAGGAAACACATAGGGTTCAGAGCTTGGAAAATGAGAAGTGGCTTTGAGACTCAATCATGAGAAAGGTTCTGGTGCAGCTTCACTGACATCTGAGGTACCTTGGGCTGGGCCAGGGGATTTCAGTGTTTCAGTTTTGAATATTTCTATATGTGTTTCTGTGCATGCCCTGTTGTCTGTAGTACCTGGGCCCTGTTGTATTCGGTGTGGAAGAAGTTCACAGAGTTTCCCACTGCTGCCTTTGAAAGCTTCATGGGACACACCCCCTGAGAAACCCATCCCATCGAATCCCTACGCCTGTGAACATGAATGTGCGTCGTGAGTCAGAGTAGAGAGTGTTCTCTGTTTCCATCTGGCTTTCATCTATCGTTTTATGGACAGCCTCATTTCCCATCGGCTGTGAACTTTGGGTGGCAGCCCTGCAGTTGCTTGTCAGAAATACTTTTACACAAGTGGACACATTGCAGCCATGGCTTAGGTTTATTTCTTGTGCCACAAGCTCTGGCTCAAACCTGTGAGAGGATCTGTGCAATCACACCTTTTCCAACAGAGAAACCATTGAAAATACACCTTTTTTTCATTGTAAAGTGAGGTTTGTTTTGTTTGAGAATTTTTACCCTTTTGAGGCAAATTCAGATCTAATAAACTCAACAGCAGAAATTCCTTAGGACACAGAATCATTACCATTGTCCGGTCAACTTCTGTGGGGCCAGAAGTGCATGCGAGAACCTCAGTGTTGGGACAATCCGTGATCAGCTGTTGGTGGAAGTGCTGCAGGGAACCTTCGGGAGGTGCAGCCAGCAGCGCTTGGGAGGAGGACAGGGGGCCCCAGCCTGTGCTGTGGCTCCCGTGTGGTTTTACCCACACACAGCTCACTGTGTAGTTCACTGCTTCATCTTGCCCTGTACAAAATGAATTTGGCTTGTTTAAACAGGGCAAGACAAAGAGATGAGAGTTGCAAAATCTGGTAGGGCTGTTCAGTAGTTAATTTCAGGAAACATTGGTACCTCTTGTGACCAGTTCTTCCAGTGATTCACTGCTGCTTTTTCTTCATGTGTGCTCATAATTATGCTGAGCTGCAGTGCTTAAGGCTCTGCGGTTCTTCGGCTGTAATGTGTTTAGCCATTTTCTTGAAATTATTCTGCAGGGGTATTTATTTCTTTCTTCCTCTAAAGAGCTCTCTGTTCATTTCTGGCCTGCTGTGGTTGTCTTCAATCCCTACAAATAATACAGAAATTGAGAAACAGTAATTGTTTGTAGCTGTTCAGGAACTGTTACTGTGCATCTGACCTGTAGTTTGCTTGACAGGAGAACCTTTGCCAGCCAGGCTTCTGCTGTACAAAGATGATTAGATCAGTTTAGAAAAAAATAACACCAATGCTCTTCATTAATTCAGATTTTTTTGGTTTTGAACTTGGAATCTCCTCTCTGTTTTAAATTCATTAGAAAAGCGAGATATACTTCACTTGTAAGATTAATTAGAAGGGTAGTCTGGTTTCATTTTGGGGAATAACTGAATACTGAAAAGCATTTCCAAACATTTAAGTAATTTTCCCTTGAGTTTTGTGGACCATCTGGCCAATAGGATTTTGGAAGGAAATGGGAATTGACTGCTGCTGTGAGATCAGTGCCATGTAGCTCATCTCTTACAGAAATCATTCATGAATCTGGAGGCTTGTGTGTTTTTTCACAGACTAATTGGGTTCATTAACTCCCTTTTAATTTTTGGAGAGGATTCACCAGATAGAGCCAAATGAAAAGGCACTGAGATTAGATGCTATTTTTTTCCCTCAGTTAAATGCTCTGTGAAGACTTTGGTATGTGTGTAAAGAATATGACCTTTCCCTAGGCAAACCTCAGATCTTCTGAACATGGCTGTATTAGTCAGCAGAGTTTTTGATTTCAGGATTCACCTCAGGTGAACGGAGTCATAGGGAGGGTATTGGCCAAGAAACACTGAAGGCAAGACTGAGACTGTGAGAGAAACCCTTTTAATGGCAGTTGTTCGTACTGGGCTGTCCTACACTGTGTGTGCTGGACACAGCCATCTGCAGAGGTGCATATGTGCAGGGTATTGCAACCTGTGTGAGAAAAACTCCAGCAGAACTGGAATGGAAAAGTAAATCACCCTTAAGGTTGTTGTAGCTCTGCCATCATTTAGGCTGGAACTTGCAGTTGTGTACCCTGCTTGCCTCAAAGCCTTTTTTAAAAAACCCACCAACACAGTTTTAACCTGTGCAGAGCCTTGTCCATGTTCTGTACTATACGCAAGAGAAAATTCAACTGTGTTACAGTTGCTGTTCACCAGAATGCTGAAAGATCTTTAAAAATCCAATGATATAAATGCTAAGAGCTTAATGTGCACACAAGGTTGTGTTTGTGTGGCATAGAAGGCTAATAGAGCTACGTTACTTAAAAAGTTAAAAGTGACTCTCCTAACATGAGGTTTGTAATTGCTGTGTGCAGCTTAACCTTTGCAGCTTTGTAGCAATGGTGAGCCAAAAAAACCTTCCTTTGAGGGATTCTTGCTCCAAAATTCTGGCCACCCATCAGCTGACCTCCTACAGTCCAGCCCTGACTTCCTTTCAGCAGGATGGGGCTGGCAGGACACACTTAACTGCTTGTGACCTTATCCAGCAGAGATGTGCTGTGAACAGGTTTTCTCTAGCGCCCTATATTTATAATGGATGCATATGAGTCAAGCAGCAAAAATTCACTGGGGTGGAGGGATTTGTACCTCACCCCAGACTTAGCTTCTCAGCAACCCCTGTTCTGCAGAGTGAGATCCTTCCAAAGGCTGAGGCTTTTCCAAAACTGTTTGTTTTTCTGGATGAATAGACTTCTGGTGCAGCGGACCTTTGCTGTCATAAATCGTCACTGGGCTCCCAAGTGCTGTGTGGGACTGGCCCTGTGCCAGGGCTGTTCCAACCCTCCTGTTCACAACAAGAGGAGCCCTGGGACTTCAAATACCCCATATCCCCACTGTCCTGCATCCCCACTGTCCTGTGCTGTCCTGAACACCCCACGAGCCCAGTGTCCCCAGGCCAGAACTCCCGTGGGAAGAGGAAAGCCACCTGTGTCCACAGAGCCTCCGTGCCCCTGATGGGGATCTGAGGCTGGAAACATGAGAGTGTTTCAACAGATGTGAAGGGGTGTGACAGATGCCATAGCCCAGGATGAATAGCAAGGCTGTTGAAGCTGTTACTTGTGCAAATATTGATATTTAGGCTCTACGAAATCAGTTTTTATGTCGCAATAAATGGAGTGTGAGGAAGATGGGATAACTGCACAACCTGCTTCTCGGACTTCTCCTCCTATTCACTATGCTGTTGTCTGAGTTACTCAACCCACATATGGCCCCAAAATGTTGCTTTTCTTTCCTTGTTGGCAGCAATTCCCACTCAGGGGCCTTGCAGTTCCCTCTAAACTCAAGCACCTGGATGAGTTTTGAACAGAGGAGAGCTGGAGCTTCAGTGTTTGCCATGCCCTCAGATGCCACTGAAGTATCACCAGATAGAAATTGGAACAAATCAAAGTCAGTGGGAGTCTGGTCCTTCACCAGGAGCAGTTCTGCCTCCAGTAACCCTGTGACCCCCAGCCAGGCTGACCGCAAATGTGGCAGGTAAAGTTGTTTCTCCAAGGTGCTGGATGTGCTGCAGCTCTCAATTTCCCACTGACACCCATCACCAGCCACTACCCTGGTTTTACCTGCCCCATGAGAAGTCTTCCTGCTCTTCTTTCTTGCACATTGTTCACACTGTTCAGAAACTTTAAGTAGCAGTTGGAGATCTAAAGCATCATGTCTACATGTTAGCTGAGCGAGGAGAAGCCACAGGAATGGGTACTTGGCCCAGATGAGCATGGAGCTGCAGAAGATTACGTGGGATGTTCTGCAGACATCACCCACTTCAAACAGGTAGAGGACAAACCTCTTCGTATTATGGCTAGAATGGTGTTTTCAAAAGAGCTTGGTGCTTTGCTTGATCTTGCTGGTCACAGCAAGAGAATGACCCATTTGGGAGCAGGTTTCAATATCCTAAAAGATCAGTCCCTAGTCCTTTCTCATACAAGTATGCAGTAGCCTTGAGTGGTTCATGTTTTGCATGAGGATGATAATCTGATCAAGTGAACACACTGATACTGCACCAAATGTAGATATTCAAATATGTTTGTCAAAGAGCTGAAATTTGTTCCTTTGTTTCATTTTCTTTTCCCACTGGTCTGCAGTCAGACACAGACAAACAGTGGGGAAAGCAAACAATCTGTGTTTCCACTCATACAATGGGAGGAAATAGGAACTGAAAGGATAAAAAAAAACCTGGACAGAAAAACTGTTTCTGGTGCCTCTTGGGTTTTACAGTTCATGAGGGTTGTGGTACAGACATTTACAGTGGGGATGAAAAACTGTCGTTTTCCTCTAGAGATCCAGGCGATTTGGTCTGGTACTGTTGAAATGACCCTTATCCATCCCTCCCTTCCAGACAATGTGGATATGGGTAGAATTTTAAGTGACTGGTGTAAATTATATTTTCTAATCTCTTCTCTGGGCTAATGTCTTGCTATTTTAGTATATAGGAAGTTCTCCTATACCGCTGCCAACTTAGTTATCTTCAGTGCTGTTATGATTTACAGTGATAATTTTGTTTGTTTCTTTAAATGTGTGGCACAAATAGGGGCCCTGAGAGAAATTTGTGACTTTCTTTTTTTACGTCTTACCCCTGAAACATCTGAAACTTCACTTGGAAAAATTCCTAAAACTAATATTTGAGTGAGTGCAAATACATTCCCACTTCTGATATGAGGGGGGGAGAGAAAAGCAATAGGAGGGATAAAGTGACCTGTTCTGCACGTAAATAGGGTGGTGGTGTTTGCTAGGATAGGAATTTGTTTTTCACTGAATATTCAACCCATTTTTATTACATAAATGTGATAAACTTTATAAAATTATATATTTTTAAATTAGGAATCCAGTGTAACATTTTAGGGTTTTAAAAATAATTTTAAATTCCTTTATAAATCATATATATCCCTAATATTTCTTCATTAATGTAGCAGCGTTTGCCTTAAAGAACACTGAATGTTAGTAATTAACTTTCATTCTTTATATATCTACATGCAGACATTTTAGAGTTTAGTGCTGATATTTTGCAACCAAAGTTCTGGGATATATGAAAATAGCATTTGACTTATTGGTATGGTCTGTACCTAAAGTGATAGACTTTAGCGGACTTCTTAAAACACAACTAATCGTAGAGTGGGGTTTAGCATATAGGAGAAAAAAAGACCAATACAACATAAACCTTGAAGAGCATGTCTTGATTATCTACGGTGTGTTACTTCTTCTGTTGTTCACCACTCAGCAGTGGACAAGGGTGACATTTTGTAGTGTTTAGGTGATGTGCTTTGCTTTCCTTGGAAGGAAGCATTTAGGGTTGGCTCTGAAGGCAGTGTTAAGTTGGAGTCTGCCAGGCAGTCCCGTTCCAGCGTGAGGAACTGTGCCTGGTGGTGTCTAATGTCGCATTGTCTGAAAGCAACAGAGCACCTTTGTGTTGCCTCGTGTTGATCTCAGGGGCTGCTGCTGGGTCTGCTGTGTCCTCTCATTAGCACAGTTAATGGCAGCAAAGCTACCCAGAGTGTGTTAAAGGAGCAAGGGGAAGAGGAAATGCAGTATTTGGCTCTGCTGCCCAAGTGGTGTTGGGTGAGACCTGGGACTGTCTGGAAGTTGTGTGGCAGATGTGTGGGGGTGGAAGGGCAAACGTTTTGCATCCACACGGCCAGCACCGAGGCACTGCAGCTGGGTTGTGGTTTTAATGGCAGCCCCTGCATCCTGCACTGCTGGCATGAAAGCAGTCTCAAGAAAAGAAGGGTGTACTCCAGCTGGGAGATGGAGCTGAAGGCTACCCTAGAGGTATCCTAGAACAGCTTCCAAAATCTCAGCATCTCCCAGTATGACAAAGAAGAAAAGAAATGCTCTAGGGGAATACAATGCTTTGATTTACAGCCCTGAAATACAACAGACATCCAGAGCTGTTGTGACAAAAGTGCCACCAAAACTTTATAATGTCCATCAGAGTAGGCCTTCTGGAGCCTGAGTCGTGTGATTAAAAGGATGAAGCTGTAATCAAAGTGATAGCTGTGTCCCCACCTGACTGGTGTCCTGAGTTTTTGTGAGGGGTTAAAAAAAAAAAAAAGACTTTGTGAACTGGTGCCCATCTGTCCAAGGTGTTTGTGGTTTTGGGGGGATTTTGTGGGCTTTTTTGTGTTTGTGTTTTTGGGGGTTTTTAAACTATCAGAGTTGATGTGGATTACATATCATAGCCTATGATGAAATAGATCATTCCTAAAATCCAGTTCTAGTATTCAGTGCATTACTTACTCTGAACTTTGCCTTGGGCCATTAACTAACAAAAACAAGCCATAAGCTCTTAAGTACTACTTCCTTGGAATATATTCCTTTCCTTTCAAGTTTTGCATTACTGCTGTATTTTTAGCTCCAACCATGACTACAGTGCGTTGTCTCATGTGGTCGCAATTGCTGAATTGAGACGTAGGGACTGCTCTTGCTGATAGAGCTCAGCTAAAAACTGTCTTCTCAGGTGACAGCCCTGGGTGTGCAACCACTTGTTTACATTGTGAAGACCATGAGGGGCAGCAGGATGTCTGTATGAGCAGCCTTTTGCTCTAGAACAGTGGCTGTGTCTAAGCTGCAGCATAGGAGCAGCATATCTGCAGGTTTTGTATTTTTGGGGCTCTTCTCCCTGCTGTGCTGACCCACTGGGGAGCACACTGCAGCTGCATGGGAGGCTGCTCCTGTCTGCCTGCAGTGTGAACAGGCAGAGCTTGTGTTCCCACTGGCTCTGGGGCTGGGGTTAGCAAACTGGGGTTAGCTCATCCCTTCTAAAGAACTGGGTCTGAGTAGAAAAATCCTATGCGGGTGGAAAGGGAAACAGAAGGATCATGACTTTGTTAAGGTCACGTGGAATAGGACAGAGGGTTTCCTGGATCCCTATGCAGAGCATTGTTCCCTCGATCTCTTAAAGGCTTTTCTTGTATTAGCAGGATGGGAAGGGTGGAGAGGAGAGGGGTGAAAGGGTGGGGACCAGTCCCACAGGGCACAGCAGGCTGAGCTGGCAAGTTGCCAGCTACTGCAGGGCCACACAGATTTACCCAAGATTGGTTTAAACGTCAAAGTTCATCAGTGCATTTTGAACAGGAAATCTGCTTGCTCAAGTTCTCTTACGGTGAGAGCTTGCAGCAGCACAGCTGTGCCTTCACCTCGCTCCCAAAGGGCGGGTGGCCACGAGCTGTATCTGTTATCCCATAAGGAATGCTTCTGGTTGGGAAAGACCTTTGGCCTCCAAAGTCCCACACCTCCAACAGCCACATCTTGCTTTACAATGCAACTCTTGAACATCCAGAGAAGGTCCTGAGAGTTAAAGCTGTGGTATCTACCAGCTTCAGGATTATACAGGCAGGCAGTGCTGTGATGGGTCACCCTGGAGTCCCAGGGTGCTGATGCTGTTGAGCTGGTTGTGTCTGTGCCTGATAGCAGAGTGTGTTTGGTATGAAATGGCCCTTCATGCAGGCACAAATGTGCAAGCTGGGAAGTGTCCAAGACTTCTGGTTTTTGGGAGGTGTCCCTGCACACCTCTCTGAAAACCCTGCCTTTTAAGGGAGAGACAAGTGAGGTGGTGTGTCTGGCTGCAGACAGGACATGGACAAGAACAAGGACTTCTTGTGTGGTCAAACCCACCAGCTCTGTGCTGCCTTGGTGTCCTGCAGAAGGCAGTCCCTGTCCTTCTCATGCACTTCTTCCTGCTGTGGTTACATGGGGACAGCTCCGTCAGACAGACCCAGAAACACGTGAATATTAATGAGTGCCTGTTGCCAAAAAGGAAGCCTGTGATGGGACTGCTGTGGGCTGCCTTGGCACGGTATGCAGCACTTAACTGGACAGCTGGCTTCTGCTGTCTGGGCTTGCAATTGTCCACTCCAAATCTGTCAAATGCCAAGTGGGGAGAGAAGCTGATGGGAGCTGTTTCCCACCCCCAGGAAGTACTCTTGAATTGCTGAAGATTGTACAGCAAAAGCTGTGAGAAAGGTCTGCAGGAACTGAGAAGGATGCATAAAGATACATAAAGAAGGAACTGCAGAAACTGTGTCCCCCTCCCAAAGAGCAGAACAGCCTGTTGTGGCAAGTAATTGCACCAAAGAAAAAGTATACGTTATGGCCTACCATGTACTAAATCACAGGTAGAAGGAACAATTGGAAGTTGTTATGTAGGACCTAGAATAGTATAAATATCTGTACCTGCTGTCAATAAACGTCCTTGCAGCATCACACTGCTTGGACTGTCTTTCAATCGCCATTAAGATACGTGCAGGATCTGGGAGGGAAGACGTCAAACCAAGCCCTCTGCATATGACTTGCAACCTTATAATCTCATTGGGACTTTAGGTCTCTTCTTGTAATCATGGTCCGAGCCAGGGACTGTCCAAAATTTTTATTGGAACCTAACAGGAAAAGGTGTTGTATGTGACTGAATGCATCATTTTGTAAATATACTTAATTCATGTAAAGCCCCTTTATCAGCTAATAGCTGGCTGCTAATATTGACACTCTTTTCTGATGTAAATAGAAAAGTACATGTCTTGACCCTTAGATAAGCGGTTCCTTTATCTGAGGTGGAAAGATAAATACACACCCAACAGAAATAACGCTGAGCTTTCTGCCCTATTCCATGTATCTCTCCCTGCAGAGATAATGCAGGGTTGGAGCTCATCAGAACCAGATCTTTGGCATAAAGCATCTCCCACAAGTCTGGCTGCAATGAGCAGTCTGTAGATTCGAAAAATGTGTGTGCTGGCTCCAGGTTTGCTGAATGTTACTGTAGCGACTAACTGGCAACTACAGCAGACTTTATGCGGAAATATTTTCTGGAGGAGACCAGGAATTTAGCTGGACTGAAAGCTAATGGGAGAATTTTTTCCAGCTTGGATACCTCATCAGAATGAAGGGTGGAACTTCAATTTTACTAAGTCGCTGAGCCTCAGAATTGTTCATGTCTAAGCTCTGTATGAGCTTGATAGAGCTTGATGTTGTACTCCTGGGTAGGAATATGGGTGTTGCAAATGGCTGTTGAATGTTTTGACTGCATTCTCCAGAATGTAGAGCATTTGGGTGAAAGGTGAAACCTTTTATTAGGGAAACCAGCCCACAGACCATTCCAGCCCTCTGTCCAGTTTCTGGGGAAATGTGCAGGGGAGAATCTTGAATCACAACAGGCTGAACTCCAGTGATCTGGAGGGCATGGGCAGTAGCAGAATGAACAGCAGGCTAGGAGGACAATGCCTGTCATTCTTCTTCTCATTTCAGATTAGATCAATAAAGATGAACTTCAGCATATCTTGTCACTGGAAGTAAGTGAATAAGTTGGTCTCATTTGGTTGGGAAACAGTTAAAACAGCCAGTTTGCTCCCAGAAGCTTTAAACAAAAATCAAAACACCACTTTCCTCAAAACAATTCACACATGATCAAAGTAGTGGCTTCAGCAGAAGCAGCAGTGTGAGAGTTCCCATGAACTCTGGCTAACCTCTGAGATTTATTGATAAATGAAAAAAATAAGGCACCAGCACTGAAACCTTTCCTTGCTAAGGCATTACTCTCTATCTCTTAACAAGAAACTCAGGGCTGGGTTCAGGATGTTTACTGCTTTTAGAGATGTTAAGGAAAATTAACTCCAAATAGTTTAGAAGACCAATATTGATAAATTTGAGATTTTTGTTCTAAACTGCCAGCACAGTCTGTGCCTTAATGCAGGAGCAGGATTGAGTTTGCATCTTAGTTAACAGGGACACATTTTTTGAGCAAAGGTGAATTGCAACCCACCAAATAAAAGGACTTCCTATTTTCTTTCCCATAAATACTGATTTTCCAAACCTTTTATGGGGGGATTTAGTATTCACGTTTATAGTGGTAAGTGAGAGCAGCAGGTTTTGCATACTAGTGGAAATAACTGTGGCAGCAAAATAACCAATATCTGTTACACAGAGGGACAATTTGACCAGGAGTTATGCTTCAAAACCAGAACTGAATGCCAAGCCTTTCCCTCTTCCTTATTCTGGTGAATATTCAAGTGCTGTGCTAGCCTAGTACTGATTGATTATTCTTTTAATAAAGAAACAGGTTTCCATGCTTCACTAAACTTATGAAAATCAGTGTTCTTGGTCCTTTGCAGAATCTACAGCAGTGCAGGGGAGACTTCTGTTTTCCATGGGCTGATCACCTGATATGTGGTGTCCAGAGACATGGAGCTACCAGCGTGCTTGTCTCCAGACAGACTCTGGGGTGGAGACAGGGTGGCTGTGCTTTGGGGAAGGCTCCCTCCTGTATTGCCAAGACATTCAATGGAAATGGAAATGGGAACATTTGCAGACAATGGCTGTGGCTGTGCAGAGCAAAGTTGCTGGGATGGATGCTGACCCAACACCAGCATCCTTTGGGCTGGCACTGGTCACTCACTGCCCATCCACACTCCCCCACTGAGGCCTGTGTGGCCTGGGTACAGTGTGTCCTATTTGTCTTCCTCCTGAGGTCTGAGCTAATATGTAAATCCTATCGTTCTACTTCATGAGAAAATGCTTTGCAATCCCAGGAGTGCTTCCATGGAAAGAGGACATGTGTAAATATACAAAAAACTCAGCAGGATTTAGTTTCTTGTAAAAGAAAACATGACTGTGACATATTGCCTGAGGATGAGAAATCATTTTTCTTCGATGCAAAATTGCTTAGTCTTAGAAATAACATTTGTATGCACTTTTGTGCAGATAGGACCTGGGTTTTAAAATCAAATCAACCCAGCTTTTAATTTTGCAGGTGTAAAGTGCACCTGCAAATCATTTTGTCTGCAAACGGCAGTATTTCATATTTGATTTCCTGATTTCCAGTGGCTTCCTTAACTTGTATCAGCTAGTTATTTCGATATATACCTTTGCAGGCACTACTATTCCAGGAAGAAAATAGTGGTCTCAAAGCTTCAAACCCATTTCTGAACATCTGATGGAGTGAGGAGTTAAGATGTATAGCAAACCCACTGTTCATTCAAATCTTTTGATACTATCTTCCAGTGTGAGGTCAGTGCTGGTTATCATGGTGAAAGACTTCATCTGCGGTATCTGTTGAGCAACTTGACCTAACCAAAGCAAGAAACTGCAACTGACAGCAAGATTCACGGCTGTGTTTGTGATGTGTGTTCTTATGAATCACACTGTCAGCCTCAGGAGCAAGTTTGCTCTTTTAATAGCTTTATCTTCTATTACCTCCCTTTACCTAGCTGTGTTTTCAAAACCAAGCCTATTACCTAATCTGAAGTTACCAGCTGTCTGTTGTTTAGAAGTGACTGTGGGGTGTGGGCATTTCAGAATGAACTGTGTACATGTGTAGGCACCCACACAGTCAAAGTCCTGCATTAGTTCCTCCCCACCACCACAGAAGATGACATTTTTGATGTCAATGCTCCTGCATGCTTTTGGGGAAGTAGCTAAGATACTAGCTGAGTAGTAGCTGAGGTACAGGTAACTCAGGGGAAGTAAGAATTATAAAAGTAAGCATTTTTAAGTAAAAAGTGTTAAAAAATAAAAAAAAGAGGCAAAAACATGCATAAAGGTTTAGTTTCTTGACAGCCACATACAGGTTGCCAGATTGATGTACTGAAACCCAGAGTTTTGTCTTTACCCTGAGGTGTGCCAGGGCGTGTCAGGGGTCAAGGTGGGGACAGAACCAACTGCCCAAGGCCTTCCAGCTTCCCCAGCATGCCTCAGCCATGGATGGCAGGACAGGAATGTGGCTCACGTTCAGACATTCTGAGATGGTGCTGACATTTCCTAGAATTGGAGGCTTGAGGGCTGGCATCACCCATTGAACAGAAGTTAGATGGAAACCCATAAGCTTGTGCCATGCTGTGCTGTGAAAACAGAGGTCTCCCAGAATTGCTGCTTCCTTTGTGCTAAAGAGAAATTCAACCCTGTAGAGGTAACTCAGTTAAATTCAGAGCACAGTAAAGGTGTGGCTCTGGTAACACATCACCAAATTTGACCTTGGTAGTTTTGTGTTGCTGGAAGGTTGTTTGGTATGTAGAATCATAGAATAGTTTGGGTTGGAAGGGATCTTTTAAAGGTCATTTAGTCTAACCGCCTTGCAAGGAGCAGGGACACCTTCAACTTCAACATTGCCTAGAACATGATTGAAAGCAATTATTCAAACCTAGTTGTTACAGGGCTAATTTGTTGATGTACACATAGTTTGTCTACATGTTTTACTTAGTGTCTTCTGTTATTTTAACAGGGTCGCCATGTTAAGACTGGGCAGCTGGCAGCAATCAAAGTGATGAATGTTACTGAGGTGAGTATAAAACCAAAAATAATAAGGACATTGTTAAGCTGCAAGGAAAAATAAATAATCAGATCCTGAGAAGGTGGATAGCTCATGAAAGAGGATCCACTGGTATAAATTATGGTTCCTGAGCACTGGTTTGTGTTTCATAAAGTACTGAGTGGTCTTAGCACAACCATATTTTTGAAGTGTGGCTGACCAATGGTAACAAAGTGATAAGGGAGTGCATTGCGTATATTCTGGTGGCCAGTAATATCAAAGACAAGAAGTCCCTTCCTGCTTATTTCTAGTTGATTATATGCTTTCACAGATAGCATTTCCTGTATCTCTGCACTGCCTCTGCTGTGTTTCACCACATCCTATCCCCTCGTGTGCCAGCTGTTCCTTGGAGTAGGCATCACTGACAGCCAGCAAGCAGGAACATGTTAGAAATGCAAATGCAGTGGTTTTTTATTGTGATTTGACAGGTGAGAGAAGGAGACAGTTTAAGTGGCAATGTCCCTACTCATATTTATAAATGGATGTCAGTGCTGGAACAGGGTGTTGGAAAAGTTGCTAAATGTAGGGTTTTGTCTCTCCTTTTAAGAGCACAGCCTGTAGTGGAGCAGCTTGCCTCCTTGAGACCACATTAGCCTGAGCCCCAGGAAGGCTGGGGAGACTCCCTGCTTCTTGCTCTTGAGTTTCCTAGGAGTCTGGTTTGGTAGGATGCACTTAGACTCACTGAAGATCAGCTCCCTGTTCTGTTGCTCTGGCATTGTGGGTATGGAGAACAGAAATCCAGCTCCTCTTGTGGTATTATGGAAGGGTTATCATCTGAAATTAAAAAAAAACCAACAGGCCAAATCCTCTGAGTCCTCTGGGGCAGGCCTGCCAGTGGTTCATCTACATATGGTGTTTGGGCAAGCAGAAACAAGCCTTGCCTGCATTTTTGTTTGTCTTTTGATTGTCTTGAAAGGCAGCAGACCAAGTTGGTGTCTGCATTGGTCCTGTCATGTAGAGCAGGTCCAGGACAGCTCTCTCTGTTGATGGTGTGGGAATCCAGCCCTGAGCTGCAAGTGGTCTGAACTTGGATGCTACTGTAACCTACAAAGCACATCTGGGAGCTGGTTTGTTCGTGCAATAGGTGTGTGTATCTGGAGTGCCAGGTTTGTACTGAGGAAGGTGCTTTTTTTTTAAATGAGTGCTACATAGATCGGTGAGATTTCTGCTTTTAGGTCTATAGGTACAGATATCATCAGGTGCTTTGGCTTTAAAAAACAGCAGTAACCAAACATCAGGCTGCTGGATTTTGGAAGGGAGAGCAGATAGGGTTTGGATGACAGTCACATTCCTGAGATGAGAGCATCTCCCTGCCTTGACAGAGGCGCTGACAGGATGGATCCTGGCACAGACTCAGAAGTTATCCAGATCTGCTTTCCTGCTTTGCTGGGTCAGTCAGCAGTGTGTGAGGACTGGTTAAAGGTGTCATTTGTGGGCTGTCATGTTAACACCAGTGACAGTCCCTTCCTTGATGAAACAATTGAAGAAAAGACTGCAGGAAGGGAAGCTTGGAAAGATTTTGTTCCCTTTGCTATACATAACATAGTCTCCTTTGTATGCAAGCCACAAACTGTAGCATCCAGTAATGCCTACTTACTTGAAAATAAAATTTAAATAGAGGACAACCATACAGTCCAGTTTCAAGAATCACCTAGTAGACTTGCAGGATTCTGAGAACAAAATGCAGCTGTTTAGGTCTAGATTTGTTGCAGGTGACAGAGCCAGCATCATATTGGGGAGCCTGTCCCATTGTTTGAGGGGCAGTGATAGCAGGTCATGCTGTTTTCACATTGAGACCCTTCATGAGAGAGTTTGAGAGTTGTGAGGAGCATGTTAGTGCAACTACCCACAGGGGTTTTCCCTGGTGCTCTTCCCCTACTAAACCCTGAACAATTCCAGCTCAAATGTGCTCAAGTGTTCCTGCTTTCTGGCCTTGGCATAGGGTGAGTGCAGGGCTTTCTGCTCTTATTTCCACTTTCCTAATGCAGAGTTGGCTGTATTCCTTCTGCGAGGGCACAGGCTGGCATGTCTGGATGCAGTCACTTCTGCTACTTCTGCCTCTTTTGTTCACCAAAAGATTGATTCTTTCACCGAATCTACAGGGTTTCTTTTTCCAGTAAGAAGTCATTTCAGCAGAAATTTCCTGACCAACTCCAGCTGTGATTGTTCAGATCTGGGGCACTCCCAAGAGCTCAGCAAATCTGCCCTTTGCTGTCATGAGCTGCAGCCCCAGGCTGGTTTCTTAAGAGTGGCAGCAGGATGCTGTGGTCATTGTGGGATCCTCTGGACATCTGTCAGGAAGTGCTGCCGTATCGAGTTCCACGGGGGGGTTGGAGGAACCCTTTGAAATGGTTAAAGGGGAGCTGATGGCAGCGTGCACTCATGCGCCGCTCCATGCAGGCTCTGCTTCCTGTTTTTTGACAGAGCCAAACGAGCAGAGTGCTGGCAGAGAGGCTGAATTCTTGCTGCTTGTCTCTTCAGCTGTCGGTGCAGGTGATCAAAGAGCTCTTCTCCAGCACATCGTTCTCCATCTGTCTTTGCTTTCATTCTTTCTAGGGAGCAAAATAACATTTAAATGTGAAACTTGTTGTTAGACCTGCCCCAGTACTAGGGGGTTTCTTGGTGCAGTATTTATCAGCTGATGATCTCGTTTCCATTTGCGGTCAGAGGAGTATGTTTTCTAGTTCTAATGCCATTGCAGATAGGCACACATCTTCAAAAACAGCCTTTGATCATGAACCTGTCATCTCTGTGCACGCAGCCATCTGTGCCCAGGAACGCCCTGGTTTGTGAAAGCAAACAGCTTTTTGCACCTGTACATCTGCGAGCCTGTTTATGAGCAGGTTTGTAGACCCCTGAGACATGGAGCTGGTGGTAATGCTGGCAAGAGGGGTGGTGGAAAGTGGAAATTCTGAGCGTGGGCATGCACTGAGAAGCTAAGGGTGCTTTTGTCCCCAGTCACCCTGCTTGAAGGATTTACGTAGCACTGAGGCTTAGCAAGTCTGGGTTCAGTTCCTGGGCGGCCCCAGACATGACCCATGGGCCACAACCACTCACATTTACCCTTCTGCTTTGGTTTTTCCATGGCATAGAGTATTTTTTCCAAAAGCCACTGAGGCACTGGGAAGCCAGAGTGCATTTGTCTGTGAAATGCCCAGCTGCTGTCCTGCGTAGCCCTTTGCCTTACAGATTGTCTGGCACCTGAAGCTCATCCCACTGTCTGCTCCAAGTAGTGCCTCCCCAAGGCACTCAGCCTGTACTGGGCAGTGTTACTTGGGCCCTATAGGCCAGGATGGGCAAGGGAAGGAGGAACAGGTGCAGGGAGGGATCAGGTTCTGGCCTTCAGGGTAAATAAAGACACGAGATAAAGCAGGAATTGCATCTTGCTGGTTCTGGGAAAGGAGCATTACCCATGTGCAGCTCCTCTTGCTCTTGCCAGTGGATGTGGAAGAGCCTACAAGGTATCCTGGTGTTCATGGACAGCCACATGCTTGGTTTTGTTTTAAAAGCATGGAGGTCAGATTGCAGAGGAATAGAAGGTACTTGGGTAAGAGCTTTGCTAGCATAGTTCCAGCGTCCAGAAAATTAATAGGGTAAAGGAGGAAGAGCTGAAAAAGAGGCAGCAGATACGAGGAAGTGCTTGGGATCTGCCAGCTCTCCAAGGGGAACTTTGTGAAAGCTACAGGCTGGTGCTGAGGGCACAGCAGGGAGCTGGGCTCCACTGATGCCCTGGATTTTAACTTTCATATTTTTCAAATCCTATAGTGCTTAGTGTGTAACTCTGAAGTGTCTTGTATTCTGTTAGCTGCTGTTCTCTCATGTTAAGATAGACATAGCAAAGCCTCTC
>WEKY01061820.1:871-17110 GCA_013390045.1 Picathartes gymnocephalus
TCCTTTCCTCTATATTCTCTGTGTTGTTCTTCCTGCTTAGTCTATAACGGGACTCCCCTGCATAAGAGTGGCAACCTCCAGAAATTTGAAAGGCAGGCAAATAAATTCCTTTCTTTACAGAAGATTAACCACAAGGCCACAGAAATAACTTACAAAACTTGATTAAAAGTAAACAAATACACAAACACCAGTAATAAGCAATTCAAGACTAGAATCTGCTAGCTTGTCTCTGCAGCAGTACTGGAAGCCTGATGCAGGTCTCCATGAAAGCAGATCTCTACAATTAAAACCAACACAAGTCCTCACCACTACCGCAATCCTAAAAGCAGAACTTTTATCACTAGCCATAAGCCATATCACTACTGGGGGCCAATGCCAGCAGCACAGCAGCCACTCAAGCGACAGTAGGACTGTCTGCTTGAAAAGGGATACCACAAGCTGCTATTTAAGATAACAGCAATAATTTCTGATGTACCTAAGCAAGCAAGAATGATGACCTATGCTCTTTTTACCCTCTATGCACTGAGGTAGTTCAAGGGGTAGAGAAAGGAGATTATGTACTCCTTTTAAACAATGTGTCACGTTTATTCTCTGGAAATATCAGCGTGGCTGACAGCTCAAAACAGAGTGGCAATAAGCACTACTGTAAACACAAATTTACATTATCTTTAGGAAAAAAATAGCAATTAATAGCTATTCCAATCAAATTCCAAAGAAATTCCAATCATACCAGAGTCAAAATCTATGTGTCTGGATAATAGTATCTGTCTAATATAGTAGAAATTGCAGGGTTGCATGATAAATAGTTTGTCTACATCTTTGACTAATTCACCTGCCCTCTACTCACTAATTGTTTTGATCAGAGCAACTTACATTCCATAACTTGGAGTAGTTTTTAACAACAGCCATTTAATATAGTTTGATTAAAGAAGGTTGAGTTTAAAAGCTGTCTTTCCAAATTGCATAAGCCTAAGGCTCAGGACAGGCAACAATTTTCTATCACATATGATCAGGAAATGTCATAAAGAAACAGTACCTTGCACCTACTTCCACCTGTGAGATCCAAACCTCTAGGTCTCTAAAGCTTTGTGTTGGTAGGTATAAAAATATCATTAGAGTTTTGGAATATTTGCTTCATTAGATCTTAATTCTCTTGTTGAAAATTCATTCTTAACATATATGCAGCATTAGAAGTGGGACAGGAAATCTATGCAATCTATCCCAAACTTAAGCTAACATCCAAACTTGTATATGTCCTCTCTATATACGTATACAATAAAATGTATGCACTTCTTATATAATCAATATACAAAATGAAGTATACATAGACATTAATAATTTTCTCAATGTTACAACAGCATTGGAAGAAATTCTCACTGTTCCACAATGGTAACCTTCTTCGCTTTCTTAAGTGCAGCAATGCCCATGAAAAATTATTTTGCAAGATGAGACCTTTCTCCCTGCAAGCTATTTAAGGAACAGATAAAATCCTTTATTTGATTATATGCAATTTTATGCCGTTATGATATTTAATATAAGGATAAAAGTAACAGTAATTGTGATGATGGTAGATTTTTTTTAAACTAAAATGAAAAAGCTAAATTCAGTGTTAATGAAAAAATATAAACTAACAGAACAGGAATTAATTCTGCACATGCAGCACTGGCAGTGCAAGCAAAGATGCAGAAGAACCACTCTAAGGTTTGTACCAGTAAATCAGAACCTCACTGCAGGAAAGCAGATGGTGCAACTCTGTACTTTACAAATGACAGTCTTCACTCAGCAGCGACCCAGCATCTGGGCAACAACTCAATTAATATCCAGTGAACAATTTAAATGAGGGAGTTGGCTATTAAAGAGTAACTTATCAGCATTTGATTACATAACCCCTACTTTTCCTTCTACAGTATCTACCCCATCCGCCCTTCCAAACAGTGTTCTCTCCATTCCTGTCTCGTGACCCAGTGCACAAATGCACCCAGCTCACCCAACATTCATATTTCTTCCATTTGCAATTCAACTACCTATACACAAAAGGTCTCCTCTCCTGCTCACTAAAATACCTCCAAAGAGCTTGTCTTTCCTCTCTCTTGGCCTACAGGTGACTGAGAAGCAGCAGTGTTTTATCTGGCCCAGCTGGCAGCAGAGTTGGCATGTGCCTCTGGCTGGGTACCTGACTACTCAGAGTGCAAGTGTCTCCTGCCAGGCCAGCAACCCAGCAGTACCTGTGCACCTTACATGCTCCATGCTGCACATCTGCATCAACTGGCTGCCTGCTCAGGAAATGCTTGTCTTTGCAACAGGCAGCTGCTAAGTCAAGGAATACATGAAGTCTCTGAAGCCACAAACCATAGCAAACACTTAACCATCTGAACCAAAAAAAGCCCTGAGGAAAAAGACAAGGGGGTCATTTTCCCCTGGTGCCCTTCTGCAGTAGAATCTTGTATTGGGCACCTTTTAAAGACTCATCCAGTAAGGCAATCAGGTCCACAAACCCACACATTTATATTGTTACTGTATGTTACATGAGATGTGAACAATGATATTATCTTGTGTCCTTTACACTGTAACTTTCCATTATTTCCACAATGAAAAAAATGTTATAGTCATTTTTATTTTGATACTGTTGATACTGGAAATCAGCTATACTAGGGATTACACTATACCAGTGGAAACGTAATACAAATAGGTAAATTCTCTGGTAAGTTTCTGAAAGCCAAAAATTATGGAAATAGCTTTTTTGTTTTTCTTACTTAACATATGCATCTCATTTTCCCCACCAAGGAAAACAAGCTTCAATTTACTCATAAGAAGAACAAAACCTGTAACTTTCATAAACCCTTTAAAAAGGTAACAACTGCCAAAGTTGCAACTTTTGCTTAGATGGAAAGACCTCCTGAAAACAACTAATAAACAGTCTTTACACCGATTTCAGTATCCTTAGTTTTCAATCTTTATTGACTTCACTTGTTTACTTTCTACCCTCACTAAGGCAGGTACATTCTGTGTTAATATACATGGTCTCGATCTTACACACCTGACCTTTACAAGTGCACTGCAGGACTGACAGGATGCCACCAATTTCAGCCCAACTCTAAAGAGGCACAAATTCTACCTAAGGAAACCTAGAGGCAATTCAGCATGGTCAAAAGTCTACGAACACAGCCCTTACAGCAAACTTACAGAAGCATCAAATCACCATAAAACTAGGAAAATGTTTTTGCTTTCCAACAGGCACATAAATTTATGGCACACAAATAGCCATACAGAAAAGTATTAGTGCGCTTAGGAAAGCTGGGTGTTTGTTTAGTGCTACATGCAGAACAGCAGATTATTTTTAAGTCACCTTTTTTTCTTTGACCTTAAGAAGCACTTTCTTCAACAGCTGGACTAATCCTGTTTACAATACAATTAAACTGCTTATTAGAAGAATGATAGCTACTAGAGAAAAATTAGATTTGTATACCAGCAATAAAAAAATCTAGAAAAAACCACTGTATTTATCTACCACAAAACCTACCTTTCTAGGAATGTAACTACATTTCACCAACAACAGCATATTGACTACAGGACATATTAATGAAACAACACTAAATATGATTAAATCACTGGCACCAAGTATTGCATTTTGATTTTCTAACCTTTTACCTAGGATACTGTATGCACTAACATAACATCTTTCTAAAGAGTAACTTCATGTTACATAAACTGAGAAGCACATAGCATTAAACAGGATAACAAGTTCAGCAAAGTTGGAAGGAAATAAAATAATTTGAAGCAATTTGGGTAAGAGAAAAATACCCAAAAACCCCACTTACTTAAAGTGTTCTAAGCTGTATGGTGGTTAGGGCCCCACATAATCTTCAAATCCAACTGCATACAGTATTTCACTACAGGGGAGAGCCTTTGCACATATCTCTGCTCACAAACAATATTTTCACCAAGAAAGAAAAAAAAAAATTCTATTTCTATGCCTTAGAACTACAAAAACGACCTTGGAAGAACAAGCAAAATGTACCCAATGCTGCCATGCCTGACTAGATCTTGCAGAGTACCTGAAAACACATTTTTCAGGTGTGTGAAATATCCTTTATATATTCATCTGGATCCTGTGAATGCAGCATGCCCACAGCTGCAGAATGTTTTTCAGGTACGACAGAATCTATTAGTGTTTGGCTATAAAATTCAGTATTTTACTGTTGCTAGGCACCTGACATTTAGTGCTCCGTCCTCTTGCCCTTTTACCTGCAATACATCCTTTTTTTCCTTCAATTTTCTTACAATTAGAAATTCATTTGATTACAGTAAATATCCCATGTGCAGTCAATGGGTAGAGGTATCAAGGGGACAAGGAAGAAAGAATGAATTACAGCCTATAGTCAAGATTGAGAAGATGATGATTAGAAGAGAATGAGAGACAGAAAGCACTACACAGACAGGATAAACAGTATCGCAACAGTGAATCCCCCTCAGTCCACAAGCACAAGAAACGGATTTCTCAATTGGCCCATGTGGGTAACACCATGGAAGGCAAGACATTGGAGAAGAGATGCCCAGAAAGCAAACTCAAAACTTCTTTAGAAATAACTAATATTAAGATTAATCAATTACCACATTGAATAATGCGTCATTGTATCAATGTGTACATTGATACAACAGATTAACACTGCCATGGAATTTATTGCCATTTCTCACAGAGAGCACAAGGCTCTACTGTAAAGAATATTCTCTAGAAACACAGTTACAGTCACGCATTCATACTTACATGAGGGAATTCCTGATTTTTTCAGGTATTTACTGTATAACTGTAGCATTATATGAACAGGTACTGTTAAGAAATTTTAATTTTCTTGGGGTTTCAAGGTATTGGGGAGTGAAAAGCAGCCAAGAAACAGGTCCGTAATCTACAACATTTCAAAGCGATACTAACACCCCAAAATTAGAGAGGACATCCGTGATTCTGTAACATGGCACTGTTTACCAGGCCAGTGCCTGGATTCTACATCATTTCATGGAGGTCACTAGAAAATAGATGCTCCTGACCAAAATAATCAGGTAAGGGAAGAAGTGTTCCTTAAGTGTATTTCCGCAAGTTTTCTTCTAATATGTAGATTTTAAAAGCAAACAAACTCATACACATAGTTCACCTATCCTACACCATAAATAATTACAAATATACTCAAAACATGCTAGATTTACCCCCAGAGCAAACTATTTTCATTTAGCTTAATTAAGCCCCTGGGATGTACCCCAAATGGAAAGTTCCCCCAATACATTATGTTCCAGTAGTACAAGTTGTTTTAGCACTGCAAAGAAATTGAATAGAGCTACTCCAAGCTAGTCATACAATTTGGTGATCTACAGACCTGAGAATCTCTGCATATGGTTTATCATGGAAGCAGAGCAACCTTTGGACTGAGAGGCAAAGGCCAACCAGCAGACGTCACAGTATGTAACAATGAAGAAACACACAGAGACATAATTATGGTCCATCTAAACTTCAACAATCATATCAAAAGTTCACCAAACTCTGAGAGAAAAGGTCTTAGAAACAGAATGACTGCCTTACTTTACAGGATTTTTATGTATCTTAAGCAGCTATGGACTGACAAGTAACACTGTAAATTATTCTGAGAGACTAATAATTTCAATAGTTGCTCCTCCCACACCAACAGAAAATAGTAGGAAGACAGTTCACTCTTACAGACAAACGTGCTCCAGTGCATCATTCAACAAAACTACACTGTATTATAACTCTATTATATGTGATCTCTCTTGCAGCATATCTGCCTTGCTACAATTTATCTGGAATGAAAATAAATGCATACACATTCAGTTTAAAGATAGGAAAACAAAAAGTGAAGTACTCAGCTTCACTACCATACTGCTTAAAATGTAATTCAGATCTGCTTAAGACTTGAACTTGTTGTTCCAAGGAGACTGTATTTGAGATGTGATACCTGGCTCACTAATCTAGTACTTCAGGCAAAGACTAAGATCACTATTCTGGGTACCATCTTGCTGTTTTATTATCCTTCCTCAAGATAAGCTTCTTTCTTTCAACCATTTCAGTATTTCTCTGCTTAGGTATCCCAAATTTATTTATTCCCTAAGGAATAAAGATTGTTCTTCCTCTCATCTGTGCTGTATTTTCTGCTTCTCAACACCGTAGAGGGCAAACAACCTTATGAATAGTTTTACTTTTCTCATATATTCCTAATTTCTATTCATTTTCAAATATTTAAGATATGACATAGAAGCATGAAGAGACACAAACCTGCATTAAAGAGCTTACAGTCTCACACTTCTCTTTGAGATAGGTAAACAAACATCAGTATAGCCACTTTATAAATATGAATAAAAATATTGCAAATGATTTAACTAAGGCCACAGAATCAATACGTATCAGACTGGTAACCAGAAACAAGATCACATGATGGGATCTCCGGCCTATATCCAATCTCCTCTGTGAACTGTGCTGTCCTGTAATAACGTGGACTGATACTATAGTCACTCCAAGCAGTCCTGTTTAAGTTGTAAAATGCCACCCCTACACTCAGAACAAGCATTTTAAAACAAAACACAGCAAAACAAAACACAAACAGCTCATTCTCATGATCTTATGTATTTAGTTTTCAGTTCTCCAATTCACAGAACATAACATTAGCACTGTTTGAAAAATAAAGTAGGATTTCTCAGCTATTGATCAAAGGGGAATTTTAAAAGACAGTAATAATCGCCTGTTTCTATGGATAGTTTAATTAAGGTTCAAAATGAAGAAATTGTCCTGTCAGAACTGGATTCTAGCACTATTATAAAAACAACTGGCTTTATTGTATTTGGGTATCATCTTATTTGACATATACTCTCAAAGTAAAAACCTGAACCTCTATGTACTTCTTGTACCTCATCTGTAAAAACTAACAAATTGTATTCCTCCATTTCACTACTGAGAAAAGTGGGGAAAGGGTTAAGAAAGATAAAAATGAGAACAAAAGTCTTATCTATTGAGGTTTAACTGCAAATAAGCAAGGTAATTAAAGCATACTAACTCCAGAATAAAATTAAACAAACAAAAAACCAACCAAACCAAACAACTTTTCTTGGCCCAGGCTTATTCCATTTCACAAGGAAAGAAGTAATACCCTTGCATTCCATATGCATTCTTGATCATATTGTAATATGCTTAGCATTCATTCAAACCTAAGACATTACAACAGATATTAATAATTTTAAGGCATAAATTCATTTAAATACTGTTTCAGTTAAAGAATAAAAAATGGTCTTAAATAGAAGTTTCCACCAATTCTTAGAAGATTCAGTGGGTCCTAAAAGTCACCACAGTTATTACGGTGTTGCCAGAAATTTGTTCTTTGTAGATTGTTAGTTCTGACATCTGCCCAGATAAGCTTCCAAGCTAAATAATCAGAATTCTGAATTAAAACTGAAGAACAACATTCAACTCTCCCCAAATAAACCAATGTACTTCAGTGTACCAGTGGCAACTTAGGTAATTTCTACAAAAAGCTTGCAGAAAATAATCAGGAAAATATGTTAACGTTCATCGCACTAATTGTTCACATTTTCTAGCAGTAAAAAGGAGTTTACCCTCTGAAGGAAAAGCTGAGAAACTGATACAGGCCAAGCTCATCTGCACAGTAAAGTGGTATCACAATGTAACTCTAACAGATAGCCATTTTAAGGTAGCTACATCCCCTTTCACCTGCTGCTTGCTCCCCTCAGATGAGTCCTAATGCATATGCTGTATTAGAAAACTTCTGTTTTCCGCTGAACAGATTCCCAGCAACCCTGAGAAGACTACATCCATCCAAGTAAGTAACTTCTGTTGAGAGACATTCTGAGATTTTAACAACCAACATATTCAATTTCCCTAAAAAAAGCTTTATTGCATGAACAGTAACTGGTCTTGACTGTATGTTGGCTGTATGATTCAGTACAACTAAAACAAAATTCCCCCTATGAAAAATATTCACTTCAGACTTTAAAAGAAAGGCCTTAGACACCTGACTGAAACACACATTACAACTTCTGTCTTGAGGCAGGAAAAGCAAATTTTAAGAAATCGTAAGATTGTCACCCATGTATTTGTTTCCTTGTCAGTGACTGCAGGATTTGGGATAAAATTAAGTACCAAAGATTCCACAAACTCAAGTCCATAGCCATGCAAGATGAAAGCCTTCATTATGGCATTATTCAAGGATGGACAAAACCTGTAAGGTCAGCAGGTCTCTTTCTCTATGCCATTCCTGTCTCATTAACTGTTGCACATGTATTGGTGTCCTGGCCAGGCTAGTGGGGGTTTCCCCACACTCTCCTTGGCATACTATTCATACCAGAAGGTATTCAAGTATATCTTGGGGGGGCTTGTGCTGTTGTCTGCTCTCAATTTTCTCCTTCAGTTTTATCTCGGCTTACAGATGAACACAGCCTCTTCTTTTATTTAAAATTACCTCCCTTTTAACTGTTTAGACCCTTCAAAATGCTTGGAAGATACCATTTCCCCTTCTCACACGAACTGTTAATTGAGCCAAGCAAAGCATGTTTATTTATCAAATCTTGTTTTTTTTAAGATCAATTATTCCCTTCAGCCTTCTTAAAATTTTGTTGCTCTTCTCTACATTGCTGCTAAGTTATGCCACCTGTTGTAAAGGATCTGAAGTAAAACAGTACTCCAAGCACAGTTCCACAATCCTGTACAAAAATCCATCTCCCATTTGTTTAATGTTTGCTCAGTGACACTGCGGATACAACCTAAACTCGTTCTGAATTTTACAAAGTCTATATATTATATTGCAAATTGGGGCCTGTCCTTCCTGTCAGAAGCATGCACAAATCCCTTTCATATGAAAGGGAGCTGGGTTCACACAACTGACAGGATTATCAGGCCCAGGGTATCACTCCTATCCCTTTTTCAGCAATACTGCTTTCCAGGTTATTCCTTCACAATGAATACCTGTTTTGGATTATGGGCCCTCTACTGTTTTAGCTCGCATTTTTCAAACTAAATCTCATTTGTACTTTCCAACAATGTGCCTAATTTCTTTAGATTACCTTTTCTACTCTGATTTGTGCTTAACTCTTCTATCATTGCCTGCTAATGCTGCAAGTGTAGTATTGAACCTCTCATAAAGATAAGCAAAGCAGACACTAAATATACCTAAAATGGCTAAACTCGTATTACTACGTGCATATATAAGCACTGATGATACTCTTTTAGCACCTAAAACTGCTGTGACTCACCAAATCTATTCTTTATACTTTGTTCTATTTTTGTTTTTGGTCCTTCATCCAATTTTTCATTAAGATGACTATCCATATACATACATGATTTCTCAACAAGAGATTTTGAGATGTATTTGAATTTCAGAAACATGTAAAATTTTACTATAGCTACAACTTTCTATTCATTTACTGGGGCCTTGAATCTGCAATCAGATCTGGCAAACAAGCCAATCCTGTACTTCTCCATACTCAATGAATTGTGTGCAGATGCTGTTGCAGAATCAGATCCTAATTTTAAACACTAAGCAAGAATAACAAAAAAACCTCTCTAAAAGTCATTTTTGCTTAGAAAATTCCAGGCTTCTTATTATTGTTTCCCTGATATTTTTGTCATTATATTACTAAGACCAGAATCCCTTTTATTTAGTTCTTAAGCTCATGCTTTTTTTTTTTCTTTCCCCCTTTATTTTATTTTTTTAAGAAATCAGTACTATTGTTTAATTTCTTAGAGGCATCTTGAAGATCAAATGACTTATAAATATCTTCAACATCTTTCAAGAACTCCATCTATTTGTCATCAATAACTACTTCACATGGTTCTGATTTTTAATTGTTCACTGTTTTTCATCCTACTACATATGGAATTTCAGGAAATTCAGCACAATGGCTTGTCTTAATAATAACTCCATGCAACTTCTCATTTATGAACTGACCACTTACCTCTCTGACTTTCCCTTATTTCCCCAATATTTACAACAGCAAATTTGTATTCACGTTAAACTATTATTAGCTAATTACTACTGCCTTTGCCAAAAGCTTACAGTATGCATGTGCTGTCCACCTTTCAGGAATTCTCCACAGAACTAAGACAAACTCAATTTACCTTACAACTAGTTCTCTCATATCATTTATCTTAATGTAGAAAAATAACTTCGAACTGATTTTCAGTTCGGTTAGGCATATTTCATTCACATATTTAAACTTACAAGGTCTCTCACTCCCCCAAGATAGATGAAGATCCACAACAGAAATAAATGTATCACTTGCAGGGACATGAAAACCAATAGAACCTTATACCAACACATGAGGTCACATCAGCCCAATTCTTTGTAGGACTGTAACCTAATCAAAGAGTAAGATAAAAAACTGGGTATAATCCATGTTAGCTTTCTTTTTACCTACTGTATGTTTACGAACAAAAACATAAATGTATGTCCACATTACTGAAGTTTACATGTATAACCCCATGCTAAAATATTTTCATTAACATTATAAAATAATTTTTTGAGAAGCATTTAGAAAATGCTTTACTCATTCACCTCAATTGAAATGAAACACCCAATTTGCTCTACATCCAAGAGAATTACATTCTCTGTTGCTGTAAAGTCTTACAGAACTACATTAACAAGTACAGTCCATCAATGGTTATCGGCACTGTGGCTTTTGACTGCTCACTAAGAACCACACTACATAAATTACTTCACCTGTCAGACAGCTCAAAGCAACAGAGGCACTAAGTTTGAATGGTTCAGACTTTCCCTATTATAAATTACTTCTTCCAGTGAGAGAAAAGGGAGGGCAGTGCAAGGGAGAAGGGGTAGATAACCATGTATTCAACTATCACCTATCATAAAACCTATCAGAACTGTATCGCAAGTTTAAACAATTCACTTCTATAATGAAGCCTAACACAGATTCCCAAAGACACACAGCAAAATTCCAGGACAGTTAAATGAAAAAATTATTTAACCAAAAATATACACCTCAAGAACTGCCTCAAGAAAAACCACAACCCAATGACTGTTTTGCAAAACATTCAGTTTGATCAAGCCAACAGGACTACTGATCTCACACAAATAAATCAATTTTCTGATTTGTTTACATAGTAATTTTAAGTAAAAATATCAGCATTATTTGTGGCAACACAGCAAAATGAGCAAGTGGTCCATGCAGCTTGAGATCTTATCTCAGTTAACACACTATGCCAGATGTTCCATAGAAAGAAGCAACTTTCATCACAAACCATCCCAAATCCAAACCTGCAAACATATTCACAAAGGTGTACACCACTGAATCCCTCTGAATTCAACAGGGTCTCCATCTGCCATGTAGATCCCTCACTTTACAGTACACACGATGTAGGATTGGATAAAAATTGAAATAAAAGTTGATAGGCCTCAATCTGGCTTTGCTTGGAAAGTCATTACAGTAAGTGAGGCTAAGATTATAGTCATACTTGAGATACTCAAGACACACTTTTTGTTTTCCAAGGGTAATTGCTCAGGAGTTCATGCAAATCTAGCCTTATAAGAAACCTCAGATTATGTTCTTCAACATAGACAAACTAGACCCTTTTAACAAATTTATCATTAGAGTATTTTTTCTTTCCCTAGAACTAAATACTATCATCCCTTACACTTTCTAGGTTAAAGCTAAACAAATGTTAACCTAGCACAGAGACATGTATATACAGTCTTATTACTGCACATGGAAGAAGGTGAACTCAGCTGGGAAACAGTTCACATCCAACTTAGACTATGTGAGAAGCAAGAATAAAGCAGCAATTCAGGAGAAACAAAACCAAACAAAAACCAAAATGATCACTAAAAATCAGTCCACCCTAAAACCAACAACCTTGACAGTTTATTTCAGAATGGCTTAATCAAAGAGATTATGATAAGACATTTTTAAAGATTCTTCATCTTAACTGTTTATCAACTTCTTTCCTAAATTAGAAATAAACAAAAATCCTTTAATTTATTTGTATGTAATCAGTTATATATGTATTCAAAAACTGTATTTTAAATAATGTCAATACCAGTATGCCAATAGTAAAAATAACATTTTTGTACATCTGATTCTAATTTTAAAAGTAATACCTTATTAAAAATTAATAGTCATTAGAAGGCTAAATTAACATTAATTGTGTTAACTGTCACAGTATATAATGACTTTCAAAATACACATGAAAACAGAAATTACATATAATCTTCTACTGCAAAAAGTTAGGCCATTCAAACACAACATATAGAAATAGAAATAAAAGGGTAAAAACAAAAAACTATCATTTTGAAAATTACATGTAAAATCTAGTCAAGTAACAAATTACATGGTCTAACAGAAAAACCCAAGAAGCAAAAAACTGCTTTCAAAGATGTGACAGATCTTCAGCAACACTATCTCAATACTATGTAGGAGAGGAGGAAAAAAAAAAGAAAAGAGGGAGGGATATCCTAAAGCAAGCTTCCCACTTAATTTCTAGGCCTGCCACCAATCACGAACTCTACTAAAGCTATTAACAATGGTAGTTTCTTACCTAGATCTTAAAGCAATCATTTGTCACCACCAAAAAAACCCCAAAATTTCAGTAACTACAAATATCTGACTAAGGTTTTCCACACATCACTGTAACTCAATAACTGCTCCACTGTGCTATGAACTCCACAGCTTCAAGCTGGAAGTCAATCTAGGACAACCAATAGAAAGTGCACCTGTACAATTACTGCATTTCCTAATTCAGAAGGCCAAACTAGAGACAGATAAAGCTTGTGTGTACTCAGCTCACCAAAACAGAAATCCAAAAGCCCATACTTAATCTGTACGTACTGCACATCTATGTTATCATTAACTGCAATGAAAAAATATCATATTTATAATTCATAAACAGAAAAATTTATTCCTTAAGCTACATATAACTTTATTCTAAATGAAATATAAGTATCCATATATATAGCACCTAAAACAACTATATAGACAATCATTTAAAAATCTTTTCCACAAATAATCACCCAAACTTAATAAAAATTCATTTTTTTAAAAAGTAATCTAGTAAATGAATGGTACCATACATAGTAATTTAAAATATTCAATATGAACTCCATGCTGCAGTGAAAAATAACCTGTATCACAAAAAAAAAATCTGTATCATTTCCAAGGAATGCAATCTTATTTTTAAAACCTGCAGAAATTTACTATTTTACAAGTAATAAAAAAATTATTTATCTCTTTGTACTCTAAAATAGAAAAGAATAATATATGCTGCTTGTAATTGATAACAATACAATTTGTGCAAAATAGTCTACCTTCCTGCAGATGCATTTTTATTCAACATTTCTGACCCCCCCAAGCAGTAAACAAATTTACATATATCAACACATTTCAGTGCTCCAAATATTAACCTAAGTTTCTACAACTACAACAACATGATCTCTTAGTAACAGTCCTTTAGTACTGTCATTCTAAAACAATCAAAAAAAATGGCCTCTGACATATATTGTTTGTGTACTTGGGATCCCTTCAAAGTTTAAAGCTTGCAGATGTAAAATAAAAATAACTACAAAACAGAATCACCTTTAACTGATCACTGCACCAGACGAGAAAGGAATTACAAGTTTTTTTGCTTTATTTTATAGCATTTTTAAAGAGTAGGGATATTTTTATTACTGTACACACTGAAAACTAAATATAACCCTGCACTCAAAAATACTACTGGAACAGCTTGATAGCACTCACCGCAAGTAATACTGTTTTAAAGCGAAGGCAGCGTTAGAACAACTTCTGGGAAAGTTGAACTCTTCTACAATTTCTCCCCACTGATTCTTTTCTGATACCTGTCAGAAACAACACACAAGCCGAGATACACAACGTACACGTAAACATGTTGCTGACGGCGAACATCACAAAAAAACCAGGCTGCCATGAAGCAAATAGATAAATATATAAAAAGAAACAAACATTAATGTACACGGGATTTAGGACTATATATTTTAGTGACAATCGGTAGTATTCCCATTTCGGGAATAATCCCGCTCCTCGGAAGTCTTTTACTGCATTTATTTTTTAACATATACGTTATTTTCTTTCGGGGGGAACGGCCGGGAGTGGTGGTATTGTTTTGGGGTTTGTTTGTTTTTGTTTTTACTGCCTGGACAATAACCAATCGGGAGTCCCTCTGTCGCCCCCTTTTAAATCCTAACGCGGTCCGTTAAAAACCCAAAGAAGTTTAAAATAATGCAGGGAAGTGCTGGCGGGGGCGCCCCCTGGGCTGCGGGGCGCGGGGGCGGCGGCCCGGGGGGTCCCCCCAACACAGATCCACAGACACAGAGAGGCCTTTCTTTTGAGGCCTACATTTCTGTCCCCAGCCTTGAAGCCTAAAGATGGCTATTTGATTACACACCGTCTTGGGTGCCCCTTTTGTTATTTTTCCCCGGGAAGGGCTCGGAGGGCAGCGCCCGGCCCCCCCCGGCTGCGAGGATCGTTCCCTAGCCCATGCTCCGTGCCGATTATCGATGTTAAACATGCCCGCTAATTTTGAGTTGCACTAAAACTGCACTCAGACTCTCTCCTCTGTCTCTCCCTCTGCAAGAGAGACACGCACAGAACTGCCACCACAGCCCAAAGAAGCCTCCTCTCGCCGTCCAGCAGCTCCCTGCTCCCCCCCCTCGCCTTGCCGCGGGAGGGGGGCATGGACGAGGGGGTCCGGCGGAGGAGGCAGGAGTGGGGTGCGCGCCGTGGGTCCCCCTCCATCGCTCTGCCGACAAGGCCGAGCCACCAACCTGCCTATCGGCTCGCTTCCTCCTTCCACCCCCCACCTTCTATAACCGGCTTTAAATAGGACGGTTCCCGGCCACCCCAGCTCCCCTCGCCACCCCCGGGGGTCAGAGGAGACTTTTGGGAAGAGGTTAATGGGAGGGAAACCCAAATTAAAACTTCCACTCACCTTCCCAAATCCGCCTAAAGTGGTGACTCTGGTATAGAGAGCGTGAAGATCCAGCTCCTTCCCACCCACCACGGGGATCTTCTTAAAAGGAGACCTGCCAAAGGAGATACACACGAAACACCACAACTTGTCAGCTCTGCCCCCTTTTCTCCCCTTGCTGGGGCTGCCGTGTCCTTCAGGGAAGGGGCTGGAAGTTGGATCTGGTCGGTTTAAAAGCCTCCCCCCCTCCCGTTCCATCTCCCCATTTTCCTCACCCTCTGCTGTGGTGAAACTGCCGCAGCTCGTCCAGGAAAGCGAGTCCCTTTCTCCGCTGGTCTGCGTGGTTTTTACCCGTCGAATTTGCCATTTTTGTAATAAAAAAGGTTCTCGTAAAAAAAAAAATCCAATTTAAAAAAAAAAAAAAACCAATTAAAAAAAAAAAAAAAAAAAAAAAAAAAACGGCCGACAACAACAATCCCCGGCTCCTCCTTGTCTTTAAGAGACCCAGGTGCCCGTACTCGGCCGGGGATCAGCCATGGAGAGGGGCTTGTTTAAAAAAAAGTTTAAAAGGAATAAGGGAGCCCCGAGAGTGTGGTAATTGCGAGTCCTGTCTCCACACAACACACGGGCGAAGAGGCAGGGACGGAGAGGGGCAGCTCTCAGTAATTCCTCCTCCCGCGGCTGCTGCCTCTCTCAGCACCACAAACCCAGCCGATCCAGCCTGCACATGAGACTCAACATGGTGCTGCTGGATCACACAATGAATTGGGTTACTGTTGTGGTGGGGCGGGGGGGGAGCCGGAGTGAGGTACTGACAGTGTGTGTGTGTTACAGCCGCGGCTCCATGCGATCTCCCTCCCTCCCTCGCTCGCTCGCTCCCTCGCTCGCTCCCTTACACACACCCACTGTACAGCTACGGCGGCGGTGGCGGCGGAAGCGGGATTCACTTCTCTTCTCGCTCAGACAAAAAGATCTGAGGCCGCCGTGCTTCTGCCTGGACGAGAGCGCGACACAGCGGGCCCCGGAGGCCGGTTCCGGTACTGCAGGAGGCAGCTCCAAAGGCAAAAGCCAGCACAGCCCCAGCAAGCAGTTCCTGGCGGGGAACAATAGGCTCCTCTCGCCGCTAAGGGCTCATCTGCAATGTGCCGCAAACTTCACACAAAGCCGGGCGGAAAGAGGCGAGGGAGAGGGAGAAGAGGGAGGAAAAAAACGGCTACTACCGGCTGTTCCGGGGCGCGGGGCCGGTGCGGGGCCCTCCCGTGCCAGGCTCGCGCCGACCGGCCTCTCTCTGCTGGCTG
>WEKY01061820.1:17137-38643 GCA_013390045.1 Picathartes gymnocephalus
GGATTTGGAAAGCGGGGACGAATTTTTTAATTGGACTAAACCCAACGCCCTGAGTTCAAGGGGAGAGAAAACAACAACCGAAGGGGGCACTGGTGGGATGTGGACTTTCGGAAAACTTTCCGAGTCCCCCGGGCCGAGGTGTTTCCAAGGGCAGGAAGTCGCCCCGGATGGCACGGCGGGGGCGGGGCAGCAGGAACCCCTCATTTCGAGGTATGAGGGGTTTAAAACTCCCCAAAGGAGAATGCCGAACGTTCCCCCGAAGCAGGAGGTACCCTGGAGAGGTTTGTCAGCAGGAGCCTCGGCTCAGGGTCACTCCATGACTATTTTTTTTTCCTTCTTTCTCTTGAGATACTACAGTCTATAATCTAAGTGCTTGAAGACTGCTGTATGCAATCTAAGCCGCCCATATATTTTTGCACATTGACGAATGGAACATGCAGCACAAAATTAATGGAGGAGGAAGGTCTTGGCCCTCACCCTGGATGGGCAGCAGCCCCCAGTGGCACTGCAAGCTGCTTCCCCTCTGCCTCTGGTGTGTGCAGTGTTTGTAAACACTCACCTCCTGACGTGTTTTCCACATGGGAAACCAGGAGAAGACCTGCACGCCGACCGTGGTGGAGCTTGGTGCCACTTAGGGTAAACAGGAGCAAGAAAGGGCCCGTGGGGTGAAGCATGCGTTCCATCAAACCTTCGCTCCTCAGGTAAAGCAAGCGGTGCCCAGGTGGGCATTTGCCCTTCCCTGGCATGCAAACAGCCGCAGGTGAGTGCTTGCTCTAGCTTAAGAGACTCTGACAGAATGTTTGCCCCTCACAACCATTGAAATCCAAAGCTAGATCGGGCCTACAGGGTTGCATGTTTTTTAAGCAGAACTCAAGTCCATAAGGAGCTGTGTTTTAGAATCAATGGCACATGATGGCCCCCAGTGAACACTTAAAGAAGGAAATCTGCAATTCCTTTCTACTCCGTGTACTAACTTCAGAAAACAATTTTTTTTTAAAGAATTTTTTTTTTCCTTTCGACTTGCGTGCTATTTCAGCTTGAATATGGAGACAGATATAATAATGCTTGGTAAGATTTGCCCTGGGTTCATAATTTGGGGGGAAGGACGGAGAAATACCTCCGTTTCAAATTAATACTCTCTACTGAAAGTTGCCCTCTCTGTGTGGATAGAGTAGTGGTGTGTGGATTTCAGAGTATGAAATGCATAGTGTCTTATTCACTGTAGCATTAAGAGCCTTCCTCCCCCCCACCCTTCCCCTAAAATTAGACCTTCAGATCTTGGTCTGCAGCTCCTGTCTCTGACACTCTCAGCTTCTGCTATTTCAGCTACAGTATGCATAAGACTGCCAAAGCCAGGATAATACAAATCAGAGAGGTTTAAAACAAGCGACTGGGGGGCTAAATCGCTCTTTTAGACACACAGTCTCCTTCACGGGAGGGCAGTGGTTTTTAATCATGCCTTAAAAATTCCTTAAAAGCAGGCGGTCTCCCCTCCGCGAGGGGCGGTCGGCAGAGGTGAGTCACCGCTCGCCTGGGCGCTCTGTGAGGGGAGCGGGAGGCAGAGGGGAGGACAGGCAAGTTGCGTAGCAGGGCTAGGTGGGTTTCCATGCTAAGCACAGCAATTGCGCACGGTCCCTTACGTAACTGTCAGCCGGGGATTCCCTAGACGGGGTCACTTTATTCAACCATTACACAGACCCCGGCCGCCGCTCCGGCGCGCCTGGGCTGCTGCGGCCGCCGCGACTGAGGCTGCGGCTGCTCCAAGGGAGCGCGGCCGCTTTTCACAAAATGGCGGCGCCCATGGAAGCGGCAGCCCCATTTTGTGCCCGGCAGAGCCTGTCAACAAACGCCGACTTGGCCGAGGCAGAGCAACAGAAGGCGGCGGCTCGTTCGCGTTACGGAGCGCGGAGGGAGGAGAGCGGAGGATTTCACCGCCCTCCCGCCGCCGAGAGGAGACTCTCGAGCGCGCGCGTTGGGGGAGGGAGGAGAGGGAGGTGAAGGGGGACGGGAGCAGTGAGCGAGTCAGAGGCTGCGTTATCCCAGCGCGGAGCTGCCGGAGCTGCGGCGCGGGGGAGGGGAAGGCGAAGGCCAAGGCAGGCGGCCTTGGCTCTGCCCTCGCCGGGGCGTAGCTCCCGGAGACCGCGGGCTGCGGAGACCCGGGGGCTGCGGGAGCGGCTGGCGACGCCGGGCCGGAGCCGGGGGCTGCCCGCACGGGGGACGCTGCGCCCCGCTCCCGCGTTGCTCGGGCGGATGGGGCCGTGCTTGTCGGATTCCGGCGAACCTGTAATGAATGACAGGGCGATCGAGCTCCTTGCGTAGCTAACTAGGTCACTGTCAGCACTTAATTACTGTTTGTTTCATTTTAGTGCGTGCCTTATGAATAAACCGGCTATTAGGCTGATGCTTCAAGTAACATTATCCAGCACCAAGGTACAAAATGTCTCTAATGGACTCAGATCTTGCGATGCCAGCTTGGTAATAATTACTGTTTTATATTAACGATGTCTTGGTTCTTATAGCTTGGTTATTCGGCTTATAGCTGAAACAGGTGGAGATCCCGTGCGATAAGGTTGTGAAGCTGATTCTAGTATGACACCACCGGGTTTGTTTGTTTTATGTTGATTGGGGTTCCTCCGTTTATAGATGTGGAGGGGGGGCTTGTGCATAAAGACTTATTTTTCTGATCTATTTGTCTTAATATGCATGTTTTTTAATGGTATTAAATAAAGGAAATGACCTATTTCTGGTGGAAGTTATAATTTTTAAATGTACCAAAATTACCTTGATATTAAGGAATTATGAAGTAGCTTGTTGCATTCTAAAGAGTCAAAGATCAAAAGTAGGGAAAAGGAAAAAATCTTGCTGTTTAGGAAAAGGTCCTTTTATTGATCTCTATATAGTATTTGTCAATGCAATTTGAATTTATTTGTAAAATAAAACCTGTGCTGTTTGTAAGTCTTATTGTATACAGTGAATTTCAGTGTATAAATGTTAGGGAATTCTTGCAGACAGACGGGGTAGGTCCAGGCCTGAATTGTCACTGTTTAGTGCTGGTTGCATTGGTTTTTGGCCTCTCTGTTTGTTGGGGTTTTTTAAGTATAGCTATGCTAAGTGAATGATCTGTTCTAGCAGCTGTATCCTGTGTTGAAGTTTCAAAATTTTTTTTTTTTTTTAAGGCTTTAATACTAAATTTTGTACTTGTTACCTATCTGCAGTATTGCTGCTTTACACAGAGCAGGCCACAGTTCCTCTTGTCAGTATGCCACTAACTCTGCATTTGCTTTCTAGTGGGTGAAGTATTCTTGCTCATTTCCATTTTTGCTTGTGCTGCTCTTGAATTTTGGCAACATTATGTTCTGATGAGTGTAACTAGTATCACTAGCTGTATGCTACTTGTATTAAGTAGTAAACTGTAAATCCTTATAAAGGGAAGTTAATTTTATTTGTGTGCATGTGCTATATACATGGTTTTTGAAAATGCAGCCTATTAGATGTAGCAGAGAATCCAGTAAATTCCCTCTCAGGACTGCAGACAGCATATAATAGAGGTGCAATGTAACAATAAGCACAAGAATTACAAGATGAACCTCTCATAGAGGAGAGGGTCGGAAAGGCAAATTTGGCAAATTTTAGTAACGTAGCTCAACCATATTTAATAAAAAATGTTAAAGTGTTGGAGTAACTGCATATGCTGGGCTAAAGACTTCACTGTTTGCTTAACTTGCTGTGGCAAATGTACACTTCAACAAGGGGCATTTACTCAATAAGCCCTACTGCTTCTTATTGAATCATAGTTTGAAATTCATTATTACATTTTAGTGTACTAGTTTATTTTAAAGATTCTGCTACTTATTATAGACCATAAGTGTCTCGTCGTCAATGGTACACCATTACATCATAAGTGAAGGGTCTTATGCATGAAATTAAATGCTAAATTAAAAGCATAGCAAAGGTGGGAAGGTGGAGGTCCAGCATTACAGGCTACTTCTGCACACTTGTACACAATTTTCAGTACAGTTACTGAAACTTGACTAACCCAAGAGGCTTGGGTTAGATAATCCTTAAAAAAAATTTAAAACACTTTTACATTGAAAAGACCTACCTTCTTAAGCTGTTTATTTAAATAATTTATGACACTTACCCTCCTAAATCTTCCAACAGGATGTACGCCTTCCTCATTTCAACTTTATGGTATTACTACTCAGGAAATAAAACAGAGGGAAGATTTGGCTACATAAACACTATTGAAAATACCCAAGTAAATTGATTAAACTCTTTTAAAAATGTTATCTGTAATTATTGTAATTTTTTAATACTTGCTGTTCTTCACAGAGGTCCACCTCTTGGAATTAGTGAATTTAATGGTCATCTAAACTCTTGAGTTACAAGCACTTCAAAGTTGATGGTTTTTCAGTTGTGCAATGAAGTATGAAACACAAAGGAGGAAAACCCTAAATGCAACTGAAGGAGAAGTAAAAATAAATATATAAATGCATTCCCACTTGATTACAAAATTGCCATACTTTTGAAATCCTAATTCTTTTGTGGGTCCTGATTTAGGTGTTCTGAACACTCTGGGTTGGCAATACTTCAGCAGTAAGTATAGAAAGATTGATATCGTTTCCTCGCAGGCAAAAAAAAAAAAAAAAAAAAAAATTTAAAAATTGCTGCTTTAAGTTACCATAACTGTAATGCAGATTAGGGCCTCAGTGGAAAAAAATGTTTTGATGTTCACTGGTCTGTAGCACAGAAGTCATCAATGTCCTGACAGCAAATGTGTGCAGGTTTTTTCTTCTAAAAAAAAAAAAAGATGTTTGGTCTTAGTAAATTACCTTTACCTTTAATCTCACACATTATTTCATGATGACCTCTGTGTCAGTGTGATCTGGTGGATGGCACACTTCCTCCTGCCACTATAGCTGTACACTGTTCCCTGAAATAGCACTAGTGTGATTCATGTTTCTGATTGAATGTGTGAAAGTTTGATTGAGATGCAAAACAGAGTTCTGAATGTTAAAAAGGAACCATGCTCAGAAATACAGAAATGATCAGATTAAATTTGGCAAAGGGGTTTTGTAGATTAAGAATTATGGTGTCGTACTTGTATGGGGAAGGTCTGGTTAACTTAGAACAAAACCAAACCATTAACTTCATGATGTTTGTTAAAAGTGGTGAAATCCTACTAGTAGGAGAGTTCTCAGTATTGCAGATTTGCCAGCAATATTTCCTTGTCACGTAGCACTGTCTCATCTTTATATTTTTACCAATTCAAATGACAGTCAACAGTAGCTAAAATTATGTTGAAATTTCTCTGAGTAAGCAGTTGCCTTACCTAACTTTTTTTATGGGCATAAATGAAAAGGGAAGTAATTTGTGCAACTGTGAATATGTGGACAGACAATACATGTGACACTTTTTGCATTTCAATATAGTGCTAGAAAAACACTTCTGAAAACTTAAATAGTAAATAAAAGAAATACTGACCAAGTAACATACAAACTAAGTAATCTATTAAAATTGCCTGAGCAAATCAAGAACTTAAAGCAGTGAGAACACATGAATATCCACAGATGTACTTTAAAAGGAAGAAATTTGTTGTTGTTTAATTATGATTCTCAGTGTATCTGTTGTTGATATGCTTAATCTGGCTTTGGCCTTACAGACTACTGATAGATAGGTGCTTTGCATAGAATGCTGTTGTTCCCAGATAAAAGGAAGTATTTTTATTTTAAGAATAAGTAGAAAACAAATCCCCTCAAACTTAGTGCATTGGTCAAATGCTGATGTGGTGCCTAATTTGAAACTCACACTTAAAACATAGGCCTTAAATTTTTAACTACAATTGTCTCATATAACTGAAAAGAAAAAAGCTAATAAGAAATAGTTTTTGAAGTTGTTTACCATAAAGGGTTATCAAATAGTCAGGTATCAGTTCCTGTTGCTTGCAGAAACAGGATAGCATTTAAAGCTCTTAGGGGCCTCTATGACTATTAATCTCCAGATATTGTAAAAATGTTTATTAGGCTGAGCTGCTACTACTTCTGAATTTTGAACCTTAATGTAAGATCTATCTTACCCAGAATCTTGCTGCAAACTCTTTGTAAGCAATGAAGATCACCCAAGAAAATGCAGAAATGTTGTGCATATATGCTTCTATATCTTCTATCAGTTCTTGATTTTGGGGCTTCTGAGGCTCTTAGAGTCGCTGTGTTTTAAGAGCAGTTGATGTACAGATCAGGGTCAGTGTTTGGTTCTGAGCTGAGATGCAGTTAATAGTGTTCAGAGAAGAGTGAGCATTGTCCCCTAGCCCTTTACCAAGAGGCAAAAGTGCAGTCTGGGTATTTGGGGTAGCCGTGTTCAAACGTGTTACGCAAGCCAGTCTGCTTAGCCTTGTCCTTATCTAGCTTGTGTGTGGAGTGGGGAAATGGCATGCCGGGGAAAGGTCTCTTCCCTCCATGAAACTCCCTCGCATGTAATAGAAAACAGTCAAGAAGCTGGAAAAATTCTCACAGTCTTGCTGAAGAACAAAAAAAGGGAGATGAAAGAAAATGGGAAGAGAGGAAAATCTGATAATTTTGAGTGGGACAACCCCCTCTCTGTGTGCTTTCAGCAGTGTCATAGGTGACTTCAGATATAGGTCTCCTTAGGTGCATTTACCCTAAAGTTTGTTTCTATCTTTTGCTGATTTGGGAATATTAAGTACTATTCACACTTTATTACAAATCCAGAAATTAGACTTCTTTATTGTTCTAAGTATTTTATTCCAGGTTGTTGAACACGAACTTCCCAGTGGCTTGAGTCACATGCTGCACTGCAGACTGCTTGTAGTAAGTTCCCCAGCATAAACAGGAGTGGCCTGAACTTACGGAGTGGTGTCTCAGAATGAAACGTCTTCCTGTCTTGTTTCATCCTTCACAAAGTTACTCTAGTGATACTTTACAAAGTCAAAATAGATTATTTTTTTCCTTAATGCTACAAGTTTGTCTAGATTTATAAGACAATAAATGTGAAGTAAGCCTATCTGTGAATGAAACCCTGAGAATATTGTGTTTCATCTGTTACCTCTATTTTAATAAGTCTGGGCTCATTCTTCACTTTGCTTTAGGAAAATTAAATAATGTCACAGTTTTTCCTTTGAGAGGTTGCCAAGCTCTTACAGAGCCTCCGTGATGTTCCATTGGAATTAATTGTGCTTAGAGTTATGAAAATGGAGTTGTGTATCCTTAATCCAGGTGTTTGTGTCATGTTTGCAGTAATATACAGAAATTATAGTATGTATATGATAGTATGAATTTCCCCATGTCGTTTAATTTTTGTTCTAAGGAATCATCTCCTTTTGCCAAAATATGTTAATTAAGCTTTCAAAGATATTTTTGAAATTAATTTTTTTTCAATATTTGGGTAGCTACCTGCAGCCAAGTTAATCTCAGGATCAATTTATTTATTTATAGAGGAAAACACATAAACATTCAATTTACTAATTTTTTTTATCTGCCAGAGAGTTCTTGACATTAAATAAAATTCTAATAGTTTCTGTTTGCGTCTGAACATAAAATCATGTAGAATTGCATGCAAAGATTAACATATATAAAAACTAAGTTGAAGAATTCAGTGCTCATTGCTTAAGTTTTCCATCTGTGACATCATGCATGTGTATCATGATAACCCTTAGTTATATGATCACTTTTTTAATGCATGATCCTTCAGTTTGAGATGGAAACTGCTCACTGAATTAAAAAAATAGAAAAGTTATTTCTCTGTATCTGCATGATAAGTGTTTATCTGAATACAGTTTTTTTTTCTTTCTTTCCCTGCAGGCTTTTCTAGAGTAATCATTAGGAGAGTATCTGAATGCTCATACTAATGAGTTCCCAAAATTCTGAACTTAGTAGCATTATCATCACTATATTGCTGAGAAAGCTAAGGCATAGAAGGATTCAATAAAAGAATGGCTGCTAAATTGGGTTGGTTTTCATTTAATCATAGCACAGTTTCAGTGAATATAATGTACAGGTTATTTGAGGGTAGAGGTCATTCAGCAGTAGGAGTGTTAGCCATAATTTTAGAGCTGTGTTAAATTCAGCAATAGGCTTTTTCTTGAACTTGTGGTACATGCTGTGGTCTTGTCTGCATTATTAGGGCTTTTCCTGGTGCAACGTTATTGGGATGCTCTGTTCCTCAGAACGTTTGCAGTGCTGAGAAGGCTGTATGCATACGGTAGATTCTCCTTGATGTTTCTGCATTTATTTTCCAGCGGGTTGAATTTGTAACTCAGAAAATGAGAAGCACTTCGTTAGAGGCCCCCAGTTTGATAAAAGAAACTGGCCACTCTGTAAATCCCTGATAAAGACAGAAATAGAAGTGGTGTGTACCCAACAGGATGCATTTGTGGTAGCCTTCCAAAATCCCCTATCCTTCCCTCCCCCCGAGGCTGCTGCTGGCTCTTGGCAGGACCTGGGTGCCAGAAGAGGGAGCATGGAACACAGCAGAGCCCCAGCCTGAATGTCCCTGCTGCTGCCTCAGGTAGGAGGAATTCTGCAAGGACCAATCTGCAGTATTGCTGAAAACCCAGCTTCTAGCTCTTAATATATTTTTCATTATTATTATTTTTTTGCTGTGCATGTGCAGGTTGAGATTCAAAAGCTTATAGCTTTATCACATTGTTCAATAGGAAAACTGCCCAAAAGGCATATCTCTGATTCAGAGGCTACTCTCACTAGATTTCAAATTCTCTCTTCAAAGTAAATGCCTTTTCAAGTACATTAAGAGGTTTTTTTCCGTACTTGAGTAAAAATGGGAGGGTTTTCCTTCCTCCGTTTCACACTTGGATTTTTGTTAGAAAGTTCTTTGGAAGACAGCTTGAGGTAGACATGTGGCCTGATAAACACAGGTAGTTTTAAGGTCGCAAAAACAGTGTATCTTCAGTTGTTTCTTCTTATAACATGTCTTAGAACCTGAAGCTCATACTGAATTTCAGCCCTGAAAACATATCCTAGTAGCTCTTTGGCTTTATTTGCATTTATAGTTATTATATGCAATGTGATTGCAAAATACTTGTACACTGGACTCAAATACAAAAAGTTGGCTATCCTTTAATATGCTTAGCTCATTCCAGTATAATGCTTATTACTCAGAATAATACTGTGCAGTACCAGAGACATTATATGAGAGGAAGGTAGCAAGTCCCGTACTTCTAAAGTAGTAAAAAATATTCCTTATAGTGGTGATTCGTGGTTCTGGCTTCCTCAGATGGGTTTAGGTCTCTGGGTAGCTGAAGTAGTTATATTAGTACACAAACTGAGTCTTCAGCAGTATCCAGACTGTATCCCTTTGCTGTGCAGAGCTGTGATCACCGCATCCAGGCCTAACTTGTTACAGGACCACAGTCAAAAAATGGAACAGTTTTGTTAACTAGCTGAATGGCATGGGAGAATTCCCAAAAGATTACTTAGTTTGCTAATCTCTGCTCAAGAGGTTCTGGAGACTTCATTGCTAGCAAAGGCTTAGCTTCGTAAGTACTGTCTGCCTTTTTAATTTTTATTTATTTGTTTAATTTTTAAGAAAGGACTGACTCACGAATGGCTAGTGTTTATAATGCTAAGGGGTTTTTTGTTCTCATTTTGGTACTACTGGCTTCAGTTTGGTCTGAGAATGATAGAAGAGCTTTACACAGCTGTTTGCTTTATTTCTCCTTACCCCCTCCACATCTCATTGTCACAAAATATTTGAGACATGTCTTGTGATTAGAACACCGAAGGCTACTCCATGGTTATATGCCTCTTTCTTAAGTGGAGGGGAAAACACAAAAAAACCCTCCAAACAAAAAACAAACAAACAAAAAAACCCAAACCAAAACAAAAACAACAAAAAACCCAAAAAAGCCCACCTTATAGTAGGGGAGAGGGAAGAGTTTCCAAATCCAGTATAGGATCTTCATAAGCACAATTACTGTAGAATAAAGAGGTTTATGGCTTGAATTCAATAATACTGTTCTGTAAAAAAACTTTTCATTAAATATTACACTGGGTATTTGGATAATATACTGAACATCTGTTGTAAAGAAGAGTCACTAAAGGTCTGCTTTTTGGTGCTTTTCTGGGAAGATGGAGAAGGAAAGACTTGCTTTTTGTTTGTTCTTGCTCATTTCAGTGGCCGGTTGTGGCTCTTAAGTATAGAGGTCAGTGAAGCTGACTTTTACATACCTGCAACTGGTTCAGTGCTGGCTGGAGAGAAACAGGCACTTCTCAAACAAATCGTTGAAGCAGCTTCAATGTTCTTCACCATCTTTTCATGGAAAGTGAGGGGACGTGGTGTTTGTACATTTTTGAAGGAAAAATTGGCAGGCAGGATTTTATATGGCCTTTTGGTAGCTCAGCACATCTCCTCCTGCCTTAGTGCATAACAAAAATCCACCACAAAACAAATGGCGTGCAGTCACCAACCTTTTAAAAAGCTGTCATGCACATTGAAACACTGCAGCTCTCCAGGTGTTTTGAAAGTGGTTGTCCTGTCTGATGGAGTTTTGTCCATTGCCACACCAGAGTACTGTGCACTGGATGTTAGGAACAAATTTTACAATTAGCTGAAGCAAAGCCACTGATCACCAAATTGGGTTGCTATTACCTTAGTAAAGCTTGCTGATCTTTAATATGGAGTAGCTGTAAATATTAAAACCCACAGCTTTGTAAATGCAAATAAAGTTATGGGAAGTTTAACATTTGGAAAGGAAGTAGTAAATAGGCATGTGCAGGAGCCTGGGTGTGTTGGGAGAGGCCACTGCAGGCCAGCTATCTCGGATGGCACGTTTGGAGTGCAAACTATCAAATGCAGCACTGTACCAGCCTCGCTTGTGCACTGGTTTTTGTGCTGGTGTCCCCACCTATCAGCCAGAGAACAGGAGCTCTTCAAGTCACAGCTCCCAGCATTACTTTCAAGACCTGAACTCAACTACCTAAAAGGGGTTTGTATATACATGTATACCTATTGGAACTGGAGTCCAGGAGTTGAGCGTCGTTTCTCAGAAAATGTTGGATCATCTCTTAAAACTGGAGTACTAGTATTCTGTGTAATGTCTTATGGATGTTTAAAAGTAGTCAGGATTTAAGTACTGAGTAAACTGTTTCCTTCATCATCCTTCACTCATGTCAAAATTAATTGGACACAACTGCTGCCAATTCACTACTCAAAAATGGTAAGTAAAGATACTTGCAAAGAAACTCACCAGTTGAGTCCATATTCTGTAGCCATGTTGCCAATTAACTTGTAGTAAGGGTTTACAACTTTAAAGTCCTTGATATATATCTTGATCTCTAAAAAATGAGTTTTCAGCATTTTTGTGAAGTTGGAGGAGAGAAATAGATTAACATTTTTTGGTCTGAATATAAGATACAAAGCACAGTTTGAATGTATATGCATTTGTAGTGTTTGATCCCAGTGTTTAGCCATACTAAGCTCTTTCTTATATACTCCATGATGAACCACTTAGACAAGAAGTAAGGGTGTGTGGAGAGGAGATGGGAGAATTTCAAGCAGACAGTACTTGTGTTACTCCTTTGGACATCAGTCACTTCTGAAAGTACACTGTAATTTCATTAGAACTTAGCAGTGTTTTACCTGTTGTTATATTGGCTTAAAAACATTTTATACTTTGCAGTTGTTATTTAACTTACAGACATGAACAATGAAGTTTTGTTGTTTGAACTTCTGCCTAATTGTAATGAAAGGAGAAGTACAAGCTCTGCAAACAGATTTTATTGAAGTATGAAAACAGAGCCAGCAGTTTACACAATCTACAGAAATGAGATGTCATTACCACAAACTAGCTACTACAGGAAGTAACTCTTGAATTGTGTGCCAGATTATGTATTAAGACTCTGCATACATAAAATTATTTGGGGACAAATATTCCATGTTCTTTAAGAGCCCCTTAAACCTCTGGGGAAGAAAAATCTTAACAACAACTCCTAATTCTTTTATTGGACAAGTTTTGATATAAAAGTTCACACCTCAAAATATGGAATGAAATGCAACTACGGAGGCAGTTTTATGGGCTCACCTCTGAGATGAAAATGTGTGTGCACAGTATCCATATCTCCTCTTGACCAACACTGTTCTCTCATGGAGCTGTTTCCTACAGGAACAACTGAGAGTTTGGGTAAATCCCTGAGGCTGAAAACCTGCAGGTAAATAATTTACATAATGAGATTGCTAACCTAATGCAGTAGCTGACTTGCCAGACTAGTAGCTCATGAATTTGTAGCATTTGTAGTCTGAGTAGGTAGTTTCTGAATGTTAGTGATAGCTTTGCCCTCCAGCAAAGTGGCTTTCTAGAGCTATGCACTAAATACTCAAAACTGATGGCAAGTTCTGGAACCACTCCTAGTAGTTAGGTAACAGTAAGTTGTTCCACAATTTCTTAACAGCTCAAACTGGTGCTGCCTCGAAAAAGAAGTATAATTATACATCTTTGTCCTCTTCTTCCTTCCTTCCTCTTGGCGTTTGCATTTCACACACCTGTACTGTAACAGATAAAGATTAACTCAGCTGAAAATTTACAGGATAAAAAATTCTTTTATATGGACTTGCTACCACTGTGTGAAGGGCAGCATCAGTGCAAGAGAATGTAGAAATAAGAATCAGAGAAAGACAGGACTCCTTCTAGTCCTCCTTAAAAGGCTCCAGCATGCACACTATTAAGATAACAACAGGAGGACAGAACATTGTCCCCCTTGTTATCACTGGTGAGGGAGTAGAAGAAATCTGAAGTCAAGGCAATTAGGTGCTGCTAGCGCTTCCTTGTTGTTCTTTAAAAGGATGATGAAGTGGTGGCTCTTTTTCCTCTAGTTTGCTTAACCCAGTTGCCACAGGCATTTTGAAAGGAGTGCACCTGGCTGAATAGTTAACTGTGCTCTTTATTTCTTTTTCAGGGCAGGTGGGGTACAACTGTCATCTTGTGGTGTTTTTAAGAAAACAGAAATAGAAAACTAATTTTCATTTTATATGCAGCATGTCCATGTGGGATGGACATATGATACAAAAATTTAAAAAGGCTTTCTGGCTGATAACAACTTTGTTATATTTTCCTTCTGTTGCCAGCTTTCAGTCTGTGTGCCCCCAAACTTTGCACTGCATCCAAAGACCTAAAATTTGGAGTCTGCAGGCCTTGGAGATGGAGGGAAGTTGAGCCTAGATATCCATAAAGAGAGCCTGTTGTATATTTTCAAGACTGAGATTTGGAAATAAGTTTCTCTCCACTTATGAAGAATCTAATAATAGGATGTTTTGGACCATGACACATCTATATTTAGATTTTTTTACCTATATACTTTTTTTTCCCCTCTTTATGTGGACAAGTTTTAAAATAAGTGCATATATGAAATAAATTCCACATCTAAAGTCTTGCAGGTAAGGGATGTTGTAGGAATGGTATGCTTCCTACATGTTTTCATATAGATGAGAGGGACAGAGGACATATATCACAGGCTTGATTTTGGTAAGATTAATGTTTTCAGTCAACATTAAACCTGAATACTGAAGTACCAAAACACTGCCTTGTCTACTGCTGCCATCCCGTAGACCCATTGGTTTTAACTCTGGTAATTATCATCCATTTTAGACTTCTTTCCATCTTCCACTTCCCCAACCTCCTCTCAGTAGCACTTTGCCACCGGATTTACAGAATATCTGCCTGGAGATTCATGACACTCCCATAACAGTGGAGGGGAGAATGAAATTGCCGTTAATCCCAGATTATAATTTTATATTGCAAACAATAAAGCAACTGAAAAAGAAGTACAGATTTTTAACTGTTGATTTTCAATTAGAACCCCTCCCCTTCCCCATGCAATTGTATCAACTCCATACTGTGCTTTAGAAAAATGGGGAGAGGTAGCTCTTCTAACAGCTCACAGTGGAGATTTTACCAATTCCAGTGATGCAAAAGGGTTTGTCTGGAGCCCAGAATAGTGCAGCAGCATCAACCTTACACCTCCTCTGTCTTCAACAGCTAATGGCTTGGTTTCTGCAGAATGATGCAATGGCTAATCCTGTGTAAGGGTCCCAGTACAGGTATGACCTTTAAATTTCTTGAAAGCCTTGGAAGGCCCCAGAAAGGCAAGTCAAATGCCTCTGCATATGAAAGAAGAAGAAATGTGCAGTTTAGACCTTGAGACAAGCTCAGAGTAGTCAAAGTTAAGTAAATTCAGGTTATTCAGTGAAAAATCTTTCTTTACAATAAGACACTATAAAAAAGAATCCGCATTTATTATGTGAGTAGAGCAGAGGATATGGGAAGTCAGGAAAGGAAATGAAGAGACAGGATAACTTATTTTTCCCTCTTTTTAAAACCAAAAATGGCATATTTTAGGTAAAAGTCCATACTCTTCTAGCCCAGCTGTCGTGCTTCAGATGCAACTGAGAAACACTATATAAAGCACTTGCTGTTATGATGAGAGAATTTCTCTCTCGCTTTACTGCAGTTTCCTTTTAAACCAGGCCCTAGTTCAGCATTTCATGTAAAATTAAAGGAGCCAGGTGTTTCAGAATTGCCAAGACTGAATTGGGAGGGCAGCATCACAGTTTTTCTTTAATTGTAGCCATTGGTGTTTCACATACAGTTAACATCCATTAAAGTTTTTCATTTCACTTAAAATGCTTCAAATCCTTTAAATCTTTTTTCCAAATATTCAAAATTTTATTTGTTTTAAATGGTAGAAAAAAAATCAGAAACAGCTAGTTATTAAAAATGGAGATACTAAACATAACTCTTCATCTGACACCAAACTCAGTTTATCACACAGAGTATCTTCCTATTTCAAGAGAACTTTCCTGTAATCTAAAAACATCTTAACTGCATATTTGTGAAATCTTCAATAACATTATGGGGTTATTAATAAAGTTGTGTATAAAGTTGTGCATGGAGGTAACTGAAAGAGCTTGGCTTAAGAATGTAAATGCTTCCTGGCAGAGACTCTGTTACCTTCAGGACCAACAATTCCTCATTACTCAAGCTCAGAGACTTTTCCCCCTTTTGAGTAGGATGTGATTCAAGGAGCATGCAACACGAGTTTCTCTTGGGGACAGCGCTGAGGTGAGTGAGTATCAGACAGGGAATGAGTTTTCTGTTTACTAGACATTCAAGATATGGATGTCCCTGTACAAGTTTTCTCCAAGGGCAACTTTTCACTTTTCATTCAGCATGGCTTAAAGAGTCTGGTTACTGTCATCTCCTGTGCAAACCAGGAGCCTTAACTGCTCAGAAGGTTGGGTATTTCTGATAAATGTTCAATTCGTCATTATTTTAGAACAAGAAGACTTCAGGAGCTTGAACAGCAGAATTACAGACTTGGAAAGTTATGAAGACATCATTAAATTCAAAATTCTATGGCCACATTAAATAGCAGGAGCTGTGAACTGATGAAACTCTTCATTACTTAATCAGTATGGGGCCATTCTCCTAAGGAGTCTTCCCTCAAGGAAGCAGCTCTAATCCTCACTATGTCAAGACTTCTTGGGCACATGAAATTATAAAGGAAACTCATTGGCAAGTGAAATATTTCAACAGGGAGTCATATCCAGTACTGTTGCACCTGGTAAAAGCCTACATGAAGTGACTGCAAACATGCCAACCTTGGCACTGGTGAGCCTTGGTGTGCTGCGTGTTCCTTGGACACTGGTGAGTGGATAGGACTCAACATGAGTAGGGCTGCTCTGCTCATGTCCAGAGCTAGCACCACCAACCTGAGAATGTCCCCTGAGTCTCCTTGTCCACTCCTAGCCTCAGTAGCGGTGATGAAGGTTGTACCTGTCACAAGAGGTCTTGGCACCATGTTTCTAACCTCTTTATCACATTCAGCCTTGGGATATGTTACTAGCCCTTTGCATCAGAGCCACAGTATTCCTCAGCACTAAAGCTGTGCTAAAGGAGCCTTCTCCCCAAGATTCCCTGTGGCAGGTGATAAGGCTATTCAGTTTTTGAAGGTGAAGTGAGGTCTCTGCTGTCTAAACAGTGAAAATGCAGCTCCTTGTTCTATGGAACACCTGGTTCCAAACATGTTAACACTTGAAGCATGGATTAAGTGCAGCAAATTCAATGACGGTTTCCTGAAATAGGTGATTGGTGAGGTAACTAGAGAAGATGCCCTGGCTGGACTTACTACTCATGAACATGTCTGAGGGCATAGAGGTTGAAGGCAGCTTTGGCTGCAGCTCTGAGTGTATATAATTTAAAATCCTGAGATAAACTAGAAAAATAATAAAATTGCCAGTCTTGACTTCCAAAGGCCAAATATCAACTTTGGGAATCTGCTGGGCAGGATTACATGAGAGGCAGTCAGTTGCCCTGGCACAGCTAGTTGACCTTCAAGAACAACCTTCTCGAAACACAGAACTAACTGGTCCCTTCCAACTCTGGAAAGGTAAGCAAATGTGGTGCAAGGCCAGCATGAATGAACAGAACACTCTAGACTGACTGCAAATACAAAGTGTAGCCAATGCCAGTGTGAGTGTGCTGTCCATCAACTTCCCTGTGGTAATTGGAGAGGTCTATAATGGGCAGAAGAGGCAAATGTCATACTCATCTTCAAGAAGGCTGAGAAAGAGAATCCAGGGAACTACAAGCTGAGAACTCTAACCTCAGTCTCCTGGAAGATTTTTCCTCCTGGAAACCATTTCTGAGCTTGTGAACTGCAAGAAGGTGATTAAATATAGGCAGCATGAATTTACCATGGGCAAATTGCCCCTGATAAACCTGATCATTGTGAGGTGAACTGATTCTATGGATGAGGGAAGAGTAGTGAATGTTGTTTACCTTGACTTTAGCAGAGCTTTTCCCAAGGTCTTTGATAGTATCCTACTAGTCAAAATAGTGAGATATAGACAGGATAAGCAGATTATAAGGTGGATGGAAAAATGTTTGAAATACCAGGCCAGACAGGTTGTGATTGGCAGTACAAAGTCCATCCCACAGCTGGTTGCTAGTGGCAGTCCTCCTCAGGGACAGATTCTGGGGTAAATGCAGTTTGGTGTCTTCACTCCTAATGATATCTAATGGGAGAGCTTGCACTATCAACAGATTCACGGATGGTACCAGCCTTCAGGGAAGGAGTTGATACACCAGAGAGCAGGGCTGTTGCTCAGAGGGACCAAGACAGGCTGGAGGAATACATTTCCAGGAGTCTCACCAAGCTCAGTAAAGACAGGTGAGAAGTCTTGCACATGCTGGAGATGAAGTGACTGAAGAGCAGCTTTGTAGAAAGGGACCTGTGGTACTGGTGGATGCAATGAGCACAAGTTGGCAGTTGGGGCAAACAAGGTCACCCTCATCCCACATTATATTAGCAAGCTGTAACCAGCAGGTCTAGTGAAGTAATTGTTTCCTCTCTCTGGTGCTTACAAGACTGCTTCTGGAGTACTGTTTTTGCTGCCCACTACAAGAGACTGACACATGGTTTTGAATGCAGCAGTGTCACTAAGATCACACAGGCTGGAGTATGTGTGTATGAGCAGAGTGTGATAGGGTGAATATAGGAAAGAGATCCAAACTCTTCTTAGAGTTGTATGATGACAGGGGAAGAGCTAATGGACACAAATTGCAATACAGGAAATTCTGCCTGCAAGGTGTCCACCCCCAACACAAGGAAAAACATTTTCGCTGTTAATATAATCAAATGCTGGAATGGACTTTCAGTTGATATTGTGGAATCTCAGTCCCTGAAGAAATTAAAGACCTGACTGAGCAAGATGCTTTACTTGGAAATGCTTTGTATGAGAAGTTGAACTAGCAGACAAATCCTCATGCTGTCTTATATTTTATGGGGAAGAGGAAATGGGATTTGCCAAATGGGGAAGGAAAAAATATTTATCAGATTTCAACCCTTGGATTAAATTATGTCGTCCTCTGTAAGAAAATTTATGTGGCTCTTCAGTTTGGTTTTAGAAGAGGTTCTATGATCCAAAAACCCTGCCATATTCAGTGCATGTAATAAAGGCATCACTCATATGCTGGTCACAAGAATATGGTTCTATAAAAAAAAAGTAACTTATAAGTCTTTTCCCCTGTAGTTAAGAAAATAATTTGTGTTTGAATAGCTTTGTAATTTCAAGATCAGAATCTTTTTATAAGCGATAGTTTAAAGCCTATGATATAATCTGAAAACTATCAAACATATGATCTTCCTAATGTGCCAGTACTTTGATTACATGAAAATACTTTGTTGGTTCTTAGTGAATATTCATGAATGGTGTGCATATATGGTTGGTATGTGTATGCACAGTATAAAACAACGTTGTGAAAAATTCAGCTTTATTCTTATGGAAGATTTTAAAAATAAATCATTCCTTTCTACCTCTTTTTTTTTTCCCTAATTTTTAATTAATGCCTATTTAATGACTATCTATATTAGTGCAATTTCTGCTGTGGTGATGTCTCTGTAGAATCATCAATATTTCCTCTAAAATGAGAACTAGAAGACAGTCTATATTAGCTACTAGTTTACTTGATCATGTCCTGGATATCCCTAGCCTTCGGTCAAACTCATTGAATTTCTCTCCTCTTTTAGAGTATGTAGAGGCAGCTGATAGGCCTGGAGTCATGGTCAATGGGGATCTAGTCAAAACAGTCAATATTATCCATGAAGTGAGTCAACTCATTTTAAAGCAGGCATCTACTTTTAGTCAGATGAATCACTCTCTAAACTTCATTGATGTAGGTATGTCAAGGTGGATGAGATGGATCCCACCCTCACAGTCCCTTGATATTTCTCCTCACTTGTTTGATAGTGAATTGAAGCACTTAAAGAGAAGTTTGCAGTGCAGTTTGCATTGCATTTACAATTGGGACGACAACTCTTAGCCTTACTGAGTTAGCTGTAACTTACCAACTTGGTAATGCCAGCTCAGTGGGCATGGGGACTCCCCAGTGCATGGGGACTCTACTATGTATGAACTGGTTATGGGCGATACGTGAGTCGGTGGTGCATTCAGGATTTAAATGCAGTAAGTTCCTTTGATGTTCTTACTGGCTCTGAGAGGCATATTTACAATTTAGCAAGCTTGCTTTTCAAATAGCTCAAGAACTTTTAGATTAAGTTGGCTGACAGATTCTAAACAATTTTCCAAGTGTTGTACCAAATCCATATTGGGTACAAATTCTGACTGTATGTCGTTATGTAATGCATGCGAAGTTCTGTCTGTGAATTTGTTTACTGGCATGTGAATGGAGGAACAATCTCATCTTCCTATTCTGGACCTGCTACCACAATGCCCCTTATCAGGAACAGAGAGAAACTTGAAAAGATTGGGTTGAAGCTGCAAACATGCTTTAGGTAAAGGAGAGAGAAGAAATATAAGTCTGATGAATCAACATGTACAGGAAAGGGGAAAATGACCCTGAACTTCTAAGCCATGTTGTTTTCTCCAGACATTGTGCCATTTTCTGTCTCTGTCCCTCATCTCAGTTGGGTTGTTTGTCTCATGCCCAGTTCCATGTCTTCCTTAGCATGTTGTTGGCAGGTAGGTGAAAATGACAAATGAGTGGATAGCCCAAAGCAGTGGCGAGCAGTTGTAGGTCCTTATAGCAACCACTAGCACCATGTTTTGTCACAAATGGAGTGGCCTTTGAAGGCTTTATTTTGCAGATGAAGATTAGAGAATAAGTTAGCAGAGGTATTAAATGTAAGGAATTGATATCCTGTTTGGTTGTTTGGGGTTTTTTTAATCATCTCAACTAGCATGAATTGGGATGGGAACTACTCTTTCCTCTGGAGTTGTGTCAACAGGCAGGTCATGATAGGAATGCTTCCACCCCCACTTACTCTAAGGCTGAAATCCTGGAGACAGGTTATTTGTTCCTCTGCTCTGCATCACACTGCATAATTCTGGATGCCCTTTGCCTGGAGGAAGTCACAGCCCAGCTCAAGGTTCAGAGACTTCCTTAGCAGTGTGGGAGGAGAAGTGGGAGTGGATTTCACAGAAACCTCTGATCAGAAAGCTGCCCAAGCAAGCTAGTGGGGAATGGCTGCATTCCAGGGGAGTTTCCTACTTGCTGTGCCACTGGGGCGTGCTGAGGAGTATATCCTGGCCTGTGCCAAGTGCTCTTGTCTTCAGCTGCCTTTTTCCAAGCTCTTGATGGAGGGGTTGTGCATCAGCCTGCAGGTGAGGCAGGGAAGGAGCTTCCCGTAATGGGAATCTCATTCAGGCTTAAGAGGTGAGCTAGAAGATTTCAAGGGCTGTCAAGATAATAAGGCTAAGATTCCTTGCCTTGTGGCAAAATTTTATGTTCATAGAAATGTAAGTAACTACCAACAAGTGCCTTACTGGAGATGGTGAAGCTCTGCAGTACCTTTGAACTTTCCAAGAACTGGTTCCAAGTAACAGTAATGTCTTGTATCTCTGCCTTGTTCCAAATTTACAGGTTAAAGCAGGTTGTACACTTGCAGGAATATTTTTTCACTCCATGAATTCAATAGGCTGGTTTTGCACCTGTAAGAAGCTGGTGTGCTACTTGCCTTTTCCCTGGTCTTTAACTAATTGCAGTTTGAAAAATATTGTTTTACAATGTCCTTAACATGGGCTTTATAGTAACTAAACATTACATCCTGTTTACATGGTCACATCCAGTAAAACCCAAATATTGAAATTCCTGCAAATTCATCCCACGTTTTATTTAGTTACATTATATGCATTCAATGTATTTAAAGATTAAACAATGTTAAAACTATTTGTTACTGTGGTTTAAGCAAAACTTTATGGGTTCTTTGTCCACAATCTTGTCTACTTTAGAAATTTGCCCCATTCCCAGGAAGAGATTTGAAAGAAAGAAAAAAAATGGTAGGAAATGTGAGCTTCCTTCTTTATTGTCTAATACGTTTATGGAATTAATTTTATGAAGACAGAAGCTTGCTTACACCAAATAATTTTATGGGTAGAACAGAACTGTTACATGCATAGAAAAAAAAGACATGCAAAGTGCCAGTGTTTCAAAAGTAAAGTCAAATTCAGATAGGAATGGTGCAGATATTTTAAATAGTGTAACTACCAATACTGTATCCATCTTCACATAAGAACTCAAATTATTGCAGTCATTACTGAAAGAGAGTCTGTGGTGTTTGTGGAGATGTGAGACCAAAGTAGATGATAACCTAGCAGCTTTATCTACCTCTAGAAACTTTGACTATATGTCCAGTCAAGACCTGTTAAAAGGAGAAAATTTTCATAGTGAACAAGCTCTGTTTTGCTGTGCTGTATGTGGAGACACCACACTTCTGCTAACTGGGTGTGATAAAATAGCTGATAAGTAGTCTACTCTTCCCATGTGGCCAACTTCAGTGGTGATGAAATGCACATTTTCTAACAATGAATAAATCTTGAGGCTGAGACACCTTTCTACCTTTTTCCACCACTATGTATGTCTGCCACAATCTTCCCAATTTCTGCCAGTCTGCTCTAATACCTGTCCCTGTGCCTGTGTCTTGCTCTGATTCTCCTAATTTAGTTTATAAGGTTGTTAA
>WEKY01061842.1:0-11874 GCA_013390045.1 Picathartes gymnocephalus
ATATATATATATATATTTCTGTGGAAGTGTATAGAGTACTATATACAAAAAAAATGTATTAAAACTGTTGCGATTGCAAAGGCAAGGATTAAAGTTCTGGTGCTAAGTCATCCTGCCAGCACATTAGCCTTAATCATGTGACTGTGCAATGAATGCTGATCATGGAATAGTTGAAGGCCTATCCCCTATAATGGGGATGATTGAATAAAAACTCTTTTTTTTTTTGAAAATCAAAGGTATTAAAAGGTGCATTGGTATTTATTAAATCAATTAAACAAGGTAAGAACAGGAACAGCAGTTTAATGCTGCGCCACAGAACTGAATTCTTTCTGTGTCTGTTCTCCAGAAACAAATCCCTGAATATCTGAACAGATCTTTATACATTTGAACATGTAAAATGCTGCTTAATTTATGGAGAATGTTCTTCACATAATACTTCATTAAGATGTGAAACCCTTGCTGTGAGATGCCACAAATGCTAAAAATTTGCATTGCTTCGAAGACCAATTGAACAAATGCATGGAAGAAAAATCCACTGGAGCTATTTAATACAAAGACAATACATCTGTCGTAGAAAGCTGGTGTAAATTGCTAAAAGCTGTGAGAGTACACTGGAGAAACTGTTACATACTATGTGTTTGCTTTACCACTATATTCTTCTAAGAACAGGCTCTTAACTCCCAGTCAAAACTGGAGAAGAGTACTTTGCTAGACAGACATTCATTCTGACTAAGAAGAGCCGCTCCTATAATTTTACACTAACTATATTAATGCTGTGAAAAACGAGCTCATTGAAGTCACCAGACGGAAACACCAATTCAACACATACTTCTCACCATAATCTAAGATTGCTTCAGTCAGCATTTTTTAAGTGCAGATATTAAAATCCCTACCCAGTCACTGAAGTACAGGGACAGTAAATGCATTAATGCTGTGAAACAGTCAGATACCATAGCGACAAACATCACCAAAAAAAAAAAAAAAAAACCCAGGAGAAAAAATAANNNNAAAAAAAGCCCAGGAGAAAAATTAATCATTGTTTTTCTAGAGAAGAGTTTGAATTGTGTGCAGAAAATAAGGCTCAGGGCTAAACACTGAGTAGTCAGTTAAAAATGCTGAATAACTGCTTATTTAATGAGCACTGTCTATCCTGGGCCACAACTGAAGAAAAGAATACAGATTGTGAAATTTTAAAAAAAGCATGTAATGCCTGCATTCAGTGGGATACAGAAAAACTTTACTGGCAACCTGAATTCTCTCATTCATAAAAAAAGCAAACTATAACTCCTGAAATTTCACCCTGTAGTGCCATCTTGGCAAAACTTTACTAGATTTATCACAACCACTTCTTCCACTTAAACTAATGGCATGACTGGTGGCCCTTTATTAACCACTATTATAGCAATTTATTTTAGTGCTAAAAGAAAAGGAGACAGTTTGCAAATGCATTTCACAAATACAGCAAGGAAATATGAAAATGTCAGACTTTGAATGAAACCCATATTTCAGTGCATGTACATTTTCTTTCAGTTCTGCTGAACGAATTTTTCTTTATTCTGCCCTGTTCCTTGTAGCTCATCTCCCAAACTTCCCTCACTCTCCTCAGCACTGCTGACTGCCATGGTCAGTCTCAGTTCTTACTCCTAAGCTCAATTCTTATACCCATTTCCTTTACCAATCATTTCTGGCATTCCAGCCTTTTCAAAGTTTTGCATACAGCCTCCTTTCCAAACCACTCCAAACACCTTCATTCAGGTCTCCACCTGTCTCCTACCCACATCTCCTCACCCAGAATATATGCCTATTCCATACTTTTAGAGGCCTCATTTTCTGCTTATGACAAGACTCCTCTCCCTCTGAAATCAAGACTTACATAGTTCACATGAAAGTAGTAATAGAGGGGATAGATTTAACTGTTGTGACAGGCAAACAACAGATTTGTAACATATACGTATACTACATGCTGTATGCTTTATTTGTGATATATTTGGTTCTCTGAAACACTACTTGTGCACCTTATGTGAGAAGGTAGATCCTGGTGGATCTACCACTCGGTTATGCAAGATACTGTTCTGCAATAAACGTGCACAAAACAGGAAGCAGAGTGATTGCAAATCACTTATGAGCATATTTTGACAAATTAACTATCCAGATGACAAGAAGGACATGGAAGCAGATAAATAACTACTTGAGAAAACTGAAAACTAAAAATAAGAGCAAATTATGTTTTTAAGACCTTACCAATGACTTAACTGAGATTCTGGGGTCAGACTGCTAATATTAATATGCTGGGGGTGTTAATTTGCAGAAAATAGCCTAGAGATTCACTATTCATATCGAGTGACATCTAAAGACAGAAAGCAATGACCCTGAAAAGTCAATAAGTTTACATGGAAGACATGAAACTCAGAGTTAATTCTCAGAATTACCAATAAAAATTATACTGGAAAGTTGAATCATGAAGATTTAAATTCAAGCAATATGCAGTGGGAAAATATCTAGTCCAAAAGATATTCCCGATTCTGATTTATAAAACTCTTCTTTTTTCTCCCTTTCTCTAAAAGGCATCTAGCTCCTGGACACTTCTCATACTGTGACAGCATGAATACTTTACAACTTAACCTATTTCAGCACTTGTCCAGGCTATGAAGGATTAGGAGAAAATCCACACACCAATCACACCATTCTTACAGGAGAAAAAAGTTACTAATGTGTAAACTCAAAGACTAAATGTGATATTTGTGGTTTTGTCATGACAAACATGTCAGAAAAAGAAGTAAAACACAAAAAACTGTCCAACTCTAGCACAAGAGCCTGTGGTGGTGCAAGAGGCTATTCACTCCCACAATGTTTTTGCCTGAATTTCATGAGGGTCCCATGAGCCCATTTCTGCAGCCTGTCCAGGTCCCTCCTTACAGCAATTCTTCATATCTCTAGTAGATACCAGCAGCTGGATTTTGTACTTTTGGTCACACACCCTCACAGTTCAGCCAAGTTTCAACCCACCTTATCATCCTCTTATTCAGTCCGTAGCTCATCATTTTGACTGAGACTGCTCTGAAGTAAAACACACTTTTCCCCTTGTCCACAGAAGCAGTTCTCACATTGTAGAAAGCAATTAAGGTTGGTCAGGCATAATTTAAGCTTAGTAAATCCCTGCTGGCTGTTCTCAGTTATGTTCTTATCCTTTGTGAGAGTAGAAACTACATCCATGAGGATATGCTCTGGCACTTTCTCTAGGATTTAGGATAGACTGATGAGCCTGATGACCCCAGAACCTTCCTTTTGCTCTTCCTGAACACAAGCATGACATTTTCCATTTTCAGTCATAAGAGACTTCCCATGTTCGACACAATCCTCCAAGAATTAACAGTGGCCTCACAGTAATATTGGTTCCTCAAATGCAGATGTTTCTCTGATCTTCCTCTACTGTGAGGAATGTGTCATTGCTACACAAATTTTGCTAATAGGCTCACAAACCTGGCAAGTCAAACTTGACAATCAAAGCAGAAAAGGCAATGATTCTTTGCCTTTTTCATGAGTTTTGTCACTAGGTCTTTTGCCCCACCAAGCACTGAGTACACATTTTCTTTTGATGTCAACGTATTTACTTTTGCCTTTCCTATCTTCACTAGTTTCAACTCCAGCTAATGTTTTCTAATTTGTTTCTTGTACACTTGGAGCATTTTCAATAAACCTCATGTGATACATCATGCCTTTTAAGCAATTTTCATGTATCTCTAACTTCAACCATCCAGAATTCTGCCTCTTGGCCAGTTAATATACTGATTATTGATCAGTACCTACTGACTACTGCTTCTGAATTAATCCAAACCAGCTATAAAACACAGGAAAAAAGAAATCCTACCCAAATTTAGCTTCTAACTACCTATATAAGTGGTTATTTTTCTATATTCTACATTTACTTCCAATTACAATTCTTTTCCTGTTCTTCAAAGTTTACCTACAAAAATATTTAAATTAGGAATGTGTTTCATCTTGAAATAAAATCATTCAATACCCACTTTGGGGTGAGCTCAGTCACTGTCTATGCCCCCTAACTGTATTGACTAGATCTCCATTTGCTGTAATAGAAATGTAGACACCTAGCACTGACACCAACATCTATAGAAACATAGCTGCCACTGGCTGTTTCAAAGTGGAACTAAATTGCACTCAAGATATAATTTTTAACATTTTTCTCTGTTTAGAAAACATATGTGCAATACATAGGAAAAAGTGTGAAATGATTATTATAAAAGCGTAACCTTGTGGAATTAAATCTCACAGAACCTTTCTTATACTAGATACCTGTACATTATTAAAAATTCATAGATATGAAGTGAGATGCAGAACAGTTGTTGTATCACTGCTTAACGCAAAGTGATCATACTGAAAATACTGTCACCAGGAAAAAGTAAATAAAAAAAAAAAGTCTTCCAATAAAGGCTAGAAGGTTAAAAAAAAAATGTATTCCCTACTTCCCAAAAGGGTCCACGTACATGAAAACATCATATCAGTAGGTGGAAGTTAGTAGTACTTACTGTGCCTTTCACATTTAACATTAAAAGCTGTCAATATATTCTACCTTGAAGTATTAGTATAGGATTAGGATGTGTACTCTAACTGGAAGTGGCTAGCAGAGAAATTCCATGGCAGAAGGGAATTCCAGCTGTGGAACTCTTGTATCTGTCACCTCCCCACATGAGTAGACTAAGCTTGCTGAAGAAAAGTCACTGTAACTGCACTCTACATTACACTGTCCCTTACAGATTATATACCAGTAGCATAAACTAAAGCAGTTTATAGGATGTTTCTTTGTCAGGAAAATTTTGAAAATGGCCTAGAGCTGCAAGCACTCCTTAACAGCTCTTCTAGGTATACCTATACAAACTGAAACTGATGCACAGAAAACAATCTACCTGTAGTTTTAGAAACATGGCTATGTCCTTGATCACTACTGCAGTGACTCTGAAAACATCTGCCCTAAAAGCATCTGTGTTTGCTCTTCATAACATTTCCAACCTTCACAAGATAGCAGACCTTTCAGATAACATCATTACTCATTTTATTTCATTTATTTCCCCTCTCAGTTCTGCTATAACATTACTACTTAAAAACAGTAATATCATGTCAATCTCAAAAATTATAAAGCAGCATTAATTCTATTGAATTACCAAACTACTAGAATCATAAATGTTAGACAAGAGGGGAAACACAAAATGACTTTATAGGATCTTCTGTGGAGTTAGACACTATCTAGTGGCTAAGAATTCTACAGGAATTCTAAAAGTATTGTTTCTTCAACTTCAAATTCACTTCAACTTTCTGAACGTTTTTCCTTACCTTCTTTTAACATGTTTGTCAAATTTCCCTTACCAGTCTGCCTGATTCCATCATAAATTCCATCAGTCCTCCCAGGACAGTTACCATATCTTGGTCCTATTTATGGGCAGATAAAATGACCTTGGTAGATTTTACACTACAGTTCTTGCTGGTCATTTTCTGTATTTGGTCTAACATTTTAAAAATTAATAGAACATACACTTGACCAATACTGAGAAAACTATTTCTGGAGCAAGGAGAAGTGAGAAGCTTATCCATAGAGCTTATCTACAGAGCTTGAATCAGATCAGATCATGCTGAAATCCTAGGGAAGATTTATTACACAGACTTTGTGAATTGCCTAGCCCTGACCATCTATCAGTCATCCTGGATACTTTTGTATTGCTACCTTTACATATTCTAAATATCTCAAATTAGAGAAGAACTCTAAGGAATTCAATAGATAAAAGGTTGTCTGAACGTTGATTGAAAGCATTTACCAAAAATGAAAATAAAAATAAGCCTAAGAAGGGTAGAAGATAATAAAATAAAGGCTAAAAGAAGCTCACACATTTGAAAGGGCAAAGCAACAGAGCAAAGGCAGCAATCAACTATCACTAATACCAAAAAGCATAAACTAACTGTTGTCCTGATTATTAGTTTGCATTCCATACTGAAAGGCAAAAAGAAGAATGATTAAATATGTCCTCAAAAGAATTAGATTACCTAGTCTAACAGGATAAAGAAGGTAATTGGGAAATCTGGGAATGCTGGTCTCTGCTTAGGACAGTGGTACAAACCCCTTCATTCACTAAAAGTAGTATAACTAAAATTAGAAATAAATATAGACTAACTGGATGCCCCATTGAACTACATAATAAATGCTTTCCATTATATTATCTGTGCTGGTTGTGTGAAATAAATACCTTGGAACTGTGTGAGCCCAGAACTCTGGTACTGCAAGCCCCACATAATACAACCTCCTTACAAAAGAACATAAGAGAGTTCCCCTTACTTTAAACAATGCTAGTTGTAATGATAAATAGAAGTAGCCCCGTTATTCCTGTTAAGTTGATCCATTTGTTATTAAAATTATAACATGAAAAAACTTTAAAACTGTTAACTAAAGCTTCATGAAGTATTTCAATATTTTAAATGCTTCCTGCTCTAGAAAGCCTACCAATCTGGGTTTGCAAAGGAAGCTGAATGAATCAGTGGGCTCTGCACAAGGACAGAAGAGGATCTGTGTGGTTTTCAGCACGCACTGAGGCCATCAGGCTAAACTGTGGCTTTGCTGCAAGCAAGACACTGCTCTGAGAAACAGATGAGGAAACAGATTGCAACTCCCAGACTGACAATCTGCTTGCCGTGTTTCTTACACTTTAGAGGAGAAATAACTTGGGCCAGGCCTATGCATGGTGTAGCTGCGCTAAGGAAGGCTGAGCAAAGAACGGAGCCATTCCCTGCCACAGTGCCAAGCGTGGAAGGGGAAAAAACCAGCTCCAGGCAGGCTGCTCCACCTTCTCATGCTGTGTAATGGCAGCAGCCAACAAAGAGCAAAAAAGGGCCAATTCAACCTTCCCTGCTACTCTGTGCCAGTTCATATTAATTAATATTCAATCCCACAGCCCCGTTAAAAATCCAAAGCTCTTTAAACATGTACAGTTTAAAAAGGCTAAAAATTACCATATAATCAAAAACTATCCATTCCTGCTACTAACATAGGACAAATAGGCATGTCCATGGCTACACGTGGCAAAATAAGGTAAGGTCCCTGAGATACATTAAAACCTTCAAAGTTATTTTTCCTAAAAACTCTTTGAAAGAAATGAACACTGTCTCTATCCAACAATGAAAAACTGGTGGGACAATTAAAACATGCTATGTATACAGAGATAATCAAATTAAGGAAATTAAAAATACCCGGTTTGTTAGAAACACTTTACTGTTTCTATGTGTCAAATCCTTTTATACGCATTTAAGTATTTGGGATACAGAAATTACATAATACATTCTGTTAGAGAGACTGTGGGATTTTACTGTCAAGTTTTTGTGTTTACACTGGAATAATATGAGAGCCAGTGAAATCATGTAAAAATATGTGGAAATTCTATTTGCAATCTGGAAAAATATCCCTAATTCTAAACTCCAAAAACTTTTTTTTTTTTTTTTAACATGAAACGTATTTAATATACTAATGCATGACAATTCCAGGCACTGGAATCCACAAAGAAACAGAAAAAGAATAAATTTAGACTTAAGTGTTCAAAATTTTGAATGTTTTATGAGATATCTCAACATAGTAAAAGAAGAGACCCCAGCCCTGCACTAATGTTTTGGGTTGGAGACCGTAAGCAAAACATGTAACTGCAGCTTTAGATGTCCTGGTGTATCACACCTGGAATTTAGATGTTATCTCCAGAGTTCCTGGTTCTTTGCCAAACTCCATCAGTCCATTCAGAAAACACCTAGGCACCTAAAATACCAGTAAGCAACCAAGTTTAAGCAACTAAATTACATCAGGTGTTTACTTAGGTTACTGGCTCTAGTATGTTGCAATGCCTTATGCTGATCTTTGCACCTGAGGAATTCACCTTCACTATATTCACCCACAATCTTTATAATAAACAGCAAACTATGGAGATTGAGGCAGGGGGCATAAACTGACTCAGAGCAGCCTTCCAAAGCTTCTCCTGAGCTGAAATGAGTTACAGAGTCCACACAGTCAAGCATCACTGGTTTGGTGTCATTGTTTTAGATAAGCTAATTTGGGCATGAGGTATTATACAGTAAGTATTACAGATATCTGGGTGCATATGAGGTCTTAATTAAGTATACATCATTTTTATGCACTTTGCAGATACTCTAAGCGTGTGTAGAAATTCTCGCAGGAATTCATTCATATGCTTATATGTCTGCTTAAAGAGCCTCCCAGAACAAAGCTGTTTTCCTGAACTGTTGTCATCATTTAATGACTTAGGAGGTGGAGGTCAGGCATTTAAAAATTATATAATTTAGTCTGCAATTAGCATCAACAAATAGATCCAGCTACAGAATAACCATACAAAGGTTTGCCCTGTTTCTCCCTCAAGTACCATAAAACACATTAACCACTAAGAAAAAAAAAAAAAAGAAAAAACTGTTATAAAAATGTAAATAGGACATCAGAGCTCAGATTTCTTGCTCTTGGGTTCAGATAACAATCAATGTGTATTTGTCAACTTATGGATATTAAATTTCATTCACAGGGCACATAATTACTGTAAAGCCAATTTCCACCAAAAATCGTGTCTAGCCATAGAGAGTTCAGCCACATAAACTGAGTTGTCTCCAGCACTTCGAAGAAATCCAAAGGGACAATGTACTGCTACTACCTAGACCAACACATCAGGCACAGTGTTAGTCCATTTGCATGGTGAAAGAGTTGGACTTCTCCAGCCTAACACGAGAAAGAGCATGCACCTTTCTCACCACCATGGGACACATACAGTCCTGGAGCACCATTTTAGAAACTAAGCAATAATAATGATCAAAAAACCAGCAGGAGTTACTGTCAAAATTACTCCTAAGAATTAAATAAAATGAAGAAAGTTATGTCCCTGTACTTTTCTTTGTTGCTTTTTCTAAAACAACTTTCAAAAGTTTTTATTCTAATAAACTGTATGCAAGAATACCAATATAGCTCTACTAGTAATCTACAAGTATGGCTCTTCTACAACTTTGCTATTTTCAGTAAGTGTTGATTTTCCAAAGAGGATCAGGAAGTCCATATGACACTCATACCATTTCCGTGTTTTTCGTACCAAGATAGATCCAAGATGCCATTCTGGACTTAATCCATAATTAATGGCATCAGTTAGATCATAGAACGTCTTAAAAAAAAAAAAAAAGCTATGTCAAAATACCTGTCACGTATAATTCTTTCTTGAAAAACATTTACTATAATGCATAGTAGTTTCTGCTTTGGGCATTCCTGCTAAACAATCTAAAAGGTCTTATGTTCCACAGTGTGTTAGGTCATGAACATTTAGGCATCAAACCATTACTGAATTCTTTCTAAATCAGAAATATTTCATCATACAGCTGGATGCAGCATACAGTTTAAAGTTCACTCTTAATTTTTGAAGTTGGGTTTACAGAAGCCATAGACATTCTTGTTAACATTAGTGAGAAATGCCATAAATTAAACAGTATATGTTTTACTCTGCTTTACTTCTCTTTAAGCTAAGTGCACTTTCAAGAAAAAAAAAAAAAGCCAGTTGACTTTACAACCTAAAATACTTCAATCCTGAGTAACAAACAAGGACTGCGATGACCCATCTGTATACACAAAACATATGGTTCGCGTGTTCTGTGTACACAACATACAAAAATGCTGTTTAATAAAGGAAGGCAAGCACAAGCAAACACACCCCCTCTGCATATACAGAACTCACGATACACAACACGAAATTAACAGTGCAAGAATACAGCACAGGCACTAGCCCTGGAGAAAGCCACTACACAAACCATGCGTTAGAACTAGATTATAGATGGCTAGTCATTGTACCAAAGTGAACTTACCTCTGTACTTAGAAAAGTGGGTATCATATTTTGAATTCAACTGACTATCTGGCACACTGCTTCCTAAGCAGCCTATTCGAGTACAGTACAAAAAGCAATCACATGGTGTGTTTTGATTTTGGTCAATGGGTTAGCAATTCAGCAATGGTGCAATAGGTAATTGAACTGGGGCACCACAGAACTTTGGTAAACTATGAATACCTGAACTGTTGTTGTTTACAGCACTAAACCTAGCATTAAAATAGCAAGATTTTATAATAGAGTTTAAACAGTATAATTTGGAGGGTTAAAATTAAATTTTCCCTGAAAGGAAACTTTGAAATAATATAAATACCTTGACAAGAAGGCACTGGCAACAGAATCATAAATATATTGTCATTTAATCAATTTCCATTGGTCTAGGCCTTTTCTTTCTTTAAGGAATAAAAAACCAAACCAAACCCCCAATTTATTAAAGTTCTAGGTCAACAGTGTTTCAGTTTATTTTGTCTTCTTTGGCTATGCCTAGTATAGTGTTGAGCACTAGCACTGGACCCTGTGCTACAGACCTTCTCTGCTCTGAATACAGCCAAATGCCATAAATGATTGTGACAATGCTCTGACTTAAGAGCATGATGAAACTTACGATCAAAGCTATGCCGTAGATCGCAGGAGATGATACAACTAATGACTGAAGTTAAGCCCAATCACCCAACACGGCCAGTAACCTAGTTTCACTCCACTAAATCCAGGTACCTTGAAAGTAATGATGCTCTTACCTAACCTACTCCCTAAGTTTTACACCTCCCCTGCCTCGATGATCTCCCACAAAAAAGATTCCCGTTCTTTGTTTCGTAGGCTTATTACGATGGCATGCCTAATTTCTTCTGCAAGCGAGGGCAGCAACTATGGGTGAGGGTATAGGGTGAAGCTATGTCTTTTCACACAGAATTCCACGATGCAATGCCTTGTCTGTGATAAACACTTCCATCTGCGATCAAAGTAGCAATTTGAAGATGGAAATATCAAAGGAAGGGTAATTAATACATTGTATATTTTAGCCCAGCAGTCAAAACATAAGTTCTGCACCACAGCTAGTAACAGAATGAACAAGGACTCTGCAGACGCATTGAAGGCAGGAAATTCAGTACCACTATATTAATAAAATGACTGCCTGTGACTTTAAACCCTGGCATGCTTGTACTTGTCGAGAGAGTGAACCATTTATTGCTACTATGAAGGATGCGGGAATGGAAATGAAGATGAGAGGGGCGATGATAATGATGATAGGGAAGAACAGGTTAATATCCCCAGCATTTGATGGGGAACGATGTCCCTACCTCAATAAGCTGGATAAGGGAATAGCTCCAGATCCACTGCCCAGGATCCCTCCTTTCCTCCCAGAGAGGAGTTTCTCCACCAGAGCCACATTCCCAGTGCGAGCGGCTTCCAGCAGTTCCTGGTCCTTGCCCATGGTCGGGAACCAAGCAGCCCCCCACGGGAGAGCTGCACCCCGGGCCACAGCGGCCCCCTCCCTCCACAGAACGGTCTCCCCTCCCCAGACCCTGCCTCAGAGCAGAGCACAGCACAGCAGAGATTCCTGCAGTTCCTTCCAGACCAGCAGGAGCAGCAGCAGGAGGGAGGAGGAGAATCACCTCCTCCTAGTTTCACTGGATCATTTCTGGGTGGAGTGTGGAAGAAGGGGGGAGGGAGGGAGAGAGGGAGGACGAGGCTAATAAAGAACCTCCTCCCCACTCGCGTGCACACACAGCCCCGGCCGGGAGGATGGGGCGGGGGGAGTGGGCAGCCTCGGCCCCCGTGGCCGGACGGGCCGGCGGGGATAACGACCCTCACAGACGGACGGAGGGACGGACGGAAGCGGGGATGATCGGGCGGAGGGAAGGATGCAGGGAGGGAGGAAGGACGCTCAGCCCTGCCGTGCCAGGCCCGTTGCTGAGGAGACGCGGCTGGCTCGCTCCCAGTGGCTGCCCGGGCGCGGCGCCCCCT
>WEKY01061842.1:12037-35909 GCA_013390045.1 Picathartes gymnocephalus
GGGCCGGGGGCGGCTGGGCACGGGCACGGGCGGCTCCGGGTGCCGGGGCGCGGGGCTGAGCAGCCGCGGGAGCGCAGGGAGCGCAGGGCCGGCTCCTGCGGCGGGACGCGGACCCGCCCCGGGGCAAATTGCCAGCAGGTGCGGGCGGGGCAGGGACCGTGGCACAAGGCACGGGTGTGTGCGAGGCGGGGGCCGGAGCAGCGGCTCCTGCCCATCCGGGGCCGCGGCAGGAGCCCCGCATGGACAGCGCCGGCTCCGCTGCGCCAAGCGGTGCGGGCAGATAGGAAAAGCCGGGCCCCGCGGAGGTCAGCAGCGAACCGGGCAGGCGGGACTGCCGGCACCTGCCGCACGCCAGGATCGCGGCTCCTCAGTGTTTCCAAGGATGGGAGGTATAAATGGATATATTTGGTGTCAAATCCAGTCAGCCCTTCTGGAGCTCCCGCTTCTGTTACGGAGACCTTTTAAATTGTATGACTTTTCCGAGCACCGAAATTAATCATGCCTTAAGGATTTTGGGTTCTTTCAAGCAGTGCTGAAAATACTCAGTGCTGGCTAACTCATAGGTACATCCTTGACAAATGCACCGTTTGATACTGTGCACATGTGAGAACCAAATTACAGCCCCCTGTTACTGTTTTAGTTCAGTATTTGGTGTAGGTAGGACCATAGGCAAGTAAGTTATGATCCCTCCCCATTCCCCCTCCCGGGATCAGTGGCACTCTCCCATGAATTGTGCCCACAGGAAGCAATGGTATCAATGGCAAAATATCATTGTGTTAGGCAGGATTCTAATGTTACGCTTTCAGAGAGCGTTTGTTACACCAAACCTACGGTACATTTAAGGCAGTGGAAAGATCCTTGTTGTTTTCACAAATGATTTGTTTTAGTCCCTGCAACAGTTCTACAGATGTTTTTGTGTTTCTATTAGCTAATTAAGCAATTTTAATCTCTTAAAAATCGATAGAAATTTCATTCTGGGGTCTGATTTTCTCTTATAAAGGAAAAAAATCCTTATGGAGACCTATCATTTTAATAAAGTCATCCACAGAAACAGTATATTTTAGCTAGAAAATGTAATTTACATAGTTTTTCGTTTTCAGGATATGAAATTATATCTTCTCCAATATTGTCAGCAGGACACAGAATTGAACACATGCATAAAATTATTAAGGGCTCTGTAACTACAGTTTTTCTTACATAAATAGAAATTTTAGGGCCTGATTCCATGATGACAAGTGTTTTGTTGTGATTTGAATATATAAATGTATAATCACATGAATTAGAATTTGTAGTTTAAGTCCTTAGTCACAGCAGTCACAGTGAAAAACAGTAATTCAAAGCTGGACTAAAGAGTTGTATCTTGTTGCCAGCCACCTGAGCATTAACTAGTTCCAAAGAAGTTAGCCATAAACTAAGAGCACCCCTGCATTCTGAATTCTCGTTAAGGTTGCCATAATTTCCCTCTATTCCTGCCTTGCTTTTGGTTTTGTACGCAATCACGTGCATTGCCTGATAAACACCTTCTCACATGTATTCTGTGCATGCTCAGAATGAAGAGATTCCTTCAAGTTTGCTGAGAGCCTCTGAAGAGGTGCCAGTATTCGGTGAAGAGCTCATCATAAGGCAGGAGTGTGTGCATAAACCTGCACATTTGTGGAAAAATTAGATTAGAAGCAGATACTCGGGAAAATCTCAGGTTTCTAAGAATTTGTATTGTTTATGTGGTTGGATCAGCAGATGGCAAATATGACTCAGTATAAACGTTACATAATTCTTCTAGGGAAAATAAAATCTCAAGACTGTGCTCTATTGAAATGATCGTCCAGAAAGCTATTGAAGAACAGCATGGGGAATCAGGATAGAAATATCAATGGAGCAGATGCATGCAGTAGCCAGCAAATTCAGAAAGATTTTTTGAATGTAGCAAGGCTCAAATCCCCTGTAAACCCATCAGCCTAGTGCCCCAAAAAAACCCCAGTGAAGGCCAAATAGAAGATTTAGTTTCATTAACAAATAGGGCAGAACTGAGTAATTCTATCAATTTGAAAAGTAAAAAGGGATATAAGCAGCACTATTTAATGGAAGGGTTAAACGTGGATATATTCTAAGGGCTACTGAAGCGAAGAATTGAGAACATGGGCTGGTCTGTTTCCAGAGATGAAATTGACAGTGGTCTGTAGTAAGAAAAACAAAGTACCTAGACTGAATCGAATGTAAATGGTCAAACCCAGTCATTAGATTAAGTGGACTCCTTTGTGTTTTTAAATGTCTTACATTTTTTGCTCCTAATAATATCAGGACAACACTGTAGAGTGTTAAAAGTTATATGTATGATAAATGAGTGAATTAGACATAGAAAGTAGAAACAGAGCTTTATAATTTGCAGTAGTTACAGATGAGAAAAATAATTTGTAAAACAGCCAAGAAATCTCTCAAAACATTGTATGGTTTTTGAGGAGTGATGTTCCATATCACAGCAGAATTTTGATTCTATGATTTTAGTATTTGTGAAGACATTTTAAGTTATGACCACTGCAGCTGTCAGTGTCTTAAGTGGCATCACACCTTCAATCTCAAAATTTCTCTTAACACAACATATGCTTTACCTTCTGTTTTCTTCCATTTTCTAAAATACCAGAGAGAGCACTTAGCCTACCTAGAAATTCTTTAACTGGTTTGTCATTTGAAAGGACTAGAAGTGACTGTAAAAAGCAGGGAGTTTCCTTAATGTTTTTACAATGCAACTATCACTCGGCTTTGTTCTCATATCAGGGTGACAACTTCCTCATTTCTTCCTTCTGCAGCCTCTCTGACTTAAAGGCAAATTAAATGGGTTTTCTAATATTCCATGACTTTCCACTCTCTATTTTCAAGCAGAAGCATGGAAGGGAGTATGAAAAACCGAATTGGAGGCATTGAAGAAAACACTAAATGTGTGATATTAAAAAATATTTGTGTAGAATAGCAAACATATTAACATCATATTTCAGGACTATCTATTATCAACTCTCTCACGTAAAGATATAAGGAAGGCCTAAGATCCCAATTACAAATTCTCAGGGGTATTCTGAGACAGAGCACAAAATTCTAGAATAAACCATCAGGTCTTTTTGACAGCAGAAAATAAATTAGCATTAAATAGGCCTGATTATTATTCTAATTTTTGTGAAGGCTGCCCAAGAGAAAGCAGTATTTTTCATGCATCTGGGTGGCAACTGTTCTTCAGTCTCGATACTGTCTTTCACTCTTTAGAGTGTATATCTAGAGCTTAAAAAAGAAACTGAGTTTCGAAACATGAGCTCTTGAGGCCAGGTGTGAATGCCATCCTGTCCTGGTTCCCTGCCAAGGTGGAACCCAATGCAGGTCAGCCGTCCTCAGGGATAGGCTCAGCAGGTAGATGGCACAGTGGACATGGCCTTGGTTTGGAAAACTGGGACACGCCATAATACTCACATGACGCTTAGTTTAGCTCTCACCACTGAAATATGCAAAAGGACTTGCATCCTCCCCCACTGCAAAAGAAAATTATAGAAACTGAAGGTACTAAAACTAACTCATGAGGGATATAAAAACACCAAGAGTTCTGTGGTCTTAAAAGACTGCATGGATTCTTGGGACTCACACAAATAAGTAGAAGCTGAAGTAACATGTGAGGAAAAAGTCATTTTTGACAACTTACCCACAACAATCCTGTCTCTGACCACACAATTCTGACAAGATCCCATTTTCTATAAACTTCCTTTCAAGCATGTTGGAAATTTACAGGGGAAAAGAATGACAAATTGGTCCATTAGTGATGTTGCACAACAGCAAGACACTGTCTCAGCATTTGCAGTGACCCCACAGCATCATTCTTATGGGGCTCTGAACGCATTAAAGAAGAGCAAGAAATTAAACTGTGATTCTGTCTCTCAGCCACTAACCTACAGAGTCATCTGAATATACCATGGGAAGTGTGCTGCACTCCCCACAGGGCTGAAACGTCCCACTGCTGGAAAGTGTCAAGGACACACAGACTGCAGGTTGTGTCAGTGCTGGAGCCAAACCTCCAGAATATGGGCATGAGGTAATACTGACAGAAAGTCAAATCTGTCTGCCGTGCCATTTCCAGTGCAATTGTGATTTTGCCCTGATGGCAGATGCTAAGGTTAACTGGGACATCCATACATTTCTTTACATATATTTCTTGTGTGACAGCAGGTGGGATTAGCAGTATGATTATTCATCCAATCCTTCTGCTCCGTGTTAAGTTTACATCAGTGTGCTATCAAAATATGCCTGAGACTATTTTTCATGCATTAGAGAGAAATGCACAATCAAATGTGGACACAGGTTGGTGAGAGCAGCATGCTGATTAGATGCCCCAATCCAGTGTGTGCTGACAGATACAGTACAGTATTAAAGCTTTGCCTGTACTGCTTAATGCACAGCTTATTGCATAAAAAACAACTTGTTTCTACCTTTGATACACTGCAACCTCTTTCGGACTATAAAATATTTTCCTCTTCTTATCTTCCCTTGAGGATATGTACAACATTGCCTACACATCAGATTTTGACTGCCTGAAAGAAGGATCATAGAGAAGTCTCAGCCGAAACATGCAAGTGACAAAGGACTACAACTGCAAGTACAGACAACTGGTAGAATTGTGTGCAAGTGTTATCCTTGCTCTCCATCAGTAGCATCCAGGAAAGCACCACGGGGGGACTGGTGCACTATAAGGCAATAGCATAGCTAGAAATGTTTTGTCAGGGGGTCTTTTCTGGTTTTGTCCTTTTGTCTCTACTAATAGTAACTATCCTACATGACTACATAGTGGTAAATCACTCCTCAGAACTGAAACAAATGGTTGAGTGAACACTCATACATCGTGCATTCTTTAGGTATGTATGTATTTGTGCATACATGTGGTGATGACCAACAAGGCAGAATGTATTTGAAATTTCAACTGTGCTGTTATGCAACATTACTTCAGACATCATTGGGTCCAAAAGACAGCGTGGTTAGTGGAAATGAATGGTGCACACAGAACAAAATAGAGTATATTTAGGTAATGATCTGGGAAGGCTCATAACTGTCTATATGTATTTAAAAGGTACATAACTGTCAGACTGAGAGCTGGGTGGTAAGAGGTGTACAACTAGGAAAAATAGGAGAAATATTTAAAAGGAGAAATACATGACAAAGATAGATTTTTGATTAATATTGCAGTGGGAATTAACCTGGAACCAAATGGACGCAGCACTCTTTTTTTCTCAGTATAGCATTTTCAAATGTACAGTCTTCCACTGATTCTCTTACTAGCTTTAATTTACCAAATCCTTCCTTTTAGCTTTGGTGCTTATTCTTAATGCAAATGATGCAGATAGCTAACTTTGCACTGGATTCTTGGTCTGGCCAGGGGTTTTTTACAGTGGATATAACTATTTGTGGGGAAAAAGTAGTTGACATTTCAACTACCAGGGCCTTTCTTTACAGGCCAAGTCCACAGTGTTAACTGAAGTTACAGTCCGATAAGAAAAGGCTTTGTTGAAACAAATCAATAAATAAAAATAGCTTCACTGGACCAGATTCAATTCCCCAAAGAGTCTGAAGAACCTCAGGTCTAACACTCATGAAATTAAAATGATGATGTGTGAGCTATAGTTTCAATTGGCCTTGGTACTAGATGAGTGGAAGGTGGCAAATGTGATCCTAATAACTCCTAAGGGGGTTGAAGGGGACCAGGAGAACTACTGAGTCTGATTTGCATGCTTGGAAAATTGGTAGACACCTGGCTGCGTACAATAGTGAAGATTCAGTACAGCTTTTGGAGAAGCAAGTCATGTCTCGTGTTGCTATTAGAGTTCTTTGGAGGAGTCAAAGAGCATATAGAAAATTGCAAGTCAATCAGTAGGTTGTATTTGGCCTTCCAAAAAGCTTTTGACAAGGTCCTTAGAGAATACTTTTAAAGAAATCAAATTGTTATTAGGAGGGATGATTCTCTTGTGAGTGGACACTTGGTTAAAGGAAAGAAAGTAAAAGGGAAGAATGGCCAGTTTTCACGCTGGTGAGAGGTTGTCAGCACAGCTGTGTAGAGGTCTCTCCTAGGACCTGCACTGTCCAGCAGGCTCATAAAGAGCCTCTGAAGAGAATAAGAAGTGAAATAAAGTAGCAAAACAACAGGCTTCAGAATAGCTTGCACTAAAACTGAGTATGAAAGAGTACATGGTTCTAGTAGATAGTAAAACAAAAGGTGGAACTGAACACTGACAAAAGAAAGGAATAATTCTTTAGTGGAAGGATATTTTGGATTCCCCTTTTACAATTCCAAAACTGCTGTTACATCTCCATACATTTCTGTTAAAATGTCCATTTAATGCTGTATGGTAATCAAAGGCAAACACAATTATTGGGAATTATTAGGAAAGGAAATGAGCATGAATATGTCAGTGTGTAAAACCTCTGAGTTTGTCCTGTCTCAAGAACATTACATCAGAACTAAGCAAGGTAGAGTAAAGGAGAAGAGCTATAATCAGATGTATAGTATATAAAGTCTTTGTAAAGCCTAAATAGACTAGGCCACTCAACTTTAAAAAAATTATAACCATAGGGAGATATAAATAGGAGTATATAAAATAAGGAACATGGAAAAGGTAAATATAAAACAATTATTTTTCCTAAAGAAGAACTTAGGAATCACAGTGGTCAAGGGACAGACTTCAACCAAGTTAATATATTGTTTTCATTCAAATATTTTAATTTAGCATAGGCTTGGGCTTGCTTTGTATTCTACTTGGAAGCATGTGCTTTTATTCTGGGAAATTACATTTTAGCATGGACCTGCATGTGTGCAAACTGATAGCAACACAGTGCAAATAACATGTATGTAAGCTTTGCTCATCATCTTGCTAATCTGTTTTATCTCAGGTTACTGCCTTGTGTATGAATGTAGTTTAATGGAGTCTTCATATGTAAATGGAAATACACAGCAGTGTTTACTGTGGTTTTGTACCGTACATATACAACCACACAGTTATTCTGATCTTAAGGGCACTGCTGCTGTCTGTCAAAAAAAACCCAATTAATATCAAATTTGTCAGAAATTGTGATTTTGTGAAGCTGGTGCTTTGCTCCTACCACAAGATTAGGGCTCCAACATATTTTGCTCAGTTAGCCCAGCAGTAAAAAGGTTCTTCATTCTTAATTACTTCTTCAAGCCCCACAAAACAACATTCTAGAGTGTTTATTAAAACCAGACAGCTAGTCCTGCACTGCCTAGGGAAGAAATTTATTGCTTTTTGCATGAGGACATGGTTATGCAGCGAATTTCTTAATCTCAATTACCTCTTGTGTAACTGGATTAGAGAGAAAAATATTAACATGAGTAATTTGTTTGCTGATGTGCAACTCCCTCATTTTGAACCTTCTAACAATACAATAAGTCTTCATCCAAAAAAATAATTGGTAAAGTCTATGGCTAAACCAGCCAATTAATTTGATTTACACGTATTCATCTGAACTGAAGGTGACTATCAACCCCAGGCAAAAAGCCCTGATTTTATTTCAGCAGCTAAGTCAAAGCTAAGATCTCAAAGGAAGAACCATGCACAAAAAAATTATTCCATGTAAGATTAATGTTTCAAGAACACAATGGTATACTGACCTACCCCAGAGCATCAGTAGCAAAGGTGGCAGAGAGGATTACAGGAATACCAGCATATCCATGATACTCTTCTAACTGGAGTTGATTCAGGAAAACACATCTAGGAATTAATCTTTGCATTCTTTCACGTTGGAAGAAAACTGGTGCAGCTATTTGTGATAGATGTTCTATTTCCATATTCTATTAAGAGAATAGAAAGTACAGAGACACAGTCTGCTATAGATATGCAAATAGGCTGGCATAATCCTAGAAAAATATGCAATAATTAATGCAAAGTAATCTTTAATCAAATAATTAAGTATACAACAAATTGGAGCTAAAAAGATCCACCTCCAATAAAGCTGGGTGAATAACGAAAGTAGGATGAATAATTCGAGTAGGAAAATTCACATAAATCTGATAACTGCTGGTTTTTTACATCTGTTTCCTCTTTTCACACCTCTGGACCTGCCACACACTGTGGTTTTCTGAAAACAGACTTTGTAATGGCAAATTAATGAGCTTCTGTGATACTATTATTTTATCACATCATTCCATTTTATATTGAAGATACAATAAAACATTTTTAAATTTGAAACATCAAAATATGGAACTGCCCAGTTTTATTTTGATATTAATATTTCATCAAACTAATGCTTTTCCTAGCAATATCCCAATGGAGACGCTACCCTGCATTAGCCCAATCCCTTTTCATAGAAACATTCAGGTTGGCAACGGCCTTTAAGGTCATCGAGCCCAACCACTGCCCCATCACTGCCAAGTCCACCACTGGACTGTGTCCAGAAGTGTCACATCTACATGTCTTTAATAAAAATACCTTCAGTGACAGTGACTCCACCACTTCCCTGGACAGCGCTTGACAACCCTTTTGGTCCAAAAATTTTTCCTAATATCCAACCTAAATGTCCCCTAGTGCAACTTGAGGCCATTTCCTCTTGTCCTATCACTTGTTTCCTGTGAGGAGAAACTGAAACATTTCACTACCACCACCATTTGAGCAAGGAAACAATAGTTCAGATTTGCTGTGGAAGCCAAGTCAATCTCTTTTTGTTCAGGTAGGATTGTTTTTACATCAAATCACATTTTCCAGTTATTTTGAATGTTTTGATACATTTTGTGATGTACCTGATCTAATGCACATTGTGTATACAGTAACTAAATATTCATAGCATCCGATTTAATTAGTATTCAGCTTGTCTGTTTATTGTGCCTTTCTCTCTTGCTGCAGTTTTTAAATTTCCTTTCATAGAAATTCTCAGTCTCTCTTTTCTACTTCCTTCTATAATGCAACCCTGTTTTTCTCACAGGGAAGATTACCGTGTTAGGATGGTTGTAGTGAAAATGTACATGATGCCGAGGATGTGTTTGTGCTACAGCTCTGCCTCATCCTTTTTTAGATACACACAGCTTCAATTAAGTTCTCACAGTAATTTCACCTCCAGTGTTTCAGGTTCAGATTCTTCTGGCAGGCCCATTTCCAGTGGATATCAGGAATGGTAGAGTAGGTGAGATTGGATACTGAGTATCTGATACCTTAGTTTCCTATTATTCATAAATGCTCCTTATGTAGGTTCTCCTGATTGGCATAAGAAGTTTCCAAGGGCCCTTAAAGTGGAAGGACATCAGCAAAGTGGGAGATTATGACAATGTTTGTCAGTTAATAGCCAGCTAACACATGCAGTATGATGTTGCTCCATATATGAGTTTTATCACCAGATGGAGAAGAAAAAAATACATCTGTTACTGCCTATACATTACTATTTGCTGCTAAGTGAAAATATTCCTTTTGGTTCCAGCAGCTGTGGATTTAAAGGCAGCCACACTGACATTAAGCATGACAGTTATTCAGCCACACAGGAACACGTTTTCATGAATAAGGTGCTCAGAATTTGTTCTAGTGTATTGTTTCCCCTTTGCTTATTTCAAACACTCTCCCTTTTTCCTCCTTGACTTACAGTAGCTAAATAAGAGACATGTTTTGCATAATGAAAAGGCAAAAGAGATTAACTCTAGGTTGTCTTTGCCTGCTTAATATTTTGTCAAGTCCCATTTCAAGGAGTTTTTTAAATCTTCTTAACGTTGTGACTTTGAAGGAATTCTTTCCTGTTGCATAAGCTGAAAATGCTTCTGATAATTGCAAAGGAAGGTTTAAGAACAGCATTCAGGTCATGACCCCTCTCAGATATATCTTCAGATGGGTATGAGTTTGAAACTTAACTTGTAGTTTTCCATGACTTACGTTGCCAGCTGTTAGTGATTTGGAAGGATTTAGGACCCAGTTAAAGCAAATAGCTCTGACACTGCTTTAAAGAACTTCTCAATGACTGCAACTTACCACATTTCTTACATTACTTCTGGATAGGAAATGAAATGCTGGGTGTGACATATTTTTTATAATTCTTTAAGAAAGCTGTGGTATAAATACTTTCAAATATATATATATATATATACACACATGCAAACTCAAAAAGTCTGTAAATAGGTATATGTTTTTTGGTGAATGCTGCAGCAATAGAAACTCTCATGTTTAGAAGAAAGCAATTTTTCAGGAGACTTCCTGCTAAGTTTGAGCAGAGAAGTCTCATTTCTACATCAAATTCAGTTCAGGCAAGCAGGAGTGATTGTGCTGGTGTCCAGTATATCGTCATGTTCTGCAACATGTCCTAGTATGTGGCACTGCAGGATGACACCTTAAAAAACTCTGCATTGTACCTATCCTGAGTTGCAACTTCTTGTTAGAAACAGAATTAAAAATAAGTGGAAGGAAAAAAAAATACATTAAGATTCCAGAGGAATGAAGAGACAGCTGCTTTCTATGCTATTTTCTCTGGCAAAAATAAAGCAACCCCATTCCTACAGTAAATTTTATATAAATTGTTTTCTCTCTGCTTAGTCATTCTGCCTGTAAGTTTTTGAATAGCCAAACAGGATATAAAAAGCAGTAACTCCAGATCACTTACCACACACTATAGTGTTAATATAAACTGTCATGTTAGGTTACCATCTGGCAAAGGTGGGTAAGGTAAGCATTTGTAAAGGATTACAGTTGGTTATTCCCAAAGAAACATAGAAACCTCTCTGTAAGTTCCTTTTATTAAAAACGAGGGGTTTTTCTAGTTAGCAAGGAAATTGAACAACTAAATTGTTGATATAAGGTGGAGCTTTTCGTCTATATGGCAGGAAAACCAGAAAAAATTATTCTACATTTTTAAGAGATAATGATGAAGCACAACAAATCTGGTAAAAATCTTACCATAAAAGGTAAGAGGTATCTTACCATAAAAGGTACGGTATGTAAAAAATAAGTTTTTAGAATTTATTTAAAGCTTAAACGGGAAAGAAAATCTTTCTTCTGACACTGTTCAGGCAGTTCATGTGATGTACTTAAAGAGGGAAACATATGCCATAAAGAAGACAGTAGAAACAAAGCCAAGCTATCTAAATTTGAAAAACCCCCGGCCCTGAAGCCCTGCTCTGGAGCAGCAGAGGTTGATGAGAGCTCCAGGCTGCCCGGTGACCCTTCCCGGTGCGGCGGCGCCCGTCCCGCCGGGAATGGCTCCCGCACCGCCCCCTGGCGGCAGCGCCGCTGGGCGCGGGGGCGCCGCCTGACACCCACCTGCGCCGAACGGCGGCGGCACCTTCACCCTCACGGCCTGCAACACGGGCAGTCTCACTGCAAACGCATCTTCCAGGGCTCAAAAACTCCACGGTACTAGAACCATGTAATTACACCGGCAGAAGCTGTTTCTGGCAGTTGCACCTTCCGTGGTAGTGGTGCACTGAGGTTTGCAGATTTGTTCCACAGATACGTTGCGCAGAGGCTGCCTCTTTATTCAGCACTTACTGCCTCAGACTACCACTTCCGAAGCGCTCATTTGCCCGTGTCTCTGTCAAATGTTTAAAATACTTACCAATTATCTAACTCAAATCAAATCATGGTGGTTTCAAACATACTCTGTCCTAGGAAAACTGCATTAACCAGTTCATGCATTATGCTCCACACACTGCCATCTTCCTCTCTGATACAGCATAAGTACATCTTATCTTTAATTCCACAACAATGCTCTCAGAGACGGTTAAGGCAACATTAAAATTTAATACTAAGATCACATGTCAGAAAGCTTGAGGAAATACACATATTCCACTTCCTCTCATACTAAAATGAGTGGGTGATGGCAACAAAAAGGCAGGAGATAGTGAAGGAATAATAAAATACAGATACTTTAATGTAGCTGCTTAGGAGTGGCTTGGGCAATGGCAGACAAAGCCAAAAAAATGATCTTTTAAAAAAATTACTATCTACCCATTTAATTAGGTGGCAATATGAAAGATTCATTTCTTTGGGATGCAGAAGTTACCCCTTGTTTTGGGAGAGAACACAGGCTATCAAGAGTTCAGTTGATTTTTCAAGATTTAATTCCTGCAACTTGTTTCAGCTAGGAAGTAGCATGACACACTTGCAAGACATTCTATAGTATTTGAGAAGCTGTGAGTTGCAAAAAAAAGTTCTTGAAATATTAAAGCATTCAAAAATATCTTCCATAAACTTTAAAATCAGAACAATTTGAATTAAGTTTTTATATAAGCATGCTAAAAATACCTAAGACTGTAAACAACTGTAACTACACAAATTCTACTTACCAGCAATCTTTATGCTTTTCCCTAATTTTATTGAGAAACAAAGCTCCAGCAAAGACCACTATTTCTAAACAAGGTTTGCACCCCTTAACACCGATTAGCAAGATCTTTGTGCTGCTTGTGCTCTGAGGTTTCCTGTTGCTACTAAGATGAGTGAGCTGAGCGCTCTGCTTGGTGCTGCACCACCAGGAGCCACGTGTGAGCCTCAGCATGAGGCACAGGAAATGGGGCTGCTATTCAAAAGCCAGTCAGCAAAAGTGAAGTGGCATGGGTTGGAATTAAAAAAAGATAAGGTTGTATTGCAGGGCTGTCAAAAAACTCATTTCCCTACTGGGAGAGGTGGATTTCACATCAAGTACCCACAATTTCATTGCTACTTAACATATTAGCAAGGTAATGTTCTGTTTCTACAATAAAAGACATTCATTTATATCAACAGCTGAACTGGAATCTGATGCGCTCTCTTAAAATGGGCAGATGACAACAGTGAGCTGAAAATATACGTCAAGCATTTTGTGGTGAAAGTTTTAAGTACTAAACCAATGCGAGCACACTTTTTTATATAGAAACCAGTGTGTCCATCATTACTTACCTGAAATCTGGTCACTGCAGGGAGTTTGCTTCCGTAATATTTATATCTATTTTGTACTCTTGGAATTGTAGATGCTTGATACAAGTCTTTACCTTTATTATCACCTTTCATTTATTATAAAATTATTTTGAATAAAGGTAACCATTATCATGGCAGATGTAGGAGGTTTTCTGCAGCTAGCAGTTATCCTTTTGAGAGTGCTTGTGATCCCAGATTAAGACTCCCAAATAATCTCCCAAGGGAGACAGTGTACAAACTGACATGGCTAATGGAACTGGGAAATAAAGGACTTAGGCAGAAGGGGCCCAAGCAGGTATGATCTCTACAAAGCTCCCTCTCCCACAGGTCTTTTGTAAGTAATACTTTAAGGCCAAGAATTTTGATTTAAAACTGGTGCTTACCAACAAATTTAGAGTTGCAGTGACAACTGGAACAGCACATGCCAGAAAGATTCAGTGAATGAGCCTGGGAAAGGGCACAGCCTCTTTAAGGTAAGCTGATGTGAAAGCTTCACTTAGACATTAAACCAGCATTTCTAAACAAGATGAAGAGTGTTAAGCTAAACTGTACATCAGTTAAATTTTCCATAGAAAATGTAAAATAAATGTGGTAACAGTTTTCCTACAGGACTTCTGGAGTCAGTTTTCTGTATACGTTGAAGTTCTCCAGACTATCTTCCATTTAGGTCTTTGCAGAATAAAAGCAAGAGGCTCTACTGATAGTACAAACTTCCTGTCTAGGAGGTTATGAACACTAGCAGTGTCTTGAGGATGAATTACGCCTTTTTTTTTTATTTCTGAGGCTTTATGTAACTATGTTTAGAATAGCCTATTAAAGTTTAGTTTAACTTTGCACTTTCAAATGTTAATAAATTAACTCTCCCTCTGCAGTTTTTTTCAATACCAAAACACATTTCAGAATGACACAGTACTATCACTCTCTGTGTTGTCAAACTCACAACCAGGAACAGCCATCTCCTCTGAACTGTCCACAGGTGATGTTCATTACTGTACAATGGCCACGAAGTAGAAATGTATTCACTTATAATGAAGTGCTAGGAAGTGATACCCTGAATTTCAACAACTGTACTGAGAAGGGCTGGTTTGGGCTGTTATTTTGGATTTGGTTTGCAATTGTTTTTTCTCAAAAAAAAGCAAGTTTTAGTTTATGCAGTAAAAAAACCCAGGCATCCGATATTGCTATTTATTTCTTTTTAAAAATTAGACAATTCTCAATGTAATATTCTAGCAACATGCTACTAAGCACTCTATACATTCCTTTCTTCAGAATAATTCCAACTAGATCTTGGCAAGGATAAACCAAATAAGAATTACTTCAATAGTACCAACCAGAGTTAAAGCAAAGAACTCCTCCCCTGAATCTGACATTATATTTATGGGAAATTGCACCACTCATATTTAATACTGCATTGTCTTATATAACTATTCAAATACAAATATTTTGTTTCTCTAATAGAAACATTGTATGTCTATTTTTTCATCTAATTCAGATAATAAAATAAAAACTTGCATGGGCATTAAGAAGAGTTTCAACTAGGGTTTCATATGGCAGGCTTCAAAATAGTGCCTGAACCAGTTCTTCCACGGAGTTCTTGATTAAAATCTACACACTTTCAATAGCTATTTCCAGCAGTGCAAATTATGTGTCCTCCAAAAAGTTTTAATGAAAACCATTTTAATTAAAACTGGTTTGACAACCTGAATATGCAAAGTCAAACCACAGGATACTAAATACTTTTTGAGATTTGTTTGCTTATCTACAAACAGAACTTTCTTCCAACATCCCATGGAGCACAATTGTAGTAGCAATTAAAAGATTTTAATTTGTCAGATTCAAGGTCACCAGTTAAATTATTCAGCCAGTTTTACTTCCAGCAAAGACAATCTCTTACAGGCATGTATGGTTTTGTATGTCGTTTCCTAAATTGTTTAGAAGCACACTCTTATATTCTCTATTTTACAGTGTTGTGCTTTTTTACTTATTCATCTGTACCAGTTTTTAGCTGAAAATTATTGTTCAATTTGTACAAATCACCCATAATTTAAACTGTATAATTACATTTCATGTAATCTCACAATTTCATTGGGTAATTAAGTGATTCTCTACAGCTTTTTTATCAAAAAAAAGCAATATACAACTAATGAATCCCAGTAGGATTTTTCCCCTTCACAAGCACTGACATTACTTATTTAAACACACTGAACCAAATCCTTGGGCATGTCTGATGAGTTGTGCAGGAATCAGACATGCATGCAAAATGGCTCAAAGCTCACCTGTCACAAAGGGCCAGATCCTATAGCAGGGCTATATCCTCTTCACAGGGAAAGGAAAAATAAAGTCTAAATGTCTAAATTACATCAGCTGTACATATACAGTGGACCTTCACATAGAAGGAAAGCCCAGTAGTATGCCCTCTTATTTAAATTCTCCAGCATTTACTGTGTTATTTCAGGAGTGCATATGGAAAGGATATATGGAACTCTATAGCACCAGAGGATCATATGTAAAATCCTCTCGGGGCAAATTACACTGAATTCAGGGCCAGTTTCGGGCAGGTATTTTAATTTTCAGTAGCTATACTATTCCAGAGGATCTAGCCAGTATCATCATAGTGCAAATGTAATCTCTTGTATAGATACCTTCTGGTAACCATCAAACAACATAACCTTAACAAAGAGAGGTACACCTTGTTAGTGAGGTACATGGACTCTGTTATGTACCCAGGCACCTTCTTTCATTGCTGAACCATCCACTTTTCAAAAAACATTTAAAAAATAACATTTCCTTTGATAATATTAAAAGTAGATGATATTATTTTTTCCTCAGTAAATTAATAAAGTACAGTATAAACTGATTTTTCCAAAGTCATTTCAGTTTAAAATGGGCTGAAAAACATTACAATGTTTAATGATAATTTCAGAATAGTACCTGGTTCACAAACATTTTTTTTTGTAATGAGAAAACTTTGTCTGCAAGCAAAAAAATAACCACATTTTGAAGTGATTTGCAGACAGTATTTTAGGTGCCACAACCACCTGCAGTTATGATGATGGTTTGCACCAAGAGAAGACTGTCCTACTAGTGATCAACGTTCATCTTCTTCATGCGATGAAGCAGGGCATCTTTTTCCATTTGGACCTCAGCAAGAGCCATTTTGGCTTTGGCTAGTTCCTGTTTGAGACATTCATTTTCTTCAATAAGCTGAAATGATCGGGTTAGAAAAGAAAGCTATTAGTATAACTGCATACTGATGACTTTTTCAATTACAGTAACTTTTAAAATACCAAATGCTCCCGTTCATTGCTGGGTGGAGGTTTGCTGAGGCTGAGTCAATTGCAACTGATTCTCAGTCAGGGCACATAGAACATGGAGAGAGTTGATGCAATTAGCTCTAAAGGTAGGATAGCCGGTGTTTTAGCTATGCGATTTCCATTCTGGAGAGGAAGGGAAGATCCTGAGCTCTAGCAATGGATTCTTACCCAATGGGAAAAACGGCCAAATTAATGTGAGCGTTCTGTCATCATCCATTAAAAATCCTGCTATGACTGATAGATCGGTAAGATTGTCTTTGGCAGTTGCGTTGTACAGGGATGAGGGAGATGGGGAGAAGAAAACTCCCTCATAAAACTCCCTCTGACAGAAAAGAGTCAGCGTGCACTGTATTATGACACTATTTAGAACGCAGTATTAAATTGCTGAACCACACTATAATATCCACGATCCATATTTTCCATCTCAAACATTTCTAAACAGAAGTATAACCCAGGTCCACTCTTAGACAGCCCTACAATTATGATTAATAATGATTGTAACATAATTTTGAGGGGGCAAAGCAAAGTCAATTCTTAATACCTCATTTTTAAGGAAGTCAGCTGAATCCCTGCTTGATTTAGAAGCTCTGGGAGTTTCACAAGTAGTCTGTGTGGCTTGGTCCTGTGTTTTACGTTTAACAGATCCCACTGCTTGCTGCAATGTACTGCTTGAATTCTTCATCTTTGACACATCATTTACTTTTTGATTGTCTATATAACAGAAATAGTGTGCAAGGGTTTTATCAGAATTTTTTTAAATCTTTATTCTTATCAGTAAAAAATTAAACTTACCTAAAAAAAATATACTTATAATATTAAGTACATTGATATTTTCCTCTCAAAATCAAATTTAAGAATAAAAACTCATAACCTTTTAGAGGCAAAAATAAAAAAATATATAACTTCTAGCCTGAAGAAAATAGACACGATTTTATATTGACCCATATAATCATCACAGAATACGCACTCTGAATAATCAGAAATTTGATAACTATTAATATTGCTATTAACATACTATCTGCAGGTCTCTCTGAAGACTGCATTTACATTTAAAGACATAGTGAGATAAACCCATAGAATCAAGTTTTTAAATTAGAAAATATCTTTAATTACTTGGCATTAAAGAAACTTTCTAGTATTTGTAGTGCACTATAACATCTGTTAAAATATACTGTTGTACATCAAGGGAAAAAGTCAGGGTCATGGTTTTCTGTAAAGAAAGACAATTTTTCTGTTTGCTTTGTAGCAAAAAAGGAGCCCTAAACTTACCATGATGAAGTGATATGCACTGATGAAGCATATCCTGAGGACATTATAAGTGTATTTTTATTTCTCTCAGGTTGATTCAACTGTGGGTTATAACAGCCAATACACTATTCAAAAAGGTAATCTTCCTTTTTGTGACTACACTTAGAATTATGGCATATGGCAACACAGCTTACACAAATTAGCAGTTATCTTGTCATAATTAGTCACATGTATGCACAAAGGAAAAAAACACCAGGATTATAGAATTGAGATATCAAGGTGCAGGAACATACAAACCTCTAATGAGGAAAGTGCCGTCATCATTTCTTTCTATCCAGAGTATGTCTATATGCAGTTTTATGGGTACCAGCTTAGATGCCTTAAGATTTTCACGTGGACTGTCATCCTAAAAAATACACATAATAAAAAATGAGTTTACAAGAAAATCAAAATAGATAATTAGGATGTTCATTTAAACATAAGTGGATTTAATGAAAGTTGACAGGGAATGTTTCAGAGCAGAATTTTCTAATGGGATCTCCACTAAACTTTGGCTCCATTTTCTTTCCCCTAGGGATCATATTAAAGGATCAAAATTATCTGGAGTAAGTCTGCTGAACTCAATATATAGTCTGACTAAAATACTTCAAAGTGTTTTTACAGACATCTCAATAAGATTATACCCCAACTCAAGACATTTGTTAGCTCAGGAGCTCTCTGAGTCACAGATAAAAAGTCTGTGCTATATAGTATCTGATTTTCCCTTGAACTATTTAAGGGTTGAATGGGTACAGCTATCATTCTTGAGCAGATTTTGTCTTTTCAGAATTTAGTTTGGGATGACACCCTGCAGTTCAGTTATATTACTGTATTTAACAGAAGAGAAACTTCACAAATTACTTCTTTGGGGTCTCCCCAGGAAGTCTTTATAGTTCATTATCCCTGTCAAACAGAATAACGCAGCCAGTATAATCATCAACTATACATATCAGCATAAAACGTGTACCAAGAAAGCTGTGGAGATATAGCTTCCAAAGTTTCTTGAAACAGCATTGAGATTGCAGCAGAAAATGCAAACAATAAAATAATTCTTTCTTAAATTCCTCCCTTGCCATGAAACACACTCCACCGAGTCTCATGCAGAAGAAATAAAAGAACATATTGCATTGAATAGGCAATGCAGCACAAATTTGAACCATATCCTCTCACTCTGTAATACCCAACACCTCTACAGAAATGAATCATCTCTGTCTCAAATTTGCATTTTGTCAACTATCATGAGTAACTTCACCATGACTCGTGTGCACTGCTGAGTGAGCACTTTTGTGCTTGTGCTGCCAAGCAGAATCTTGTTGCCAGTTTATTAATGTACATTCCCCATCTCAAGCAGCTGCTTTCTCAAGAACATTTTGCTTAAATCTGCCTTCTTGCCAATAAACCAGCACAATCCTGGTTTTAAACGCAAATGACTATATGTAAAGGCTTTGCTATTTCCATTTGGGCATTCATGTTTGTGATCCACTAAAATCTGACGAACAGATCCACAGCTCTTACGGAAATGCTTGTGCTAATCCTGTACAGGAGAAACAGCTCTAGAAGAGTGCCTGAAGATCCTCAGGGATGGAAGGGCTGTATCACTGAGGGAAGGAATACTGATACATTTTGAGTAGAACAATTGCTTTTCCAGTCAATAACGATCTTGGCAGAATCAAGACCTTAGCCCCAGATGTAGTACTGGAGCTGTTCTTCCAGTCCTCACCTTGTTCAAAGTTTATATGGGCGATTATTACTGTCCAAAGCAATGTAATAATTATGTTTGTTTGTTTTTCTGTTGTTCTACACCCCTCAAAAAAGTGTCCTTATCTTTACATTCAGTGGTTGTGCAGCACAGGACTCACCACCTTCTTTAAATGTGTGAAAGAAAATCCCCTAGGAGACTTGAGCAGAAGTGTCCTCTTAATGTTGCTATTTTAAGATATGATGCTGAAAAATGCTTGCATTGTTTAGTATCTGTTTCTAGGTAGAGCAGAACATGAAATTTGGTTTATATGAAACAGCGTTCAAGTGGTCTGTACTGGAATTCCATAACCTTTTTCCTTCTTTTGTACAGAACTTTCATTGCAAGAACTATCTTTGAACTAGGAGAGAGAAATAACCTTTAAAAGCCATGGTTTGTAATTAGAAAACCATATCCTTTGCTAAGTGAAAAAGCCCAAGCAGACAAGCCCACATTGTGCCTCTAGAAGCTTGATCTACCTTATATATAAAATTCCCAGACACTTTCATTCTACAAGAGAGATTCGGGAGAGGAGGAAAAAGTCTAAAACATTAATTCATACAAATAGCTTGGTCATGCAGATAATGCCCCTCCAGGCATACCACAGAGCTAACCAAACCTAGAGATTTAAAAATTGTTTTAGTGTTATCTAAAGACCTTTCAGAGTATGATAACAGTTTCTTTGAAGTTAACTATATCCAGATTAATAGTTTATCATCAAAGAAACAACACAATTTTTTTAGAGAAGCCAAGTATCTCATTGTTAACATACTTTTAAATTAATCCTTGCATTAGAAATTTTTATCTTCATAGGCATCACTTCTGCGACAGTTTCATCTTCTAGAAAATGCTGAATGTTTGTGAGAGAAGATGTTAGAAATTCAGCACTGAAGTTCTCCACATGACACTGAAGAAACCCATTTTTTACAGCTAGCAGGGAATGTACAACAGCACTAGGCCCGCTTTCCCATCTCAGACTAATCTCTGGTGAGGAATTAACAGGTCCAGCCACAGATTTACAGTCAGAACCTGTTGCAAAAAGAAAACAAATTTGCATTAAAATTTTGCAGTGCACAAAAAATCAATTATAATGTAATTATTTCCACGTCTATTGTCCAACTGATTTTCCAAAAAGTGCCATAGAGCTATTATTCATTAAAGGCAGTGTTGCAAATACAGAACTTCAGAGCAAATTTCTAAGTATATCACTTCAAAGTACAAAAATAAAGAGTACATATAAGGACTAGTACCTCACTGTAACAAGAGAAAGGACAATGCAGAAGTATCACTATTCACAAAAACAATTAAGTGTTTTCTTGGTGCCTTGACGATGGAAAACCAATTATTTTGCATACTTTTCCACTAAGTCCTTAAGTTTCAATTCAGAAAAACATTAAAGTCACTTCACTCTTTCAGGAGAGCAGGTATTTTCTTGGAAAGACTGAATTTCCTGAGTTAGGAACCATAAATAGCAATGCAGTATGATAGAAAATATGACCACGTGCATTACTTGAGTGGCAATACATTCGAACCTTCAAAAAACTCTTGCACTTTCTTGCTAACTTCAGTATATTTCATCAGTAATGACAATTGCAACATTGAACAGTTTTCTAAAAACCATAATAAAATAAAGTGAAATAAAATAAAAAGTTAAGGTAACCAGATGGGGGGGAAATGGAGCAGTATCCATTTCTTGTACAAAATAGTTACCCCATGGGATTCTTAAGTCATCTCATCACTATGATGAGGCTGACCTGCAGAAATTATCTCTATTACAAGAAGCACAATCACAGTGACTATAGAAAAAACAAGCATTGAAACTTGAAAGATACCTCAAGAAAGAAACTTAAGAAAAATCAACTGAATTATGTCAATTCATCATGCAACAGACACTGCCTGGAGTTACAGCAGCGTGACAAAGTAATCAATTTGCTTTCCTATTTGTACATTAATTGGGTTCCTCTTCCTGTATAGTGTGGCAGTTCATGGATGACCTGGCACAGCAGCAGAGTCAGGACTTATGCCCTTACCTATTGGCACTAGAGTCAGGGTAGATGGACACAGTGTCGACCTGGGCTGACTAAGACCAATGGCAAGACAAACATGAGCATCTTCAGCCTCTGCTGTGAACCAGAATCTCTCTTTGTTACCTCTGTGAATAGAGGTTTCCACAACACAAACAGCCATGAGTCCATCCTTCAATCTTTCCAATGTTTGAGAAGTGGTCAATCTCATATTCCCCACAAAAACCCACCCCTAAAACCATGCAACCAATCAAAACCATACTGCAAGTATCATGTATCAGCTATCTTTTTAGGCTCAGTCCAGACAGAAGCGAATAAACTACTGGCAGCCCAGGAGAAGAAGGGAAACTCTTCAGATAGAAGAACAGTGGTCACTCTGTTCAATGAATCTCTGCAACTGGTTTGGGAAACTTCATTTCTCTCAAAGGTCCATATACTTCCCACACATACAGATACAGAAATAAGTAGTAGGTGCCCTAAGTATTTCTGCACCAGAAAAGAGTAACTGCGTCATTGCTGGAAGAACCCAAAGTATAGAAAAAGAGCAGAGGAAAAGACCACACATTCAGTCTCAGCCCTGAATTAATTTTAATTATCTTGCAGATACCTGAAAGGGGCAGCATCAAGGGAAGATGGAGTAAAAATTGTGTTAAACAATTTGGAAGCTGCTATGAATGAACTGCTGTTGCCTTTGCACAAGCATGTCAAGATCTCAGTAAAAGCACAGTCCTCCCACATTAATTCTGCCATACTCTATCCCAATCTTCTTTTGGTTTTGTTGCCAGGCATGATCTGATAAAGTTGCAGTCCTGCATCCTTGCAGCCCTGCAGGAAATTGCACAGCTGCCCTCAACTTAGTCCAGCTTTCAGCCAAATTCTTCCCTTTTTTATATATGCTGAACAGTATAGTAGATTTTAAATGGTTACTTTCATCCAGAACATCTTGTAGACTGTAATTATAACTTGAGTATTCACTGTGTTGCATGGTTCCTCAGGTTACTGGTCACAATTGTTAATGCAGCCCTTGAGAAAGTTTTCTGAAAGGTCTTGAAGGGGGAGGTTGCTTTTATTGGGATATTATTGTACATATTTGCTCACTTGTTATTTTAGTTGTATTTTGTCACTGTTAACTCTTTTAAACAGTCTCTTTTGATCTGATTCTCAAGTTTTTTCCCAACTTTTTCTCTTTTTGTTCTAATAGAAATGAATACGGGACATGGGGAGCAGCAGCAGCTGCAGAAGATTCCTGACATTACCGAAATCACAGTGGAGAAAAAAGACTGGTGGAGAGAAGATGAACATTAGAGAGTAGGAGCGACCAGCAATGCATAAAAAACAACAAAAAAAGTGTTGTTGGCTCACCCATTCAGGTACCCACCAGAAAAAAAAGGAAGAGATATGAAGTGGAATAATTCGGAGATTCCAATCATGGTATAACCTTTCTATCCACGAAGTAATTAGACAATGCACAAGCCTCTCATTACCAGCTGAGAAGCATTATCATTATCAGAGGTTCTAGCTGTAGATACACACAAGAGCAGGAAGGTGGCATGGTCGTATTATTTACTCCCTCTGGCTTTTACAGAGGCTATGGCAGATAACCAGAAATCAATTTGCCTGCTGTGTGAAATGAAGGTCAGCCAGAAGTTCTCCCTGCTGGACCTCCTCCTTGCCTTCAGATGCTTGAATACATCATCATTCAACAGCTGCTCAGGCAGCAGCTGCTAGCAACAGCTCAGCTTACCAGTAAATGGGTTCTTTAGGCAGGGCATCAGAGGCTGTATCAGCTCTGAAGCTGAAGCACCTCCTGAACAAAAGCCATGCTGATAGAAGGTTGGAATGAAAAATGGCAGCCAATAGCTGCTATAGCTATTTGCTGGGAAAGGAGCTGAACCAGAAGCAGGTGCATCAGGGATCTGCCCCAAAAACCCTATCGTGCAACAGATCTTACATCCAGCAATCAATGTAGAAAGAAGGCTGGCAGAGAGGAGCAAAGCAGACTGCGACATGAACTGCCACGCCAATATGTCATGCCAAGGAAGAAACCTCACCCTATGAGAACTCAGTTTTCTGGCAAAGAATGTATATATTGTACTCATACCCAAGAACAGCTTTGACAAGACAGTAGTTGATGAAGTTGTGCAAATATCTGGCATGAAACTAGACTCTTTGTATCAAGCTTAAAAAAGCCAAAAACCAACCAACAAAACCCCCAAAAACCAAAACAAACAAAAAACACAAACCCAAACAAACCAAACCAAAACCAGTTGTCTGTCTTTAAAGCTCCTATTTCCTGACAGAGGAAATTTTAAAAATTTTCTTAAACCACATATTGTAAGTCTGCTTAAACTGTGTGTGTCATTTAATCTAGAGAAACTGATCTTGTAAAAAAGAAACATTCCTTCAAAGGAAGGTACATTAAGCTACGTCCTATTAGAGTCATAAGGGAGCTCCATCTTCACAAAACAGTAATACAATGCAATATGTCTTGGTTCTACCCTGCCAGCAGCCAAGCCCCATGCAACCTCTTGCTCACTCCCCTAACCCTGGGATCAGGGAGAGAACTGGAAAGGTAAAAGCCAGAAAACTCATGGGTTGAGATAAAGGCAAACAGAG
>WEKY01061899.1:7039-24629 GCA_013390045.1 Picathartes gymnocephalus
GGCGCCGGCCCCGGGCGGGGAGGCGGGTCCGGAGCCGGGCCGCCCGCCCCGGAGACCGCCCAGCCCTCCCGCCGCTGCCGGTGCGGGGCATCCCCAGGGCTAGGGAAGGACGGTCAAAGTGGGTCCCCTCTCAAAACCATCTTCTGATCTCCCGGACTTTTACACACTTGGGATCCCGTCTGTTTCCAGTGCAGCCGAGGAGCCAAGCTGAGCCACCCTTCTCTGTGCCACAGCCCCTTCGGGGAGCACGGTTTGAGGGGTGCAGCCCCATGCGCCCGCCGTCACCATCCGTCCGGACTGTCACCCCCGGCTCCGCGGGCAGCAAACGCTGGCAGGAGCCGTGCTGGTGCTGCAGGTGGCTGTCCCCACTGGCTGCCATCCCCTGGGAGAGGAACCACCGCAAAGCGCCGCGGGCAGGGTACGAGAGCCTAGGAGATAACACAGCCCTCTCAGAGCTGGAAATGGGGGTTTTGCTGGGGTCTGCCAAATAACCAAGAGACTAAACGAGGCAAAAGACTTTTAAAAGCCACTGGAAATGTAAAGTATGAAATCATTATTGACCTACTACCTGGCAACGTTGAGCTGTTCCTTAACCTATATTTTTTAGTACTCCAGTCTAAAGTGTCATCTTTAAAAAAAAAAACAACCCAAAAAAAACGCCAAAAACAATCCCAAACATTTCTGGAGGATTTAAGAGCTTCTAAAGAGATCTTCCATTCCAAAGCTATTGTATTTCAACAGTAAGCCAGCAGGTTATAGTTATTTTCAACGTTCAGGAACGCTAATTAGCAAAGGATTTGCATGTGGCCGTTCAGTAAAAATGAACTGTTTTCCACATGTCTAGTGGCTATTGTCCTTGAATTGTTTACTGCCGCTCTCCTGCTGGATAACAAAGGCTGGATTTTGTGGTATTACCTTTCAGCAAGGGATTGCAGCAGCTGGGGAGGGAGAAGGAGGAGGATGGGAGAGTTTCTCCCAGAAATACAGGAAAATATGAATTACCCAAAGGCACTGTTCTTGTGCATTATTGTGCCTCCGCTCACAGTGTAAGTGTGTCACCATACAGACTCCATGGGCTTCTTGGAATGTGTATCTTGGCTCAGTCTCTATGGAGCCTCCGTGCTCTCTAAACTCTGATTAGGAAAAAAATACACAATTTGGTGAAGCCTTTCAATGTAAATGTTTTAGACACTGGTGACTTTTTTATTTAGGATGGCAGAAGAAATGTGGCAGAGTTTTGCAAACATCAACTGCAGGTCATCAGAACACGATGCCAGCCACTTGACATGATGATAAGATATACAGATAGCATCATTTTTTTTGTAGAGAAAAAAGACCATTATTAGACAGATAGCATCATTTTTTTTTGTAGAGAAAAAAGACTCAAACCACTTAACACAACTTCTTAATCATGAAACAAGGAATTTTACAGTTTTTGGCAAAACCATAAATTTTTTTGGTGACACTATCAGCATTCTGTATTTTTTGTTTTCCTGTTTTATCCCTTTCTATTAAATAAGAGTTGATATTTTAAAGGAACAGAACACACCTGCACACTGGTCTGTTGAGAGGCCTGCTTCAACTGGTTTGCAAGTAAAAAGTGCTTTATCTGATTGTTTAGCACTGCCAAGGTTCCTTCCAATGCCAAAGCTACTTTGCCATGCCCCTGTTGCTGTTCATGAGGATCCATTGTAACAGCATCGATTTTCCCCTCTGAGAGATTCCTGTCTTTTCAGTTTTCCACCTAGAAGATCAGTCAGTAAAAGTGAGGAAATGTGGGACCAAAATTCATGCTGCTAGCAAAATTAACACTAATTTCAAAGTTGTTTGAGCCATTCACATCACTTTCCCTTTGAGAGCTGATTTATTTTACACTGGATGTATATTCTCACCATGTTTCCGGGATGTTGTTCAGTGGCCTCAGTGTTCATGCATAATTCTAAAACTCTGTATTTATTTAGCTCCCTAAACTCTTGAGGGTCAGCATTGGTTTTCTTTTAGCCATCAGAATCAGAGCAATAAATTTCATTGCTTTTGAGCTGCACTTCTGTCATTTGAGCATCCCAGCTCCTGTAGGGGAGAGAAAGAAGTAAAATAAAAACACAGATAGGGAACCAATTGTTTTCTCCTTCAGCTATATTAATATACTGTAAGCTTTCAATGTCTGTTGTAGAGGTCTAGTATCATGATTAATTCAACAAGTACCAGAGGGCTACACTTGTGGACCCTTTCTCTGAACACTGGCTGCCACTCTGACTTCCCTAGTTAGCTTATTTTTCTCCAGCAAACATATTTAAGAATGAGTTTCACTAAAAAATGGGTAAACACTCCAGAAGACTTTCTGTATCTGATATTCCTGGAAGCAAATTTCATTTTTTATCTTGACAACATAATACTTGACATTTTGAATGTTAATTGTGAGGCTCTAATTTTTTTGTTTTGCATCCTTGGACTGAGGGCTAGAACTGGAAAGCCTTCAGGAACCAACTGATCCTAGCTAGATTTTTTTACATGTAGATAGCATCAGAAACAAAATAATTGAATGCTGCTGCTTGAACAATCAACCTTTTATTACAGAACTACCAAGAGAGAATAAGGTGGCCCATTTTCTTTATTTTAAATTAACCTTTCAAGGGAAGGATCGGCAAGGCTTTTAAACACCAGTAAAGATTGTAACCCCTTGTTTGTCAATTGCTATAAGGAAGTAAACTGATTAGGAAAAAATATGCAATTTGGTGAAGCCTTTCAATGTAAATGTTTTAGTAAAAGCAGAATAGTGGATAAACGTATTATCAGGTTTCTCAGTAAAGGGATTATTCCTGAATGTCTCATTATCTAATTAACAGATTCTTCCATTTAAAGTGGTTTTGTTCTCAAATCCTGAGGTATCAACATTTTTGACATTACTGATTGAGCTCTCTAGAACTACTTTATTAGCAACAATCTGGCCAGCTGGAAGTGCTAATTAAAGTAGATCCACAGGCCCAAGAAGTGGAGCTGACTGGAATTTCCTGAACTGTTTTTCTGGTTTTGAAATACAGCTTCCCTTCCCCCTTCCCAAATCCTAGAATTTTCAAATGTCAAACTCATTCAGGCTTTTTTTTAGGTAAGTAAAACATGTTAACATATAAAAGATAAGTGAGATTTTTCCGTGGTTATCAGCAAGTTTCAGCCCAAACAAAAAATGTACTGTATTTAAACCACTTAGAAGTGAACTAAGAAAGCTAAGGGAACTTATTCTGAAGAGAGCAAGAAAGGAACTTTATTTTCCATGAAACCCAGACCTTACACAAGGAACAGGAATTCATGTCAGATGTCCAGGACAAATATTCTCACCCTTGACATCCCACGGTGCTAATCTGAGGATGAGATATTTTTAGTTAGCCTTAAATCAAGAAATGATTGGAAACTTCCTAATGGCTTTTCAGAATTAGCAAAGTGTAGGCTTTGAGCTACAAAAGTATTCAAGTAAATAATTTATAACATATTTTACCCTTGGGCCCCTTACAACCATATGGAAAAGCTGATTTATACTAACCCAAACCAGAAATACTTGATTTGTACTTTGGTAGTGACATGTGCCATAGGCACATGATCAATCAAGGCAAACGCCTCTGTGTAGGAATCCATATTTCACAAAGTAAAGATGGTTTTCATGACTGAGATACTTGGATCTTCCAATGTTGCTGCAACAGAGAGAGAATAGATGAGACGCCCATATTTTCAAAATGGCCATTTTTTGGCAAATCTACAGAGGATCTATCTTTGTACATGGGGTTACTGAACACAAGGCTTGTTTTGTTTTGCAGCTTGGGCACACCCCAAAATTAATGAACATAAAATCAATACCAATTCAAACAACAGTCCAAGTAATGACAGTGCATGGGGTTTTGTCATCAGAGGCTTGTTACTGCCCTAATGCTGGAAAAGGCAGGATTTAGCTGTTGATGTTCTGTACTCCTCTTATCACAAATATTTCTTTCTTTACATGAAGGTTAATTATATGGACAAAGTCCTGACTGTAGACACACAGTCATTTCACCTGCCAGAAAGCCATCTTAGAATATATTCTGCCATACAGATGATTAACTCTGTGCTGGGAACAGTAATATACTGACTTTTAAATTTTATTTTTCAGTTTTGAAACCCATGACACTAAGTAAACTCTGTGGTGATAGAGACTGTTAAGAAAAGAAAGCACAAAGTGCATAAGCCATGTATTTTCTTTGCATTAGGATTTCACCAGCTGTTTTATCTGCTATGGGAATCTAAAGATCCCTCCCAGCCCTGAAACACAACTTTGTCACAGATACTGTGCTGCGGAAAAATTGCTTAATTCTTCCAGAGCTGGTTTGTACTTAGAACACACTGTCCCTGCAGGCTGAATATATATGCTTAACTCCAGGGCAGAGAGCACATCTACTCAAATTAAAATGAATTCGTAGTGGTAAGCGTGAAGTCTACATAGAAATCTTCTCAGAAGGGGAGTTGTGGTTTCCATGCTTTGGGGCCAGGGACCTCAGCTCTGTAGAGCACCTGCAAGAGCATGTCTGCATTTCATTGCCCAGGCTGCTGCCCAGCTGCTCTCGGGCGTCTTGCTCTCCAGGGAGCCTGCAAGCACAGATCCAAGCTGGTGGCTGTGCCTTCTCACACCTGCAAATCAGAGGCCACCCCAATGCTCAAGAGCATCTGGTGTCATGTTGTGTGAGGAAGGACCTTATTGTGCCCCTGAGGCTGTCCCTGAGGCACACTCATAAATACCTTCGTTAGGGTCAGCAGTCCGCCACTGACCTTTAAATATTATTATGGAACAAACACGTACTAGTGATTACATCCTTGAGAATATAAACATTTCCACTGAAGACACGTGCATTTTCTACTTGCTAAGGGTGGTGCTTGCCTAAGTGTTTATGTAAATCACAGTGGGTAATGTTTATACAGCACCCAAGCCCAGTGCAAAACAGCTGGAGGAAAATATCACCTTCAACAATTGTCAATGCCATGTTTGTTTTTAGATAATAATGAAAGACTGTACAATTCTACCGTGGTTTCATCACAGCACCATCCAAGTTTAAGGAGAGAATTTACAGCCAACTCAGTTTGCTTGCAGGCTTAAATAAAATAAAAAACAGTCAGCGATGTTGCTCTGCTGTGGTTGGTACAACACCCTGACACAGGCCTGAGACTTAAAGTGTGCCTTATCCCAAATTATGAGGAGGCAACTTGAGCTTGCTGTGTGTCTATATAGACTGAGGGAAGACATTGCTTGCAGGTACCAAATACTATGGCTAAAAGCTGAAACTAGACAAATTCATACAAAATAAAGTGGCTTTGTTGTTGGGGTTTTCTAAATTTTTTTTTTTCACATAGCATGATTAGCTATTTGAAGGATTTATTAAATAAAACAGTAAACTCTCCATCATTTTAAATCTGTAATTCAAAGCTATAGGTTTATTTGAAATGTACTCTTTGCCAGGATTACATTGAGAAATTTTGTGGTCTTTATTATACCACAAAGTGTATTTGAGAAACCACAGTAATTAATTCCAATTATTTCCATAAAGTGACAGTCTTGTTAATGCCCTAGTCACGCAGCTGTACAGTACACATGCAGTACCAGTGCCTGACACATCTCCTGGAGTGGCAGCAGAATAAAGGATCTCATGAATCTTGCTATGTCCAGAAAATGAAGACTTGTAAGGAAACTGCTCTACAGGGAGAATCAATTTTATGCAGATGGGCTGCAAGTTTTAAGGGTGGAAAAATTCTCACCCAGAGAAAGTTAAAAAGCCAGTGGGCTGACTGCAGGATCTGCTGAGAAAGGTGCCAGCTGACTGGGACAAAGTGCCAGAGCATACATGCTCTGCCGTAGGGGGCTGAAGTGCAGGAGAAGAGAACTGAGCCTGGCAGGGCACTGACCCGAGGCTCGGGGAACAGCAACAGAGAAGGAGAAGGCTGAGAAGTGCAGGCAGATGTTTTAGTGCTCCTCAAACTGGTTGGCACAGCCTTTCTGTTAGTATGGAATAGGGACATTCGACATCTAGCCATTAACAGAAGGAGAGGAAATGTCAACAGAGGATCACAACACACCACGTAGTGGCCTGAAATCTCCAAGCAGCTCAGCAATACAGTATTGTTATTTTCAAAACAGCAGTTTATCTTTGCGTCTAGATAAGTGCCAAGAGACTTCTGTGCAACAAAGGAACAAAATGGCCCTGATGTTTGTATTCACAGAGCAGTCTTAGCCCTGAAACAAGACGAAACCAAAGAAACCATTTTCCCTAGTACAAAACACAGCCAAGTTCAACTCAAAGCAGGACACAGAGGCACAGGCACCAGTGGTTTAGGATATACAGAATATTGCTCATGACTGTAAATCATTGGATGCTTTCATAGCATTAGTGTTAGAGATATGCAAAGAACCAGCATGCAAAGCTCCTGATACCTGGTAGGTCTTGTGTCAGTGCATGAAAAAATACCAGTGCAGTGATGCAAGGCAATACCTTGCAGTGATGCAAGGCTCTTAGTGCATCCTCCAGTTCTAGTCTCCCAAAACCATCCTTTGCAAGAGAAGGAGGAGCTTGAAGAAACAGGAGAGAGAGAGAATAATGTTTCTGTTATGACTGCATGTATTTATGGGGAACAGAGTGTGTTTTCTACTGCTGGCCTAGCAAAACCTGCTGGGATTTTTAAATGAACCATAAAGCCAAATTTAGTCAAATTTCTCAATTCACTTAGTCTTCTATGAAAGTTGCAGGCTTTGGGCTGTGTGAGAATGGTGCATGGTGTGAGACTATAGAACAGTCAGGGGGTGGATGATGGGCTGCCTTTGGGAGGGATTGGGATTTCTTCAGAGTAAAGGCTTATTCCATTTATGCCATGTCTTGAGAAAGCTTATCCTGTCAAGTCATTTATCACCCTGCTAACTAGCTCCTGAGCACGGATAATGCTTCTTCCCTAGATCAGTGAGTGAAAAAAGAATTTTAGAAAAAAGGAAGGTTTTCATTTGGGGATTTTAGGACATTGAGAGAAGAGCCGATAGGAGTTAGGATATCTAAGCTCTTTGAACAATGAGAAAAACATACCAGGAAGGATTTTTCTAACAGCTCATAGTGCAACTAAAATAGTCTTTCTGCTGAGGGTATCCTGGTTATTTCAATTATGTGAACTGGCAGAACCCTGGGGTTTGCAGTACTAGATCTGGAGTAAGCAGAGGATGCTGTGAGGGGTGTGGCTCTAATTACTGATATTGAGGTGAATGAAGTCCATCATATATTTGCAAATGTCTGGCTTAATGCTAACTATCAGACAATTATGACATGAGATTCGTAATTATACAGATATCCCCATGCATCCCTACAATGGAAAAGCTTTGTTTCTTAAGAAGTTTAAGGTTGGCTCACCTTAACATTCCAGAAAAGTTCAGACTCCACTGGCTGTGCTGGCTGCAGTGGGGGTATTTGTAAGAGCAATCTATTCCATGCAGATTTTTCTACTAAGAGCATATCCTCAGTTAGCACACGTTCTTGACATTTACAAGAATTTGATACATTCTGGTAATCTTCCTCTTTGTCATGTTCATCCGGAATTGATCGATTGGTTAAAAGACTACAAAGATGGGGTCAGGTAGTGTGATAGCTTAACCTTGATCTCCTCAGCACATCAGAATCTGATTTGATATATATATGTATATACACATACACGCCCAGAGGCAGACAAAAGCATGTCTCATAGATCCAGACAATTATTAAAAAAAAAAAAAGTGGTCACTAAATCTATGATCTTACAAGAGCAGTGTGATTCTCTGAATACACCAATCAAATAATTATTCAATTGCCATCCTCTCAAAGATTCAATCAGAGGCTCAGGAAACAAGCTGTATCAGTGTGTGCAAATGAAGGTCATGTGTCAAACTGCTGGGCTTTCTTTTAAAGTGATGATATGATTGCTATTTCAGTGAAGGAATAATCAGGGAGGTCATAATTTCATGATTCATTGTTCCAGCAGGCAGTGCAAGGAAAAATATTGAAGATAGCAGTGATATATTTAAACCAGATATTACTTTGATGAAATCTCATTTGCTCCAAGGGAGGTTTAAACTTGATATTAGAAAAAAATTTCTTCACTGAAAGGCTGGTCAGGCATTGGAACAAGCTGCCCAGGCAAGTGGTGGAAACACCATCCCTGGAAGTGTTCAAAGAAACATGTGGATATGGCACTTGGGGACGTGGTTTCGTGGTGCAGATGACAGTGCTGGGTTAAGAGGTGGAAGAGACCTTAGAGGTCTTTTCCAACCTAAATGATTCAATGATATCTTGCATGCAAACATCCTTCTTGTGCTAGAATACTACTTTTATGGGCTGTCTGAAATCACTAGGGAAGGTTTTCTTGATGTAATTCACAAGTAAGGGAAATACGAGTAAGTGGATTACTTCGGTTCATCAGTGCTGAAATGCAGGATTTAATAAATTATCTTCATCAATAGCAATGAACAACACTGGGATATCTCAATGGGTATTTCAAGGCATCTTTCTAATCAGAAGGTGATTTATAGGTGACATCCTCCAGCCTGCAAAAATACTCCCATGTGTAAAGCAATCTCATGTAAGGCGACCAGTGATAAGAAAAAAATACACATAGAAAACAAAAAAAAATGCCGGTGGAGACACCTCTACTACAAGGACAAGTATTCCATCGTGTTTTTATAAGAGCACAGAAAAGGAGCCATGAAAGGGGGCCTCTCTAGGAGAAGGGCATGGAGGGATTGCAGATCCTCAATCTCCCTCATCTGAGTGCCAGTGATACAGGTCAAGTCCACCTCCAAATTTTGGAAAGTAAAGAAGAGGCAGGACTTGAAGCATTACACCCCCACATACTTGGTCTATAAGTATCTCTGCCTTGAAGAAAACCCCATTACTCCCCAGTTATTCATTAATGTAATTGAAAATAATTTTTATAAGATGAGTAAGAAAGAGGTATAGACTCTCTGTGATCACTACAGAGAGAAACTACCTTTACCCCATGTGTGTGGTAGTGAATCCCCTGACATAAGTTGTTCCAAAAAAAGCCACCAATTCATTATAATCAATCAAGAATGCTGGACTAAAGCAGATGCAATAAGTTGTGTTCATTCAAAGGCAGCACAGAAAACAAAAAAATTGCCAACCCAAATCACCACCAACCCCACTTTTGAATCTGTATTAAACTGAAGATCAGCTATTTCTTGAGATTTGCTTACTGGATTTCAATATATTTTACTAATCATCTCAAGCCAGATAATTCTTTTGAAAGCAAAATAATCTTTCCAAATCTCTGTCTACCTACACAAAGACCTGGAAATAGGTATGCCCAAGAAAACTGCATTGAATAGAGATAAATCACATGTTAAGACTAATACTTCAGAAATTAAAGCAGACTTGAAAATTAAACATTTTTCCTGTTCAAGTGTTGTCTCTGCAAGCATTTCCTTTTTTAAAATGTGAGTTTAATACAGAGAAGCAGACAGCAAGCAGTCCCAGGGAATGATGTCACTGGTTCCTTAAGGCATGTCCAGCAAGGTCAGCAACCCAAGGAACTGCCTTCTAACAGTCCAGTTGAAATGCTTTTATCCTGACTCAACCAGGCTGCCTTGAACAGTTTAGGTTCCCTGCTTATTCACCATGTAACTTCTGTGACAATAAACCACATTCTCATTTTTAGTGATGCATTCAAGGAGGACTCAGGTGAAGCCTGGTTACCTGGTGCAGAGTTCCCAGTCATTACAACATAGTGAGTTTTAAATCATTCTAGTTCACCTCAGTAATTAACACAAGGTACCTCAAGCTGAGCTTCTCAAGCATTCCCATTTTATTTCCTAAAATCTGTCTGCCCATGCACTCTGGCCCTAATTACTGTCCCAATATCAGAAGAACAGAGGTGTTCAAACCTCCCAATATTTGTTTACTGTTCCTTGGATGCTCCCCTGGCCCAGCCCACATGCTGACATGACAGGTTCTATCTAAACATGGTCATTTCACACAAATGCCTCTTCAAAAGTCATGTAACCACATCCACTGCTCTTCACTTCAGGACTGATTACAGTAGCAATTGAAAAAAACCCCAAAACAGTGATGTTTGCTTTGTGCTAGGGAAGAGAGCTTGGGTACAACATGCAAGTTCTCAGATGGAAACAACCAGGAAGATTTCCAGCCCACCTATTTTAGATGAATAAAATCACATCTGCAGTCAGGAGTGTCGCTGGAGTGTTCTTGCTCAATTATTTTCATTTAACCTCAACCTCTGGTGACAACAGGGCAGAGCTGCTGGCAGCATTATAATTATTTGGTTTTAAGACCACATAAAAACGTTAACAGCTGGGGTTATGGCTACCTTGCCATTACCTAGGGCTCTTGCTTCCAGCTCTGAATCTGCAATTGCAAATGAGAAGGAAGATAATTCCCTCAGAAATTCAGGAAGAGCATTTTGAGGAGCTTTGCTTTGAGGGCTTATCTCTGACTACTTAGTCAGACCTAATCCTGCTTAGCTTAGCTCTGAGAAAAATCACAAACTGATGAGGAGGTAACTAACACTTCTGATTGCTTCTCACTTGTTAAATACAGTACGTGCAACCCTGAGGAAGCTGCAGCTATTTCTCCTGCTGGCCTTTCTCATGACCATCATTGCATTTTCACAAACTCTCATGATCCCATAGTAAAGTGAGTGAAGTGCATATTTCCTCTGTATAAGTTGTCTAGAATGCATGAACAGCATATTTTCTCATCTTAGTTTTCCATTTCTTGCTTGTAGAAACAATACATGGAATGGAAAGGGAACTTCAATAGCAATGGTTTTATCTCTGTGCATTTTGATAATACCAAGTGTGCTTGTGAAATCTCTCTTCTACTTCAGCCACTGCTAAGTTCTCTGAGGAGACATTTTCCAGGTTTTACTTTTGAAAGGAACGCTGCTGCATTAAGCTGTTACCATGAAGCTGTGCCTGGTACAGACTGACAGGCCAAAAGGTGCTCTAATCAACTCTCAACAGCTTTGTCTTCGCTCTTCCTGTATTTCAGGGCATGTTCTTGCATTACCATCTCTTGCACTGGTTAAAACTCACTTAGGCTCATTCCTTATGTTCCAACAAATGCAATACTTTGCATTCTGTTCCCTCTCTTCTCCACACACAGTACATACAGGTTAACACCTAAAACAATTCACCTGTCGGATTTGCAGTGCAATGCCATTCCACTCTAATCTGATTGTTTTCAGAAAGCTAATTGCGCCTGCTAGCAAACAGCTCTGCTGCTCTAGCCTTGCCCAGCCTTGTCAAGGCAACCACAATGTATTTTGGAAGAAAAGCCACAACTGGAAATTGTCATTCCTGGAAACTGCACATTCCTCTATCAAATGGTTTCAAGGAGCTGAATTACAAGTTTTTGAATGCATCTGTGAATAATGTATAGTCATTCATAAGATAGAGATCAAATTTCTGAGGGGGAAAAATTATTTAAGTGAGCATGGTAACTAGGTAGACTACACCTAAGATTAGGATACTATGGCTCCAGAGCACGAATACATTAGAATCAACATAAGCAGCTTTTGTTACAAAGCTTAAGCACTGATGGATTAAAGATCATTGCTAGTTACCAAGATCTTGGTATGATCACCTGCTCTAGAGACTTAAAGCAGCCTGAGCAACTGCACCAGGAAACATCACTAAGAAAAAACTTGAGATTCTGCTATTTTAAAACAGTCAATATATGAATAAAGATGGGAGTGGCATAAGGATTAAACCCACAAGTTTGAAAGCTTGGAAGATCTTATTCCATTTAACCTCTCTGCTGGGCATCAAACGTAAGACAAGGCTAAATGCTCATGGCAGTATGCTGATCCTTTTTTCCCATGCTGGCTAAAGCTCTGGGAGTAATGAAAGGTATTCCTTATCTATAGTAGCCTACAGCCTGAAAAAAATGCAGATAAAGGAAACAGGAGGGTAAAACTAAACAAAGACAAAGGAAGACTGGCACGACTAAGTGGTACTGCAATTACCACCTAGCTTGAAGCTTGAAGAAAATGATGTTGATGACATCTACATTAAATCTTAAAAAAGCCCAGAAACAAAATACCCAAAGCATCTCTGTCACATTCAATTGCAAATGTTCACAGTAAGAGGGAATTAGAAAAATATATAAATTTGGTTTAAAAATACCACGAAAAATACTTCTATAAAATCTGGGCTTTAATCCAAAGCACAAGCACAGCCAAGGCTGGCTCTGCTCAGCTATCACTGTACAGAGCAGCTTGCTTTGTGCTCACTTTGCTTTCAGGTATTTAGAGCCTCCTAAAGCATTGATCACAATACATGTACTTTTCTCTCTCGATGCAACAATACAGGGAGAGGGTACCACAAATAAGAACAGCATGTTTTAAAAAAAAAAAGAAAAGAAAAAAAGCCTCACAGTCCCGAGCAACTGTGATGCAAGTACTTGTGTTTGACTTTGCATTTCAAATGCTAGTATTTAAAGTGATGTAGATCAGGAACACAGCCAGTGCTTGCTAACAGATTTGGCTTGCTTTCCAGTTCTCTCCAGCCTTTAAATAGCAAAAGAGCAAACTAAAAATTCCCAAGGCTGTACTTTCTGAGCCTACCACATGCCTGTGCTCAGTAATCATCAAACTGAAAGATATTCATCAAGTCCTCAAAAACACAACCATACAGAAAAAAATCTATCACACTGAGAGCTGAAGTATGTTCCTATGACAAGAATTGGGTTTATAACAAACCTAGATTTGGAAAAAGAAAGAGCAAACTAGTTCAATTAATGTCACTATTAATTTCACCTGAACATGAAATACGCACTACTCTTTACAAACGTGGCATTTCAGAGCTTCAGGGACTGGTAGCATGGATGTGATACTGTTCCCCTGAAATAGTAGCAATGTTTTCAATTATCCCAACCTGACTTATTGGCATCCCAGGCACCGAGGACAGGCTGGAAGAAATCTATGCACTAGCTTCACAGCCAGACAGCTTTAAATGGATAGACAGACATTAGCTAGCGTAAAGGCAGTTGAACATTAATCCTCTTGGTGGCCTTGCTAAAATCCTGTGCAAAACTCCCAGAACCTTACAAGGCTTATTTGTGCACACGTTCAAAAGCAAGGTAAGTAGGGGTCTACCTGTATAGATGAACATGTGTGAGCATGTACACACATCCACCTTCTGATATGAAGAATTCTTCTTAAGGTTCACTACAGAACAGCACATACAGGTGCAGCTACACAAAGATGAGAGGGAAGTTGGAATGGGCACGAAGAAAAGCTGTAGGGTGAAGGATACCTCATGACTCTCATCCAGGTGAGAAAAGGAAGCATGCAGTGTAGCAACAAACAGCAACACTAACATCAGAGTGCAATGAGGATTATACTGAGCAGACTCTGGCAGCTACATCCACCTAAACAGTCAGGACTGCTCACACAGGTCAGAGTAGTACTTTATTTATCATTCACTGATTCCTTCAGCATAACTTACAGGAAGAACATACTTTCAAAATCAGTAATTCACACAGTTTCTAGTAACTTACAGATATAATCAACAAATGGTTCCCAATGTCCCTACACTTACCCTTCACTAAATCTAAAACAGATACTGTAGGTAACAGGTCAATATAATAAATAGGTAAATTCAGTTTAGACATGGGGAACTCTGAGAGACACCATTATGCTGGGTGTCACCCTATTGTTCTCCTTGTAAAATCTAGTTCTGCAATTGCTTTCAGTAAGAGCAGGATTAGACTGACAGATCAAGAGCATCTCAAAGTCTTTACCCAAAGCAAGGATCTAAAATCAAGTTAGAACAGACTGAGAAAAGAACCATGTTTCATTTAACCTGAATGCCAAACATCTCTCCTTTGCATGTATTGGGATTGAAGGCAGATGCTCTTCTCGTCCATTATTCAAAATGGAAATGTTACCTTTTAGTGCTCAGATTTCTATCAGCTCATGGCAAATCACAGAAAAAAAACCCATGCAGCTAGGACATGGGCAGAAAATAAATAGTTTTACGCTTTCTAATAATATGACGTGCCATGTGTTCCCATACAACATTTTATTTCAGCATTATCCAATGTCACTGTGGTGAAATCTATGTAATTAATTCATTCAACTCCAAGCTTACAACGAAGTCCAGCTTGGGAGCATTATGAAGACCTATCAGCACAGGCCACTGGACACTGACTTCTTGTCTGCCATGTTTCTTGTACAGCCTGGCTGTTATTTGCAGTCAGACAATAAGAGACACCCAGCCTCTTAGCACTGATTTAGTGAGAAAGCACCACTCCTTCAGAAGATACATAAAACAAAAGTGTCCATCCTAATTCTCTTGTGATGGTTTTTACTTGGCTGTTGACTCAGGCTAATTAGAATTTAAGCCCTTTTGCATGGTATTTTTGAGATACTACGTATTTATTCTATTGGTTGATTTCATGCACTCTTAAGATAAATACAATTTTGAGGTAAAAGTACCACAAGAAATGACCTAACGGCTGAAATTCTGTCTTAAAATTAGGAATAAAATGCATCCAGGCACAGATTTGCTGGGCAACCATCTTTACTCCTCCCAGTATCCCTATGTGTAAATGATGGAGTAGGACATTGCTCTCATTTTAGCTGCTCTGAGGCTTTCAGTAGACAGTGCATTATTCTGTTCACCAAGAAAACCATACTTGTTTTACAGTATGGTGTCCCATACTAAAGAGCAGACTTTCCTTTCCCTGGATAAATACTTTTGACACCTCCCACCCCTTTGGCTGATGTACAAACTGACAAAACTGGGCACAATGTGCTCTCGTTATTTCCCAAAGTATTTCAACTTCAACACCCAACAGAATCAAACATTGGTGGGTACACAGCACAGGAACCCCAGTGATTCTAAAAGATATCACTGACCACATGATCCAAAAGTTGAGGTAGTGGCTGTTGCCCTGTATTGGGAAGGTCTTAGATGACAGGCAAGGCAGTGCCTTGAGTGGAGGTAATGATACGTTGGGCATTTTGTATCAAGCTCCTTCCCTCAGTTCCAGTGGATGTACAACACATGCATCTGGTGCTGAACTATAACCATCTCCTACATACAAGGAGCATACTGTAAGACAGGTGCAGTCAAACAGAAACCTCGGGCAATTCAGAAATAAATGGTCAGAAGAGTAAGTGCAGAGTGGGTGGAATGAGTCACTTACCGACCAGTGCCCTCCAGTGGCTCCCACAGCAATTGAAGGAACTGAAGACAAGAACGTGTTGTAAGAGGTCAAAGACACCACAATTGTATCACTAATGGAAAGAAAGAAAATGCTGACATCTGGACACCAAATAGATCTTCTTAAAATTTATGTTCGTGCATGGCAAGCTCATATCTGCTATCATTACATACCACAACCAGAAAAACCTACATGTCATCAAGTGAATAAAATATTAATTGCAAGCCCTGTAAAATGAGACAACAGAAACCAAAGTGATTCTCAAGACAAAAATGTTTATTTGTACTAACTCTTCAAATGGGTATACATTCAACATCTCTAAACAAAATCAGTACATATGACGAGGGCAAGTTGAGTGTATCATTAGAATGTAATGCCTTCCTTAGCAATTAAAGTTCATAAACCAAGAATTTGTTACAAATTTATGACCCCCCTTACACAGGGGTTAATGTTTTCAGTTAGACTATCCCAGTACTAGGCAAAACAGAGTGTCTGCAGAGCAGGCTTCTAATCATTCATTTCCAGGACCATGTCACAGTCTTTTAATGAGCTTTAAGTATTAGTGGGGGAAAAATACCTAGTGCCAAACTGAGTGTTCGCCAGCACTGGAAACCAGATGGACATGGTGAACTATCAACAGAAAGTTAAATCAACTGTTTTAGTTATTTTAGTTACTGAAACCTCACTTTTTGTCTGAAGAAAAGCTAGAATATCGTAACAGACTGGACAAAAGATTTTCATAAAAACCTTTTCTCTATATTTGCCTTCTCTACAAATCAAGAACAGTTAAGATTTGGGAGTTTCAGTGGTAGAAGTAGTATTGGAATAACAGAGAAATAATTTAAAAATATATATTAATTTACCACATTTAGCTCATATAGCCCTTTATGTATTTTACAAAATGCTACTGTCCTACATACTGCATGTAAAAAAAAAATTTTACATATATAATGTATATATACACATACAGAGGAAAAACCATCAATTTGGTACTATAAAAACAGAACAAAACAAAGCATTAGCAAACACTGAAAGTTATGCAATAATGAGGAGTGTATGCTCCATGTGTGCGTTAGTATAACAGTGCTTCCAACCTTAAAACATCCTCTTAAACCTCTAAGCAGAGTGCTTGCTCCAAGTCAGCTCTACCAGTGATGTTCCCACCTGGTACAAACGTCTGATGTCACTCGACTTCTGGCCATCTCTTATATTTAGCACTAAATCAGAAGTAAGGCAAAATAACTTTTCACATCCCTGAATATCTGAGGACATTCATGAGATCTTCCAAACATTAATGCAAAACAATACAGGAACACAAAAAAATGGTACCCTTGAGTGGGTCTTCCTGTCTACACAAAGCTGCCCCAAAGCTTCCCCATTTCAGAGTAATCCAGGCTATGTAAGTGTGACAATTATTTCCAGGCATCCTCTTTGTTTTAGCAAATTTTGAATGACAACCTAAAGTTTCAGGATGGGTGTGTGCTCATGATTTCTGGTCTAAAAACACCACTGAGAACAGTGAACAACAGCTCTGATACTGCTCAGATGTTAGGAGTGGATATTCAGAGCAGATGAGCAGTCTTGTTCTATAAATTCCAATGCCAACCCTTGTTTCCCAGTTGGAAGAATGAGTCCACTCTTAATGTACCTAGCATATCTTTCACAAAAAAAAAACCCTCCCACACTTTAGTATACAAGAAAAGCAAAACAGATTTTACTTATCTATCTTCTCTTGCATCAATCTTAAAAAAAATCTAAAAAGACCAACCAAGCCAACCCCCTCGCTTAAACTCCATAAAACCACAAATTTTCCAGTAACAAAATTAACAGCCCTGATAAAGCAAAGGTTCCTGAAAAAAACCTAGTTGAGACACCTGGGTAATAAAAGAGATGGATGCCTTTGAGAAGCTTTCTGGGAGATTAGTTGTAAAGGATTTGATCCAGCACCCATAAAAGTTTTGTCCAGTGAAAGAGAACCTCCAGAACTGGGGAGGCTGGATCAGGACTCCAGCCCAGTGGACGTGCCAGTCACTGGCAGGCACTGAAATGAATGCAGTCATCATACTGGCACACAACCCTTCCGATGACACAAGTGTGTGCTGTACCAGGCAATTTCCCTGACATTCCTTGGAGTGTTGTGTGGAGCACAACACTTTGCAGCTAAGCTAAAAACACAGCAGAACAATTTGGAGCAGTGGATACCCAAGGGTATTCTTCCCCACCCAACCAACAATACCAGTGGAGCACAACCACAGGTACAACAATAAAATGAACTGTAGGCTCCAGGGTTCAGAACCCCCAAGTCAACATCTCTGTCTTGCTTTGGGGAATGGGATTCTAGAAGAGCCTAATACCTA
>WEKY01061917.1:0-11079 GCA_013390045.1 Picathartes gymnocephalus
AAATACAATTAACCAATAAAACCGCTGCATCAGAGAATAAGCATAAATAAACCATTGAGACCTAATACTCCACCCACAACATGTAGTCAAACTGCAAGCCAATGATGGCAAGGCTTCACAAGTCCAGCAGTTTGTGTTGGACCAGATATGGGTGTAAGTATGTTGAAGCTAGTATTTCTGAATCTCCATGCTTAAGCTACAAATCTTTCAGGATGAGTGGTTTTCTTTTTCTGCAAGATACATATTTGTTCTCGTGAAGCAGTGAGACAGACAGCAGCAAGAGAAGATATGCACCCACTTCTCTGTGATACTCAGCATTTTGTATTTGTGGCACTGTGGTTCACAGAGCTAGTCAGGGGAAACATAGACAAATGAATTTGAAACAATTTAAAGAGAAAATCATATGTGCATTGGAACTGTAAGGTTAATTTTTCATGTGCTAGCAGAGCTGCATAGGAAAATTAATACCTATATCTATCTCTGTCTCACATATACTATGAAAAACTCAGCTGTCTGTAGCATTTTCTTGGCTTGTTACTGCTGTTACTAGAGGGGCTATTTTTGTTTGGTGGTCTTTTCAAATGGGTTAATCAGAAGAATGTTCAAATCAGACTCAGAATTCTTTCACAAGAATTCATTTTTGCTATTACCAAAATACTCCTAAACAACAGAAATAATTCTGTTCCACCTCATATTCAAAATAACTCTACTTCTACTGGTTAAAGCCATGCATAGATTCTTCACTGTTCTAGGACTAAAAAAACATTGCTATAAGATACAAAATTAAAGGAATTCAAAGCAGTCAAACTGTTGAAATATTTCAGAGGTGGACAACCACGATGGTCAGAAGTCTTGAGGGCAAGACTTATGGGGAGTGAATGAGGCCATTTGTTTTGTTTAGCTTGACAAAGAGAAAATTGATAGATGCCCCCATGGCAGTTTACAGGTTCCTAAGGGGAAGGAGGGAGCAGGGGAGATGGAGATACTTATCTCATCTCTGTGGTGACCAAAGACAGAACATGAGGAAATGGAATAAAAATGCACCAGGGGAAATTCAAAATTAATTTTAGGGAAAGGTTCATTGAGAGGGATGTTGGTTCATGGAAGAAGTTCCCTGGGGAAGTGGTCATGGCACTAACCTTGTCAAAAAGTCTTCGAGGAGCCTCTGGATGATGTTCTTGGTCACATGATTTAGTTTGAGGTAGTACTACAAGGAGTAGGGTGTCAGACTTGATGATCCTTATCTGTTCCTTCCAATTTGAGATATTCATAATTCTATGATTCTATTTGTGGCAACTTCCACAGCTTATTTTGGAAGGGGAAACACCAGACCACACCAAATGCTTTATTATTTCCCTGGCTCCCATTCCTTCTCTCTTTTGTTCTGATTAATGAAAATGTGCCGGATCATCCCCTTTCTTACATCCTAATTACTGGCATGCCTGAACACTTTTCTATTACTACAGATATTATTTTCAATTGTCCTATTGATCAGAATATTTTAGATAAAATTTTCAAAATGCACTTTTTCCCCCACTTGCATGTTAACATAGAAAAAAACATTGCACAAAGCCTGAATGCTTCTCAGCATTTTTAATTCTCTCAATTTTCATTGGACAGTAAGTCATACCCAATATCCCTTCTCTGAGGGCTGCAAATGTTTTAACTTTTTGTTGGAAACTGAGAATACCCAGAACATAACATGAAACATAGTTACTAGCTGAAAGCTTTAGAGGCTTACTTAAGACTTCCAGACTTAAATGCAGGTTTACACTTAGTGAACAATCTAGTATTTCATTTTTTTCACTAAGTCTGCCATGCTACAGAAGGTAGTAGCAAATGTATACCATGTCATGCCAGCTCTCTATACCCCTTGTGAAAACATAAGTTATTCCAGCGTCAAAACCCAATGGCATTTAAATTCATTGCTATCTGAGTTTTACCTTCTATGACTTTATGAGTTTTATCTCTATAGAATACTGCTCCTTATGGACAGATTTCAAATTCTTATTCTCTTGGACATTTTTCTTATGTTCTGATTTCATTAAAATATTATGTTAGTCATATAATGTGTGATTTTTCTCATTTAAATGAGCTGATTTTCTTGGTTCTAGTTCTTTCTCATTTTTGATTGAGTGTTTCACTGACACTATCTACTGTCAAGTTCACTGGCCTTGCTTGCGTATAGGAGGGGAGTGAGGAAGAGGAGGGGTTACTGTACAGCTTTCCTTGACCATGGAAGCTCACTCTACTGTAGAAGTTATTACATAGACACAGCACAGTTATCCTCCTCCAGAAAAACATTATATATAAGTGATGAAAAATTGTGTAAAAATCCCAATTTCCTAGAATGCTCTCATTCTCCTTCCAAAGAATAACATAAATAATTCTTCATGATTTTCTTTTTAAATGAAATCCTATGGCATCTTTTATAGATTAACTGAAGGCAATTTGTGTATAGCCAGTTTACAGATCCCCTAGAGTTTTCTGCTGAAAAAGTTTAAGTGCTTCATTTTAGGAGACTGTGGTCAGTTATTCATTTTTCATTTTGTCTTTTGGTATTTTGAGGCCTTAGTTAATAATGTAAACTGTATTTATTTAAGACCTGTGACCACACTAAGAATAAGTTAATGGTTTTAAATAAATAGAAAATGACTTGACCAAAAGCCACATTTGTTAAAGTTACTAACAAGTTTACTTTTGACTTTGCTCTGGATTGAAGCACAAATCTCCACCAAAATAGGGGGGGGTGGGGCGGGGAAAAGGAAGCTGAAAACACAATGTTCTCAGCTAAATATTCCACAGGAATATTGGTCTCATTCAGGAGTCTATAAATAAACATATTGCCACAGTATTGTCAGTACTATGTTGTGGGCCCAGTAACCAGCTGCATATAGATTTAACTGAGAAACATCTCAGTGTCACAACAGATGCTCGTTTTGAGGTCAACACATTGAACAGATTCAGAATCTTCTTGAAAAGTTCAATAAGAACCAATCACCTTATCTCCCCATAAATGATTAATGAACATTCATCCGAATAAGCCAAAACTTTGCTACATGGAGCGTAGCTGACCAAGGATAAGTTGTTGAACAGATGAATGTGTATGGTAAAAAAAATTTTCAAGGGTTATCTTTGACAAAAGAGTTTATGTAACTATTTTATTTAAATCTGCCCTAACCTGCACCTCTTTGCTACTGGAATTTGGCTTGTAATGTTCCTCAAGAGGTGGGCTCTCAATGGATACTCCATTTACTTATGGTCACAGTATAATTAAGCTTTCATGTTTGTTTTGGGTTTATGTATACTTTATACATGAGTAGTTACATATTAAATAAGGATTCTCAAACTTGGAGCTATGTCTGTTGTCTTCATGCAGGCTCTGTACTTTTTCCTGGTCTGATTAGATAATCACTTTCTGCTTCTGTTTCTTTTCTGTGGAAAAAACCCCAATTGAGTCCTTCATTAGTAAATTTGCAGACGACACCAAGCCGGGAGCGTGTGTTGATCTGTTGGAAGGTAGGAAGGCTCTGCAGAGAGAACTGGAGCGGTTGGATAGATGGGCGGAGTCCAATAGGATGAAATTTAATAAGTCCAAGTGCCAAGTCCTGCACTTTGGCCACAAAAACCCCNCAGGAACAGTGTGGCCAGCAGGACCTGGGAGGTCATTCTCCCCCTGTACTCGGCACTGGTGAGGCCGCACCTCGAGTGCTGTGTCCAGTTCTGGGCCCCTCAGTTCAGGAAGGACGTTGAGACGCTTGAGCGCGTCCAGAGGAGGCAACAAGGCTGGGGAGGGGCTTGGAGCACAAGCCCTGTGAGGAACGACTGAGGGAGCTGGGGATGTTTAGCCTGGAGAAAAGGAGATTCAGAGGTGACCTTATCACTGTCTACAACTTCCTGAAAGGTGGTTGTAGTCAGGTGGGGGTTGGTCTCTTTCTCCAGGCAGCAACTGACAGAACGAGGGGACACAGTCTCAAACTGCACCAAGGGAAATTTAGGTTGGATATTGGGAAAAAAATTTTCACAGAAAGAATAATAAAGTACTGGAATGGTCTGCCTGGGGAGGTAGTGGGGTCACCATCCCTGGATTTGTTTAAAGAAAGACTGGATGTGGCACTCAGTGCCATTGTCTAATTGAGGTGTTGGGGCATTGGTTGGACTCCATGATCTTGGAGGTCTCTTCCAACCTAGTCTTTCTGTGATTCTGTGATTTCCTTTGGCACAATGGACTTTCTGTTCCTCATGGAGTGACACTATGCCTTTTCAACTCAGTCGTGGAATTAAAAGATAAGACTATGGTGTAGGTTCTTCATGATGGTCTGAGTTCAAGGGAATGAAAGGAGACTAAAAAACCCAAAAACCAACAAAAACCGGGCGCTGTTTCCAGAATTTCAATTATGTTGAAGCTCAGAGAACAGAGACACCAATTGAACTATGATGTAACAGTTTTCCTTTGACTTAATGTTTGTATAATTTAGTACTTCCGAGGAAACTAGAAAATCACATTTATTATTTCACAAGGGAAAGATGAATTAGCTTTCAGCTCTACCAGGTTTTCCATGTGAATTGGCTTTAAAAATGCACATGCATTTGATACCAAAAACCCACATGATAACATACTCTCTGTTTTTATCTATTGTTATCTAATACAGGGATTTGATCAAATCAATACGTATTATTTACCACAAACTCAGCTAAAGTCACAGGAGGAGTCTATGCCTAGTGTAGCTCTGAATAGTGAAAGGATCTTTTCAATGCTATTGGAACAGTCCTAGCACAGTTCACTTTTTCTCTACTTCCCATTGAAGATCTCACTGAAAAAGACAGACCAGAAATGCTTAGCATAGCCACTGCATCCTGTAGCACAAGCTGGTCACACTAACACACAAGCATATCCTCTGTGCACCTTTCCTTGCTTTTTCCAGTCATTATCTCTTGGCTGCCTTTTCCTATGTAATATGAACCACCACTGCTGTACCCCCTCTCAAACACTCGCAGGCAGCCTTTTAAAGAAGACATTCCAAGTGATCATGCTTATGTGGCCTGCCAGCACAATTCCAGCTGCTGAAAGCAGGGGGGAATCAACCTGACTAGTGTATTCTAGCTTTTGCCAGCTGGGAACTTATCCCAGCACACTTAAAATCCTGTTGTACCTTCTGATAGGACTTTTTTATCAAATGGAAAGCTTTTCTGCCGCACCATTAATAAAACCAAAAGAAGCAACACAGTTTTGAGAAAAGAAGCATCTATGAAAAGCACGATAGATGGGCCAATCAATGGGATATTAACATACAAATACGTATTTGTGTGTTTACTTGCTGATTCATTATCCACCATTTTGGGGGGGAAAAAAACCCTAAACAAACCAGTTTAATTTATATTTTATCATTACATTAAAATAAACCATGACACTGCTTAGAGTTTTCAAATTCCAGATGAACTCCATGTAATCTCTCCATGCACACACATACATTCCTAAGAACAATACATATTTATATGATGAAACTACAATCTTTGGCTTTGAATGTAGCAAAGAAAAATGGTCTGTCTGATGATTTTAGACCCTCTGCTTACTATCAAACTTCCTGATTAGGACTGTTTTGATAACTGATTAACAACCTTAAGAACACAAAGAGGAGGTGGCAAAAAATCTTCTTAAGATTATAATTTTCAGATAACAGTTAGGTAATCTGTAGTAAAAATAAATTCTGACACATGGCACAGAATGCACAGCAATTTATCAAGTTATTAAAAAGAAAATACTAAATACTCTTCTAATGAAAAATTAATCTCACGGTCACTTAGATCAAGTTCTATTTTCAGCATACCAACAAAGTCAGCATTCTTGAAGAGATAAAAAATAAAGTTAAAATAAATCAAGAATACATGGGTTGTTTACTAGCTATACATAAAGCTAGGTCACAGAACATGAAGGAATATGAAATGAAAGCATCAGTCTGAAGGACTTTATTTCTGCTCCATTTCTATCTCATGATCTCAATCGGTGTGCTTTGCTTATCTTTTGTTAGAAGGTTGTTGTGGTGGGATTTTCTCTACCTGTCATCCCTTTGTTATATAAAATAGGTAGCATATTTCACTAGAACAGACGGTATTTGAAAGGCAAAGTAGCTGAGCAATGACAGCTCCTTCTATTGTGCACCAGGGTGTAGCTGAAGCCTGGAAGATTTCTTTGAAGTCTTTATAGTAGGAATGTTGTTGAACACTCCCTTGAAGTAAAGCAATGATGATGGCTTGTTCTGTTTTTCTTCCAATATCAATGTCTTTTTGATAATAGACTGTATTTTCATTCTTTTTGTCATGTCTTCGTCATCATTAATAATCCACTCTTTTGAAACTTTTTCTCACTGGTCATATTTAACTTGTACCTGAGAGTAAGCACTGAAACCATCTAGCTGAGTTGTTAAGAACTGTCCAGATGGAAGGACAAAGGGAACACTAAAACTCAGTCTGAGAACAGACATGTCCCCTGAGTGACAGCACCTCATCTTGGGCTTTTGCCAGGGCCATGCCAAAACTGTTTGTCTGCTTGCTAAAACCAGATCAGCAGCCAGCTAAATGTCTCACTGTTTTTATGGGTTCTCTTTTATAGAGCTGATATTTCAGAATGGACCGCATTCCCTCTGAAAGTTTTCTGGACATTGATTAACCCTTTCTTCTTCTCAAATGAAGGCACAAAAAGACATGACACAAGCTGTGAAAGAAAATATCTTTATGTGCTGGCTGTAAACCTGTAAGGGAAGTAATTACAGGACATGCAAAGAACAGTTAATTTGTGGGAAAGAGATGTGCATGGTTTTGTTAATTTCTAAACATGCAGTTATGCCTCTTTTCCATAACCTGAAGTTGCTGAACTGGAAGCTAGGGCCTGAAATAATCAGTGTCTGCCCTCCCAGCAGGAGTCAAGGATGATGAGTCAAGGGCAGGCAGGTACCAGTGCTTCTTTCCCCTTTTAAGTTTCAGCCCTGCCACTGAGCTCACTGAGGTCCCACCTCATCTCTTCCCCTTGAAATCACCTTTCAGAAAATTTGTGCATGCACGCTTTCCCTGCCAGACAAAGTTAAAATCATAGCTTCACTGATCCACACAGAAAACATGTTCTTTTGCATTTTAGAACTCTTCCTGACCAATGTGGTCTCAATTCCAAACACACAGCTGGTAACATTCCCAGTAGCATTGGATTACTTTCAGCATTTGGAAATGAAATCCACCTGGGAGGTATAAGGGGAGTCTGTGAGATCTGATACCCAGACTTCAAGCTTTAGAAATTTTGATTGCCATTATCTCACTAGTCAAGGACCAGTTTATTGTAAGTGACCACTGGATTTGTAACTTTCAGTCCTTAGTGAGTAAATTATTAATTTCTACACTTGGCAGGATGTTTTGGAATATTTCCTTTTACTTCCATCACTTCTAAATTACCAATTTAACATAATGTCTAAAAAGATAAGTGAGTGCATTGCCTTCCTAAATATACCCACGTGTTAGCCTCCACAAATCCTTTAACTTCAACTGGTGCTAAAAACCAGATTGACCTAGAAGGATATATTAGGATTTCTAAAGAAATATATGCTAAATTACTTCAGGGAACTGAATCTTTTGCTCAGCTCCAACAGTAATTTTCTCTATTGGCAGTGGCATAAAGAGACATCCGCTTCCTCTGAAACATATGCTCTTCTGGATGACCTTTGGCAAGTTTCACTGGATCATGTGAGTGCTGCAAAAGACAGTGACAGCCATAAATAAGCAAGCAAATCCCTGAGGGGATTTTATTTTAAAAATTTCTTTCTGTAGATTACAGAGATACTGATACAAACACTGGATATTCCTTCAGGATTGTACATTAGTGCCATGATTATTTATGTGCAGAAATCTATCAGAATTTCAATTATTTTGTTGTGAATGAAGAAAGGAAATACACCAAGTTATTTCTTGGTCAACCTGTGAAATATTTTTGGCGATCTCTTCATTTTGCAGTGAAAAATTTTCACGAGCTGGTCTGCATTAGTGTTTGTATAGTTTCTAGACTACAGCAAAACATCAGCCTGCAGTTTTGCTGAACATTTCTTGAAATTTCTTGATAATTTGTAATAGTTCCAAACCCAGAAGCAGCTAACAATCTAAATGAAATGTATTGGTGGAAACCTCAAGAGCTATTTTGACCTTGCAATAATTTTTACTTTAATAAGTAATAAATATCATTCTAACTAATGTTATCTTTTCTAAATTATGTTATATTTTTATTTTAAAAGCCTGTTTGCATGAGTGAAAAATAAAGTGAAGTAAAACCATACTCAGAGTTTAATTTTGACTGAATTTGGCAACTTTTGTTCTGGAATAGATGAGATTATTTAAAATGACACTTCACAAAATCCCGTGTCAAACTCTTACGATTTATAACTCCTTGAGCAGGTACAAATTTGGCTTTTAATTTTGTTACAGAAAGACACCTTCAGTGGATTTACAGATGTTTGCAAATTGTACTACGACAGCTGGTACTGATGTTCATTTGGATTAGAGATTCACATGGAGAATACAGAAATTTGTAGTTCATTTGGAAGACTAGCACAGGCTCAATATTGCACAGAAATGCTACAGGGCTGGGAAACCCTGAGCAAACCTCATCCCTCTCCATTTACCCCTTGTAAGCAGCAGAGAAGAATTTCTCTGTAGCTTTCGAAAGCATGCAGTGACAGGACAAGAGGAAATGGCTTTTAAGTGGAAAAGGACAGATTTACATTATGTATTAGGAAGAAATTAATTACTGTGAGGGTGCTGAGGCACTGGAAGAGGTTGTCTGGAGAAGTTCTGGAGGCCCTATCACTGGAAGTGTTCAAGGACTGTCTGGACTGGGTTTTGAGTAACCTGGTCTAGTGTAAGGTGTCCCTGCCCATGGCAGGGGAGCTGGGATGCAGTGCTCTTTAGGATTCCTTCCAGCCTAGACCATTCCAGGATTCTAGGATTCATGCTAATAACAATCTGAAGTTGTAGGTTTGCAGTTGAGGAGATACAGGGCCTCAGCTACAGAGCAGGTGTGCTACAGTCATAGCCAGCACACTGGTGTTTGTTCCTGTCCTTCCCTAAATGGATTCTGTATGAGAAAATTTTCATCTGCACAGTGTTATATTGATAACTTTCACTTGATTACAGTAAGTTCCAAAGTAAATAACAAAGCCATTTAACATCTACCGTGCCGTCTCTGATCTCTTTCTCCCAGAAGTAGTTTTCATCTCAAATTATATCAACAAAAAGTCAGGTCTTTCTGCCAAGGGCAGATATGTGTTCCCATTGCGGTGGTTTTAACTCAGTTGGATGAGTTTTTTAGATACAACTTAGAGAAACATTACAAAGCTCCCTAACATGATTTAATTGCCTAGGAGAGAAGTAAATATTAGAAGGTGTAATGGTCATTCCTGTGATAAAAAAGAAATCTGTAAGAAGTACTTACTTGTAAAACCTTTCTAATGCAATAAACCATTCCAGGTCCCAAACTTCTAAAAGGGCTTAACTGTCAGATTACTATGATTTGTGCTTCCTATTCCTGCCACTACCAGGAAACAGAAGAAAAGCTTAAAGAAAGAGAATGCTTTAGTGGAATATCAGTCAGTGTTTCCTGTGTTGTACAGCTTGGCTGTGAAACACAATATCAACCAAATCTGTAAAGTGATTTATTTCATAATTTGAAGCATAAAGGCTAAACATGCATTTTAATTGAGATGCAAGTGAAATAATGGATCCCTTTCACTCCTAATATCTGTAGCCAACAATATATTCTGGTCTTCAGAGTGTGTAAGTATTACATAAAATTATGGGTCACCTACTACATCACTTGCACTGGGCAAAGATCTTCCTGTGAAACTCTCTCAGAGAATGTTTCAGATCAGAAGCTAGTGATGAGACCAAGAAAAGCAGTTTCTTTTTATTAAAACAAGAAAATTAACACATAAGTGAAGCAGGACCCCAGTGATATCTCTTTGCTAATTAACCCCAGATCTTCCCCAACCCCACAGTTTGGTGCAGGGATATCCAAGGTCAGAGTAATGGAGATTTGTGCCTGTTTTGCAAGGGACAAAGAACAACCCTTGGCTTGCACAGGAAAATTCATAGGTAGAATATCCCAAATCCCTTATTTCTCCTTATAAAGGTCTATCATTTGGAAGTCTAGTTCTCCTGTGATTTTCAAAAGTTTAAGAACTTTGAGCCAGTGTCCACATATTCCACTTTTTCAGTAGTGAGAAGCACAGAATCAGCACTCACTGAAAAAGAGTAGCAACTGCACCAAATCAGTTTAGGCTTTCTCTCCACATGTGGTAGATCAAAGGAATTTATTTTATGTTTTGATGCCTTTTTAAAAAATTTTAGCTGTTGAGCAATCTTTTTTGATTTAGTGTACATGGAAAAATGTTTTCCAGTAATTTATTGAATTTCCTAATTCTGTTTTATTGCAACATTGTGTGAGAGAGTTCAATAGGAACAACAATGCAGATATATTAAAAGAATATAATGATTATATTTGAAAAAACTATATAAACCACGTTTTTTTTACTTCTGACTTGCTGTTTGTAAATCAATGCTAAGAAGGGTATGAGGAAATTGTAAAAAGCAACCAGAGGTTTTGGCAGGACATCCCCCCTCCCACTCTCTATCCCAGAAAACTTATCAGCTCTGTCCATCAACTGGCACATATGGGTGAAAAAACCCAGGCAGGGAGTTTATCTCTGGCACCAAGTGGGCAAGATGCCCAGCTGAGAAAGAAATATCTTTGCCTTGACAGCAAGATGTAGAGAGACATAAGTTAGGAATTATTGACTGAAAACACTACTTTTACACTATAAAAGCTACACAAATTTTTGCGGAGGCAGAAGTCTCCTACGCACCCCCTGGAAAAGTGTAGGGCTCCTCCCCAAAGCATTGGACACGTCTTCATGGTTACTTTACAGAAAATGAGAGCAAAGGATTTTTGATGTATGCGCTGTCAGAAATTGTATGATAAGATATATGGAATCCTAATCTATACTATTTCTTNACTGTCTGGACTGGGTTTTGAGTAACCTGGTCTAG
>WEKY01061922.1:244-30481 GCA_013390045.1 Picathartes gymnocephalus
CCATGAGACAAGTGGGGCTGGTGAGGCTTCTGCTTGTATGGACTGGGAATGTGGATAACAGAAGGGGAAGAAGAAAAAGAAGATGGTTTGAATTAGACAAAGTCATGTCTGTTGATGTGTAAAGCGCCCAGTTTGCAGTATAAGTGAGGATCATTAGATTTGGGTCCCAGCTGGATCTGGATTTTGTTCTGCTCTCACTTACACTCATGTTTCATTCCAGATTTAGAGCTCATTTGCTTCCTTCCCCAGCAGTGGGTGAGAGGTTTTCTGTTGAATTCGGTGGGAACTATGGTTAAATATCCTTTACTCGTTCTTACCTCTCCCATAGGCTTTTCATAGATATCTTCTTGCCATTGCTCAGCTTTTGTTTGAATAGCATCTCGCTGGAGTGCCTCTAACACCTTCTTGGGAGTAACAAAGCCATATTGTGCTTCAAGCAAAGCTAAGTCAATTTTTTCAGCCTTAAGTACTCCTATAACTTCATCTTGAGCCTGCAGAGACACAAAGTAAGGGTTTATCTTGTTAAACTGTATATGTGTATTTACAGGTTAGCTCTCTGCTTTTGATTTTAAGAAAACTGAAAAACTTCTAAAATAACACTGTGTATGTAAAGTGCTCCAAAACAGTCAGTAATGTAAAGACAGTTGAAAAGCATGGGAGCAGTATTGGTCTTTCAGTGTAAACTCCAAGGTCTTCAGACCCTTCATCAAAGCTTAAATACTTCTTTAATGATTTGATAGTTTTGCTGTTCCTGGACCAATGTGTAGCATTCACAGGTTCCAAGGCAAAGTTTGGCTTGTGTTATTAGAAATTGACTTGTTAGTGCAGGATGGTAGGATGTTTCTTGAAGCCTGAAAGTGTTGAACATGCTGTATGTTTTGGGCGTAGATGTCTTCTGTAGTTTAAACCTACTACAGATGGGTCCATCTCGTGTTTTTTTTCCCCCACTCTGCATCCTCTGATGATGGAGGTTGCCCCATGCCTCCATTGCAGTGATATAACTACATGAACTGTCTCAAACATCCATTGTCTGCAATTATCTTGGTTAAAAACAAGCATGTGCTATTTCTAGAAGGATGGAATAGGAAGGAAGGAAATCAGAGAGAAGGATATATCAGGGGAGGGTAACACTTTTAGTCTTATTCCTTTTGGCTGGAAGATTTCTGTATCCCTATTTATGACTGTTTAACCAAATGTTAAAATATGAAATAGTCTATTTCTAATCCTTTGCCTTGCAGAAAAGAAATAGAAAAGTCTCCTTTGTGCATCTTGAATGTTCTGTAATTTGGAAAGGAATGACATCTAAATTCGAAACTTAGTTATGGTTGGATTGACAGCTATCTTCAACAATTTGACTTGGCATTACAGGAGGTGGAAAATAAGAGATAAAAGATGACTTTTTCATTCATAGTGCTGCTTCCTTTTCAATTTCAGACATGATTTAAAATGTTCATGTCAGGCTCACTGTTTTCCAGTTTCTCTCTATTCCAGTTTTAAACCTTAATAATGGAAGTGCGTGCGTATATATATACTTACATATTTATATGATGCAAATGTAATGAAGAGTGCGTGTATAATATAAATAAATACATAAAAATGTGTGGCATCTGAATTTTAACCTAAATTAATAAAAGCCAAGTGGGCAGGAGAGAAATGTTTTGCAAACATGGAAATTGTTCTGTTTGCATAATGAAACAATCTGTAGAAGTTTGCCTTGGATCTATCCTCAAAGATTGGTGCAGCTATTAAATATTCATATCACATGTGTGTTCTGTTAAGCATGTCTGTATTATTGTATAAATATACATTCATATGTTAAGAATAGAACTACCCAGGTACTGTCTAGGTAATAAACTCTGACCCTGTATGCTACATCCATTTAGGCCACTTTGCCCAGTTTGCTTTTTCCTCTGCCTCTGAGCAGTTTTAAAGTCACTGCTTCTGTGCAATAAGCCTGCCACAGAAATATTTTCCCTGCTCACTGGAAATCTGGTTCCCACTTCCTGAAATTATGTTTGATCAGGTTAGGCATCATTTACCACTTGACAGACTGTTCCTTTTCTAGGTAGAATAATGCTCACTCTTCAAAATCCATAACTTGTGGGCTAAGTGGCCTGTAAAACTTTTGCTTTGTATTATGGGAAATAAAATGGCTATTTTGATTTTTCTAGCAAAAGGTGTTAGAATACTGTTAAATTAGTTACTTCTTGTGAACTGACACATATTATTTCATAGGGAATAAAGCTCATTACTTCATAGGTGGGGGGAATAAAACATACTTAAGTAAAAGATCTTAAAGGTATGTAATATGTTCTCCATATCAGCCTTACAGTGACAAATATGTTGTATTCAAGATACTTGGAATGGGGCAGCACAACTAGAAAGTTTTATGAGTTGTCTGCTTTGAGAGTTACTGGTGGTATAAAGATCATGTTTCCTGTCTGATAGCTATAATTTTGGGGTATTTTTGTATGCTGCAGTTCATATTTGTCCTGTATCAGACTAGGTAAGGTGTTTCCTTAACATAAAAGCAGCATGTGTTTGTGGTGCAGGAGGGAGTGGGGTGGAGGGTGGAGTGTCTTTTAATTTATAAAATTAAATATAAAATAGGAATATAAAGTAGGACAGTACATTACCTGTAATTCACCCTCGAGGACACTGAGAAGAAATAGCAAGTCATCACGAGAGAGATCCTCCCTTTTCTTGACAGAATTTCTTTGTTTTTTCTCTGCCTTTGGACTTCTCAGGATGGTACTGGCTTGGGCTACATCATCCTTCTCTTTCTGGCATGTTTGTGTCTTTTCTCTCCNCTCTTTCTGGCATGTTCGTGCATTTCCTCTCCCACAGTAACCAACCTCTTCTTTGTGGTGGTCTTTTGCCCTTGGCTGGCTCAGCTTTGGTCTGGTTGGACTCTCAGTGCTGTTACTTCTGGAATGCATGGTTTATATCTCTGAAACTGAAGGAAATGGGGAAGAAAAGTAATTATTTTAGCTAAAACTATTACTATAATTGATCGTCAGTGTTGTTCCCTCCAGAATGGTAATTTTCCCTTCCACACAAGGCTGTTTGTCATTTGACAAAAGCTGAGAACCTTGTGCAAACCAACGGGACTGGGCTGTGCTTCCTTACTGAATGCCTGTAGTGAAGTGAGTCTTTACTGGTCTTATGCCATTGTAACAATTTCTTCCTTGATACTTCAAAAGCAGCATCTTTAGCAGCAGTACTGGGTGCACCACTGCAAACCATGTTTCCCATTTGTGAGACAAGGCCTACCTCACCTTTCAGGTAGACACTTACTATGATGAGGCAAATTTAGATTCAGAAGCTTTTCACTAGGAAGATCTTTCTGTTGCACTTCAATAGTGCCCCAGCCAGCACTGTGTTCTGTTTTCCTTTATCTTTCCAAGGGAGAGCACAAAAGCAGTCCTCCACTACTACAAGCTACACAGTTGCATTATCCATGTTTGGCAAAATGCAGGGAGCAGCAAGCACGTCCAGATTGTAAGGAGTGAGCAGCACTGTAAATGCTCCCTCTCCAACAGCACCACCACAAAAACCAAACCACCTTGCAGATCACGACTTGTCCACTCTTAAAACCATGCAGTACAAAACCTTGCTACTTCTTTAGTGCTTGAGTCCAGCACTCTAGAGGTGTTAGTACCTGGTAAAGGGAGATTTAGCCTAATTTACCCCCTTTGAAGTGCCACTGTTAAGGAAACATACTCTAATGCCTTTGCAGATAAGTGACTAACACTGTGTAAATATTGATTAACCTCAGGAACTCGTGTTTTGCTTATCATCACTCAGATTAAGAAATGAATGGATTATGGTCCACCTCTGCTGGAAAATCGTGGTCATGGATACCATCTAGCAAACAATAGCTTGGTCGTGTGATTCAAAGGTGAAATTCAACATGTTCTAAATACAAATAAGCCCCAATTTTTCTTATTAAACTGTCAAACTAATTGCTGAAAAGTCCAGAAAATCATTATGGTCTACGATAGGCACTAGATGATTTCTCGGCTGCCTTTTGGCCTCAATTCTGTGGCTGATAAAATTCTTTGAGAGCCTCCTCCCCCACTCCCTTCCATCAGATTCTGACTCTAAATCTTAAACTCTGTGACTGCACTTCTTAACTGTGGTAACTTTCCACTGAATGCTAAGAATGCTTCCTTTTGTTGTTTTTCTGCAAGAACAGAGGAGGTGGAAGTAGCTTTTGGTTTGTAATGGATAACGACTGAGAGTGGGGTGAATTATCAAAAACATTACAAAAAAAGAAAGTGACGTTTTCTGTAATGTTGAAGTCTCTTCTAGACTGATTTGAAGCACTCATTAATAAGAAAAACTTGTTTCTCCAGGTCTCAAAAAAACTAAGGCATGTCAGATTTGCATGGCAGTGTGCACTGGAAACTGTTTTGTGAAGCATCAACTGTATCAGGTTAGGATGGGAGCTTGTTATAGTGCATGTAGGAAACCAAAAGTTTTTCATAGCAGGCTGGCAGCAATGCTAGCTGGTGATGATTAGTTTTAAGTTGGTATTTATCCTGGTCTTTCAGTCAAATGCAGATTCCCTTTCTTTGCTATGGTCTGTTTATTAGGATACTCACCTTTTGCCCCTTGCTTACAGATTATTATTACTTGGGAGAAGGCTGTTGGTTTTCTTTCAGTGTAAGATGCTGAGTGCCTGCTTGGCTTCTGTGTGCAGTTAAAGGCTCATGCTTTTAAGTCCAAATGCAGGAGTTGTGAGCTAAATCAGGTAACCTGAACGTACTCTCAGCTTGTCTGTTGTCTTTGACACCTCAAACACAGGACACTATGAAATGCATAAATCGTCCAAGAAATCCCCTTCATGCATGCAAGTTGCAGCAGTGGTATAAACTGGACATCAAGGTACTATAAAACATGTTGACAACAAATGTCAATATGACATTTTTTGTGGAAGGAAAGAGAAACCAGCATATAAGGCAGAGCTTCATGTTTTTTCAAGCTTTTGAAATTGGGTGCACCTGGAAATCCTGAACTTGGAAAAGCAGTCCAAGAAGGACATCCTCCCCTGCCTTTACTCTTCCACGGTAAGTATGCTGTTGGCTTCAAGGCCACATGCCACCCAGTTTTCACAGCTGCAGAGAGTTAACAGTGACTCCCTTTTAGGTTTGTTGTGCCTACTTCCTAATCAGGTAGATCAGTCCTTATTGCACTGGCGAAAGGCACTTGGTCCTTGGAAAGGCCAGCTGACTTGCCAGACCGACTGTGCTCCTGTGGAGAATGGCATTTTTCAGTCTCCCAGGGTGGAGATTTTCCTTTCTTGTTGAGAGTTCTTATGTACACTTTACCTGTAGTCTGTTCTGACATTTCTGAATGCCGGTGCCTACTATTGAATCTGCTAATGCACATATTTATCAAATCATGCAATTAATGTGAATTATTAGAGGTTGAAGTGACACACTAAATAAGTACTTTAAGCACTTTCTTAATGGTGCTTGAATGTAACTAATGAGAGGCACAAGCATTCTGGTATTAGTAGCCTGCTTTATTAACATATTCTTTCTCGGTTGATTTATTTCAACTTGCTTACTATCTGTACACTGATAGGCATTATTATTTGTAGTGTTGTCTGTCTGTATAAGGATGTTAATGCTAATGTGGTTGTCAGAAGAGGTGGGTATAAGTAACAGAAGGGCAATTTAAAACTTTAAATGCACAGCGTAACTGCTGGTGCAGCAAGCAGAGTGGGACCTCAGAAATGGACAAAACCAAACATGCCATCCACCTACCCTGAAACTCCTCACCACCTTCAAATTGTCAGACTCCCTGGATGTGCCACCATCTAAGGGACTCACCTTCAAAACATACCTGACATTTTGGACAGAACATCAGTTACTTATGCCCTTGCACCGTGGCACAAAACAGAAAAAAAACCCATTCTATTCCAGAGGGTGCTGGTTTTCTGCAATGTTATTAGACCCTGGAATGACCGTAATGAGACATTTAAGACAGAAGTAGTATCATTTGAAATTTTCCACCTGTGTGTTTTAGTACATCAGGTTATTTTCTGTTTTGAACAACTCTTTCCATGTTCTTGAAGGTTAATGAACAGCAGTGTTTTATTTTGTTGGGTTTTTTTCCACAAGGTAAAAACCTTAATGACCCATAAAATTTGTGAATATCAGTTGTTCATGGCACCCAAAACAGTGAGCCCAGGTTCTCAAGATTAGACTAATGAGTGTAAAATTTGACTTTTTGGATATCTGTCTCAACCAGCACTTACATTCTATAACAGTGGCATCTGTGTACAAGAAAGCTGTCTTGCAAAAAAGAGGTAAAGAAGAAATGTTTCTGTTTGTAACAGAGTTTGTAATTCACAGAGGCTCTGTGATTTCTCCTGGAGAACTGACTCGTGCATCTTGTGGCAAACTTCTGTATAGAAGTTAATTTAAGCCCTTTTTCTCTGTACCACTAGGAAGGATGACAATATAAGATGCCTTAGAAAACAGCAAACAACAATTGCTAAAAATGAATTGATTGTGTGTCTGTGCCTTGCACTTCTGATCTTTCATCTGTTTTGGCTCAATTAGTGAACAGCAGGGATTGTAGCTATGCAAACAGAAGAAGCAAGGATACTTACCAGCATTTTCATATGATGCTTTATGTACCATTGCTTGCATCAAAATGAAAAGAAGATTGAAAGAGAACATCCAGATCATGAAGTCACATCTCTTGAAATCACAGACCACTATGCTGTGAGTACTTAACAGAGATTAGTTTTCCATAATTGTGCTAATGGAATAGCACAAGACCTGTGTTCTGCACTATTGTGCTTTCCTTCACGTTATGGAGGTGCCTGTTTTACAGGAGGTTTTGCATTGGTATCTTGCTTGAAGTGACAATGTGATGGTTCCCAGGCTCATCAGATTTGTGCAACTTGGGAGGCTGGGTCCAGATTCTAAGAAGAGTGAGATTGGGTTACGCTGAAACATTCTGGTACATCAAATAATTCCAAGTTAGAGACTCAGCAAAGTTTGCATCTATTCTTAGTGTTCTTGTTCTTTTTATAGTTTATTTTCTGTTCTGTTTTTTAAAGATCTTGCTTATCTCTGAACTGAATGCTGTTCTTCTGCATATAAAGGAGGTATTTTCCTCTTCTTGGTGATGAACAAGTAATCTGAAGGGTCAAAATATACTTTTTTTAAGAGCCAGGTGAATAAAGGACCAAATATTTCTATGATGTTAACTTGATCTCCACGTACTCAGTCATATTCTGAAGGAGATGAAACTGCATTTGTCTCTTTGGCAGCAGTGAATAAGCAGGTAGTTCTGAAATCCCTGCACTTTTGTGGAAAAGACTGAAATACCCGTCAGAGATGGCTTCATCTTAGAGCTTTAAGAGATATTTTGCCATTTATTTGCACTTTTAGTGTTTTCTTTTTTTATTCAGTGATTGATTTATGAGCTAACAAAATCCTTCACAGGACTACATATTCTGTTAATCCCAGGATGAGGACCCTGAATTGTTAAGAACTTGCTGCTTCTTCCAAAAATCCATGACTAAGCAAGGAATTATATCATTCTGGTTTTTAGCATCCCTTAAAGGGCAGCGCTTTTGATTTGCTGAAATGGATAGGACTCCTACCAACAGACTGACTTTTAAAAGGAGTTAAGATCTGATTGCTTGGCGTATCAGTGCACTGGAAGAATGCAAAGCACATGATGTCTCTTGGAAAGAGGTCTCCAGTGCTCTGCCCATCACTGTAAGTGTGGACTGGGGCAAGAAGAAAAGGGGTCCCGCCTTAGTTGCTACTTGTCTACAGGCTTTTTTTTTTTCCTTCCCTGTGTGGCAAAAGCTACTTGGAAGTGTCATGTTCAGCTTAGTGCCACACATAGATGACTAGGGAGAAATTAGGCTCCTGTCCCTCTTCTAGTGTGGCTGTGTGCTGGGTAGTGTCCAGACATGGGAAGGGGTCTTTTGGCTAGGCTACATCACATCCTCCAGCAGGTTTGTCCTGTTCTTCTTCTATAATGCTGTTGTGGCCTTTCGGCCAGCCAATGCACCTACTGATCTGGGGTAGAACATGAAAAAGTCTTTTTCAATAATTGGAATCCCAGGATATGGCCATTTCACAGCACCACTGAGCATCTCCAGGAACTGGTGCCTTCCGACAGAATGTGCTTAGGACTTTTATTCTTCCCCTAAGTGGAAATACATTGCTTTGTGTTAGATTTGCCCCACTTCCAAAGAGAACAGCCATTCCTTTTGGGTAGACTGCTTTAGTGTTTTCCTGAAAACCATTTGCAATGACTTCTATCCAGAGGAATGTTCTGTTCAGAGGGATAGACTGTGCCATGACCAGCTACCTCATTTGAGCTGTGCTCTCGTTCTCGGTAGACTGTGCTGTTTTGGTGCATAGGATGGTCATTTAGTGAAAAGAGACTCCTTTAAAAGGTTCTTCACTCAGGGAATCTGGGATAAGTAAGTGTTTCCATCCTGGCAGGGAAACGGCAAGATTAAGCCACTTTTCTGGGAAGACTGATGCAAGAGTGCTTACCTGTGTATCCTGATGCATCTGTTGGCATTCAGAGTTGCAGGAAGTCAAGCAGCAGAAAGAAAATAAATTAGCAGCCTGTTTCCCCTCTCACAGGATCTTGAAAATTTTGGTCTTTTAAGCCCTTGGGGATCCTGTAAGAACAGCAGTCACTCAAATGAGAAGAAAGTCTGGATTCAGCCAAGGATTTGAACACTCCCAGACAGGAAAAGTGCATGGGTGAGAACTGGACGTCATTTTTGTGCTGGTTGTGGTTTATGTTCATATGACCACAATCCAGATTCCTCATTCCTTGGCTACAGGGAGCCTCTTCTGGGACAGTAAGATGCCTTTTGAACTGTGTTGGAGTTGTCATGGTACTCTGCTCACAGTAAAGATACTGTGAAATTTCCACCATCTGTTGCCTCCTCCTCCCCCTTCCAGTCTTGTAGTATTTTGCAGGATATGTAGTGAGTGTGGTAGCTAAGATCTTCCCAGATCCATTTTGCATATGTGCAGCCTTACAGTCATCTTTAGAAGGCTGAGTCTGCATGGGAGGTTTTGACCAAGTTCTTTTGAAGACTATATCTGTGTCACTTGTCTGTCATTTCATTATTGGTGTGTGAATTTGTGATCTGATCTTCATTCCTGTAATGTCTCAAACCACAGATATAAACACACACACCCCCCATTGGATTTTGTGCTATGAGAAGAGTAGAGAAAAGAACCTGTGCCATGTGTCTCGTTGTTGGTTTTGTGACTGAGCTCAAGTTAAGCCTGTTCTGTAGATTAACTATCTCAGCCCATCTCCTACTAAGTCTTAGGTGGTGTTTGCCCACATACTTGGCAGTTTGAAGCACACACATTCACAGTGCACAGCATGAAAGCATAAGATGCTCACCTTAAACAAACTTAAAATTTTCACATTAGGAATATATGGTTAGGAATGTATACTCCTCTTCAGAGATGTCAAATTTTGTTTTGAGTAGGATTCTTCAGATGGTTGGGTAACAGACTTCTTTGTGATGATCCATGAGAAAATCAAGAGTTTGGGCTCCTTGATGCATCACACAACATTTCTTTGGCAAAACTGGGTATCTCTTTCGAAATCTTAAGTGAAGGCCTGGATTCCACAAAGCTTCCAGCTCAGAAATCAGTGCTTTGAGACATGGACTGATTTTTTCCTTCTCTCTGGTAATAATTTGAACAACTTCTGCTAAACCCTTATTTCCTCTCCTCCGCAGGAATTCTGCTGTCCTAGTTTGTGGTTCAGCATTTTGCCAAGTTGATGGTAGTCTTGGAAGATGACAGTATATTTATCACATTACAAGTGTACAGTTCCTGTAGCAAGTAGGTTAGACACAGTGGACTTGCTGGAGGTGGTTTGTGTTGTCAGTGAGGTGCTACCCCTGCCACAAGGCCATGGTGTGCAGCCAAGGGTTTCATTGTAGTGGGAGAAGGACTCCGAAGTTGCAGGTGCACTGTAGCTGCAATGTGCTGCTGCAGGGCGACAGCACTGACACAATCTTTGGAGGAATCAAATGCATTTGATTCCTCCTCAACCTTCTGAACCCATATTTTCATATTCAGACTTGTGAAACAAATAGGTTTGGGCATGCATGATGTTACTGTAAATCCCACAGGCAATAGCTCAAGCGAGGGATTTTAGGATGCAAGAAGGGGTTTCCATCTGTTTGGTTTCAGTCTTGCCTATTGTTATTTTACAGAAAGAAAAAACCCAAACTAAGATATTCTAAATTTTGACTTTCAGGATAGGACAGAATTTTCTGTGTGGTAAGTCACACACCTTCTGTCTACTGAATGGTGAAAGTTTTTTGTTTTGTCTTGAGGTGGTTGTTTGAGGGCATTTTTTTGCAAAATTACTGAGGGTTTTTACTGGCTTTTTTGTTTTACAGGTTATCAATGTGATCTGGTTCATACATTCATATCTCATTTTTCACTCTTTCACATGACATCCATGTGCCTCCCAGGTCAATACCTATGCTTCTGGCTTTTGCTTTCCCCCTCTCTACTGAAACTTAGCAAATGAATTCATAGGTTCACAGTGTGAACCTATGTGAAGGTATTGTCTCAGCAATGGCATTATTTTTCTGTACGTTTTTTGTACATTAAGTACATGTTTTGGCAAAGTTTAAAAACCAGAGAAAGTTTCTTACTGCACAAGGCTCTCTTAAATAGTCCGTGTGTTTGCATAGGCACAGATGGGACCTTTCTTCCCTGGATTCAACATGATTTTGGTAAATGGGAACCTACAAAAGCAACTATTTCTGTCTTCCTGGTAATATAGATTAGGTAATTGCCCATACTTCTTTTGCTGCCCTCAGCAGACTTGATACAGCCAAAATACTATTGTGTGGTAATTCTATAAAGATTTCAAGGTGAGATTTTTGACAGTGGGTTTAAAAAAAAATTTTTAATCCCACTTTTATAGAATTCTCTCTCACTTCCCAAAACATCCTATCACTGCCAAAATAGGAATATTTAATGTTCTATTTCAATCATCTAAGTAGGATTTAACCACTATAAATTGAATATTTTTCGTGCCATGTTTTTTACCATCATAACAGATCTCCTCATTTTAGAAATAGTTCTCAAAAAATTAAGGTGCAGAACCTGAATATAACTAAGAGAAGAGTGTAAGAATAAAAGGTAAAGGAAGTTTACTCAGCCCAGTGCCATTTTTACACCTCTGACTTCAGTGGTTAACTTTCCCTACACATACACAGTTGCACATACCAGCACCATTTCAGTGGTGTTTACTGTAATAAGGTCCTGCCTTTCTGATGGAAGGTAAATTTTCTCTGTCAAAGTGCTTGTGATAGTCATTTTCTGTGCCCTTCAATATGCTGGTAATGTGGTACAAGGTCACCTTGAAAAGCAGCCTATAATTACAATTCTTCAAAAAGAATCTCACTGAAGAAATACATTACTATGTTATTAGCTATAACAACTGTGGGCAAAAGAAAAGAAACCAGTGTTAATTCTTGTATTTCAGTGTGCATATGTGTGTCTTCATACACACACATATGACATTTGAAATAATGTGTTTGTTTACCAAGTGTCTATCTATGTAATGCGTTTGTGCTTGGTGCTCACAGCAAATACAAAATAAGTATCCTTTATAAGATACTTTCATCAACCGAACAGTAGAAGTCCTCAAAGTTTTGAAGTATCTTGCTTTTGTTTTCCATGAAAATGTATGGTTAGTAAGCAAGGATTATCTAGGATATGTTAGTGTCAGTTGATTTGTTACCCCACACTAATTGGTCTGGGTATGTGAGACCCAAACTTTTTAACCCTTGCAGCCATCTCCGTTTCCAGTTTACTTATGGGTTTTTTTTGTCTACATGGTGTTTGTATGGAGTGCCCCACATCCATGAGTCATGAAACTGGCAGCAGAGGCCACAGTGAGAACTGCAGAATAATAATGTACACTTTTAAAATGCATATATATTAATTTTCTTCAAGGGTATTTTTGACAAGCATAGTTTTGTTGAGACATTTGTGTGGGAGTGTTCACCTCAGTGTTGCTTCTCTCCACACATGAAAATAAACCACAGACTTAAATATCCTGAGAAAAATTTCTTCAAAGACAGATCAAAGGTCTTTACTAATGTCTGAGGAAGCTGCCTCTCTTGTGAACTCATGTCTATGAGAGCTGGTTGAGACAATCAAGATCATTATTCCATAGATTTGATTATTTGCAGCCTGCTCTGAGAGGAGATGCCTTGTTTGGAGAAGGAGGAGGTGGGGGAATCCACAGATGCTCCTTATTTTACCAAGAAAGTAATGAATAAAATAACTTTTTAAAACCAACTCTGTTGGTTTTTCCCCCACTATGATCTGTGGGTTGCTCTGTTTCAAACAATTGTCTTAAGCAGTGCATGTACAAGAGTTTTGTGTAAGAATGAGTCAGTGGACTTTTTTTTTATTTTATCAGTTTTATCTGCTTTTGTGGCTATTGAGTTCAGTGAAATGTCCAGGTGTGACTTTCACATCATAGAAATTTTATGTCTTTGGTGGGCTTTTTGTTTGTTTGTTTGGGGGGTTTTTTTTGGTTTGGGTTTTTTGGTTTTGTTTTTTGTTTGTTTGTTTGTTTTTGTTTTTTTGTTTTGTTTTGTTGTTTTGTTTTGTTTTGGTTTTTTTTGGTAAGTTTGTTTTGGGAGTTGGTTTTTTGCTTCTTCGTTTTGATTCGATTTGTCCAAAAATCTCTTTCCATCTCCTTTTACATCAAAACAACATAGAACACGTATGAGCCAAGCTTTGAAAGTTGAACTTTTCCCTAAGCTGGAATTCCCCACTTTTAGACAGCATGCAGGAAAATAAATTGATTTTTATTCTTTAAGGCCTGGGTTTTCTTTCTTATCTATTTCTTATGTCTGTTTGCTTCATGCTGCATCTTTTATCATTCAGACTGATTCTTTATAGGCTCTCTGATAGAAGAGAGCTCTTAACTCTTAGAAGCTGTTGAGAATAGTGTTTCTCTTTTGAAGCATTTTAGTGGTTTTTGTCATTCTGCCACAAAGCATCTGTGGGTACTAGGTAGGACTTCAGGCTTGTATCTAAACCTAGGGTTTCCAAATTGGTGTGTTAGGGATTTTTTGTTAGTTGTTGGTTTAAGCCAAACATTTTAATACCATCTCCATCAATGACTGTGTTCTACTGCTACCTAGAAATTGGACAATAATCTTTTGTTGGTTTACCTGATCATAAATGAAATAATTCAGTTTTCTTTTTTGTAGATGTTAGGGTTTTCTTTTAGCTGTGGACTGGATTTTCCTTGTATATCCTAAAGTTTTGATCTTCATTACATTCTGTGATTTGGTACTTCAGGGCAATACCAAGGTTTTATTTGTAGTCTGTAATACAAAACCAGTGTGATATTGTTTTATTTTCTCCTTGCTTGCTTTTCTCATTCATGACAATACCTCAGCATGTATCAGCAGGCTAAAATCTTTTTGTCTGACTGGGATAATCCTTGGCTGTGCAAAAGATTGGCTCTGGCATTTTCCTTTTCCAGCTGCAGCTACAAAATAACAACACATGCATGGCTGTGGAAGATTCCTCAACTCGTTCCCCATGCTCACATCCTCCATGTTTAATATTGAAGAGGAAAATTTGGGTAAATATCCGAAATACTTTTCCCAGGAGTTTAATGAAAGAATAGCTCTCTCAGATCTCCAGTCCTCTCACTTTCCCATTCAGGTTACACCTTATTGTCTATGGAACATAGAGGATTTAGTTTTGGGGTTTTGGTGAGAGGAAGGGATGAATGGCAGGAGTTCCCTCCTCACCTCTGAGCCAGAAGTGCTGACTGGCACTGCCCTGTATCCTGCTTATCCGACTCCACATATGCTGCCAGAGGACTCTTGTGATGCCTGTGGACAAACTGCAGGATTTTGGTAAGAGTGTCCTGGGGTCACAAGGTGCTCCTAAGAAATTTTGAAAACATTAATTTCTAGGCTTTGGTGGAAGTGGAAATAAGTGTTGTGTTGATCTTTTGAATCAAAATGCCTTTTTGTGATAGGAATGTGTATTTTTGCTTTTTGTTGGAGTATTTTTCTTCTGTTTTCTCTGTCTTCTTTTATTCTTTCTTTCTGTTCTTATTAACCTCTAGTTCTACCTGTTGATGTTATGGCAGGAGGATATTTTAAATTATCTACTGCATGTTCACCTCCACACAAATGAACACACAGGAGATGTGAGCTTACTTGTAGATTGTCAAGTCAGCTTTGTAGTTTGTTTTCAGTTTTTAAAGATTTTTTTCATTGAAATTGATTATTGCCTTAAATAAGTGTAAGTAAAATTACAGTGGTGGCTTATATTTTTTTATATTGTTCATATTAATTAGTGACTGTGCCTATATGTGTCTGCCAGGAAAATGTGAAAAGCACAGAATTTTAAAAGTAACTGTACACTGTGAAATTAATTTTTGTATGTTTTCACATTACATGTTTTACTAGCCATGACACTCCTTATTATTTATTATAATGCCTTACAGTATTCCCATAGGAATATGCCCTGGTCTGATGACGCAACTTTGGAAAATGCAATAAAAACACACTGGAAACCTCAGCTTTCTAATAGGAAGTTTCTTGTAATCAGTGAAGTTAAAATGCCTCCTCCCAGTATAAAGGAAGTAGGACAGAGGTCAGTGAGCCAGGTAAATGTCCCTCCTCTCTGTCACTAGCTGTGCTTTCTTCTTTTTCCCCTGTGTTGGGAGTTTGTTCTTGAAGCCATCACCTGTGTTTTGGCATAGGGCAGGTAGAGAAATCCCATGTCTTAGTTTCATTGCTGCATAGGGACCCCACAGTTTTGCCGCATGAGGTTCACATGTAAGGGCAAAAGTTGTTGATTTGTGGCTGCAGCTGTGACTTCATCCTGCTTTTGATGATACTGTAGCTGAGTCCTTGGGGAAGGGCACGGTGTGTGGCATAGAGCACGTACTCTTGTTTGTTCCTCTTTTTGTTTTTCTACTTGCTCAAAAAAAAAAATGTCTCTGGCCACCTGCTAGCCCAGTGGCTAGTGAGAGTGGGGGAACAGATCTTGCAGATCTAAATGAGAGCATCTATGAATATTTTCCAAGAGTCTGATGTTCTGAGAGGTCTGATGAGAACACGAAGGTCTGGATGTCTTCTTTCCCATCCCCACCCCTCTAAAGGCCTCTCTGAAAAGCCCACTTGAAACACCTGTTTGTCCTTTTGGAAGAATGATACTTAAAATGAAAGCAGAATCTTTAGATTGCTCAACTTAACTGCTTGGCACCAGCTGCCCTACATTTTGGTGTGGCTTTGTTATGTATGTGTTGGTGCTGGAGAAAGGTGCAGAAAGCTTGTCCACCTGCCCCTGCTGGCCAGTGACAAACAGTGTGGAACTAGGCAGAAGCAAGGTGGAAGCTGAGAGACACCGTAGGGACCCTTCTGCTGCCTCTGTTCAGCCCTGCAATTATAATGAGAACACTGGGGAAGGAACTGCTCCCTGAGCAGCAGTTATCATAAATCTGCCAGGAGAGCCCTGTTGAAATTGCTTTTTGGTCTTGGTGGCAATTATATTACTTATTATTCCTTATAATTATATTACTAATTATTCCTGCTGGTGTTTTCCTGGCAGCTAATACAGTTTTTTAGGTGTGTTGAGGAGGGCATGAATAGGTGACTTGAAATGTTTGCATTTAACATGCAAGTCCTTCCTAACGAAGCAATGAGTCATATCCTGCAGGCACAGACAGCTTCCTCAGCTTGCTGCTTAGCAAGACTTCACCGAAATTATTTTATCAGAAGCTAGTATTTAGCTCCTGAGAGCACCATGCCTCTTCTGCACATAAATAATGCTAATTTGTTATACATTAAACCAACGGGTTAATGCCACTTCTGACTGTACCTGTGCACCTCATCATCTGAACACACAGACATCTCTCCTGTAGATATAGTATATATACACATATGGAAAAGATACTGCCTGGTCAAACTTCTGACTTGTAAGTTTGTCTGTGAACATTTGCTTAGTGTGAAAAAAAGGAGATAAATTCCACTGAAAAAATTGACAAGAGTGATCATTCAGAAACCTGATCATCTTACTGCATCTGCATTGTGCCTTTCAAAATGAAGTTGTTGCTAAGGGGATATTGCAATGCACTGCATTTCTTTGGGATCTGAACAATGAAGAAGCCTTATAGCAAATTCTTGTTCTTGTGGTGTTCTTCAAATGTCTGTTAAGCCAGTGTTATCCCAGCTGATATGCTTTATGTTCTGTGATCAATGGAGTTTGTCAGAGATGTGGGGCTTTAAGAATCTAGACTAGATACAATTCAGTTTAGCAAGCAGAACTTGATCCTAAATGATTACTATTGTTCAGGGCCTGTAAAAATAGTTTGGAGTCTTAGTCACTACTACAGTAATAAATGTAGTGAGCAAGCTTTGAAAAAAATATTAAGACCAGTATCCCATGAAGCTGTACAGGCCACCTGTGCAAGATGTAACCCTGTGGAGATTTAAGGCTGCCTTCCCGAAGGGCCTGTACGATACTTGTAAGACACAGCTTTGCCTAATTTGCAGCTGCATGGTTGGGCATGGACCCTGATCATTGCTCCCCAGCCTGGCGGGTCCAGCAAAGGCAGCGGTTGGCCACTGTCCAGCTGCTGGAGCTGTGGTGTTTGCCAGCGCTGCTCCGAGGGGTCCCGCCTGTCCCTGCTGTGCTCCCTGCCCTGGCTGCCTCCGGGTTTGCTGCTGTGCCCTGGAGCACAGTGCACCTCTGCACCTGCTCACCTTGGCCCTGGGGATAGCAGGGTGACATGGGAGGATGAAGGGGCAGAAGGGAGGGAGGAAAGAAGCCCTTGACAAAACGTGTATGACAGTTTTGGGGAAGGGCCATTGTCACCAATGTTTGAGTGTCATCTTTGTCTAGGGAAGCTGTGCATGCAGGGTGAACTGGACAGAGCATCTGGAAGGCTGTGAATAACTCCATGTCCTATTGTGGGACACAAATAAGGCCCATATGTATTTACGTATATGAAATTACCTGTCTCTAAAACTATCTAAGCATACACATATGCAAACTGACTCCACTGGGAGAGAGAGTTGTAAGGGCTGAGACAGTGATACCCTGTAAAAAAAGGATAACTCTATGTCCAGAATCAGATCTCTTAATATAAACGCTTGTGCAGGAAGATTTTCACACCAGCTGTGCATATGTATCTAGCCTACCTGGCTGTAGGCAGTGAAGAGGGATGGAGTTGGTGTTCAGAGGGCACGTCCACACTTCCAAGGGTGGATTCCCACTTGGGAGAAGCCCTGATTTCTCTATGAGGTGTAGCAGCAGTTTGGTTGGTTACATACCTAAGCTCTGAGGCATGACAGCCTCTTTCCTTCCCTGTTGTGCAGTCTTCCTTCTCAAAGGAATCAGTGTTGCTTCTCAAAAATCTTGAGCTTCTTGCTCAATGCAACATACCAGAGTTTATTTTGCTGAAGAATTTGTGTCAGAACTGTAGCACGAAAATGATGAAAATAAATGGTTTATTAGCCTATTTAATTAGGTACTTCTGTCTCTAAGAAAAAAGTCCTGAGGCGGTTATTAGCAGCTTATACTCAGCAAAGAGGCCTTTGGGGGATCCCTGGTCATTTTTCTGGGAGTACTTCAACTTAGTCTCTAGCAGCGCTCAGAAACCAGAGAGCTTTAACACAGCAGGTAAGCTAAACCAGAAGGCAGCATCATGCCTCTGTATAAACATATTTTGGGTATGGGATGCAGTTGATTCCCTATCTTCATAAAATGTAAAGTAGCACCAGATTGCCTAAGCTCTTATCTCCTGGGACAAGCAGACCATGACTGCTCAAATGGGAAAGAAAATGTGTAAGAGGCATGTGATTTAGGACTCAGATATCCTGAGCAGTATGCATGAAATAAATGGAAATAGTTGTTTGCTCATAGCATGATGATGGAGGACACTCAGAGGATCAGTTTGCCACAGAATTGAAACAAAGTACTTTGATGTACAGCATGTACATCATGCTGAGGTGAGTGCCACAGGATACAGCTGAGGCCAGAGGTGTCAGTGCATTCTGTGAGGAGATTCACAGAACGATTTAGTTGTGGTAGTTTAGCAGGATATTCTGAAGGCAGCTTAAGTCTTTAAGTGACATCTGAGGGCATGCTAGGAGAAGGGTCATTCCCAGTGCTGTCTTTGGGCAAACATCTGCTTTTGGCCACTGTCAGGAAAGTTTTTGAACTAGATCAGCCTCTGGCTTTCCTTATACATTTTTCCTGTAGCACAGGTGAGACTCTAGATGGTTAGTTCTCCAGTACCTTTTAAAGCTAGGTAGTGAAATATATTTTGTAGCAGTCCACTAATTATTTACAATATGGAGTCAGGCTAACTTTGCCCATGCAATACTTTATACATCAGAAGTTAACTACTGTCATGAGTTGTTATTTCCATTGAGAAGAATGATTCATCTTTCCATGAGTAATCAACAGATCTCTCAGTGGGAATGAAATTTTAGCTCATGTCACCATTCTGTAGGAGAAAATACATATGGAAACAGGACGTTGTGTTTGGATACATGTTTTCTGTTGAACTGGGTTGTCTGAGAACTTCTGTCTCAAGTGTTTTGAGCAAATTTAGTATTTATTTGTCCATGATTAACTTCAGAATGGTAGTTGTGGAGGAGAAAACTTCTCTTATGGAAATAGGTGCACTTTAGTATAGCCTCTCAAATGTGCCTCAGTCCTGATTAGGAAAACCACCTTTTAGCTGCTGTAACTGCTACTGGGGATGGTTTTCCAATAAGTGTTTTACCTCATCTACATTTCTGCTGTAGTCCTTTCATCTGTCTAGTGGAAATTTGACTTACTTTTCTTTAATTGCTCATCAGAATAGTCTATTAGAGATGTCGCTTAGACTGCAAAGGCCTCTTGGGCAAGAGTTAACCATACCAGATATGCCTTCTGCACTACTGTAACTGTGAAAATTTGGAAAGAATAACCATCTGGAGAACACAGTTTCAGGATCTATAAATCCAGCATATCACAAGTTACCTTGCACTTCGTTTGTGTCCCTGTGTTGAAATTTTTGTTCTTATTTTTTGCTTCGGCTGTCTTTTTAATACTCAGTATACAAACGTAGTAGGGGAGTTAGAATGGCATTTGGAAAAATCTGAAGTTCAAATGTCACAGTTTTACAAAGAGAATAAATATTCTACTGAACAGCATCTGTATAAAGTTGGGGTAACAGTGTACATATTTTCAAGTATTGTATTTCTTGTGAAGAGATGTCTATGAAGGTTAAATCAAAGGGCACCTTTTTGAGAGGGCTTTGGAACTATGCACCGTGACAGGATACAGGACTTTAATCTATTTGGTTTTAACAACTAAATTTTGGCACAATATTTGTCCCAAATCCTAGTCTTCAGGAGTCAGGACGTTGACATCCTTAAAATTATTTCACAACACGAGCCCAGTGCAGGAGAATCACTTTTCCAAGTGCAGGGTCCTAAGCTCTGTGCAGCCACAGAAGTGATGACAGTCGGAGGAACACTCTGAGAATGTTATCAATCATCTTTTTCTTTTGGTGCTTCCTGCTGCACACTAAGGTTCAGGCAATGATTGTGGTAAGAGGCTTTTAAATTGATGTAAAGACCAAGTTGATTTGACATGTTTTTTAACCAAGTGTTTATTAGTTGAAATAATCTTGGGTGTTTTTTGGCATAGTTTATGTTTGAATGGGAAATTGAATCATTGTCAGAAGTCTGTGTGTATTTGAGCATGTTAAGCTGAAGTTACCAAATGGAACTGTGGGAGGCTTTTGGCTTGTGTTTATGGAATATAAACCAAAGCTCCTACCTTGCTGCCTCAAGAGCCACAAAAATGTTAATAGAAGTCAGAGATGCAAGAAAAAATGTATTCCATATAGCCTGTCTACTTGCCAGTACTAGCTTTTTCCTTGGGTTACTTTCCACTATTTTGTTCCATCTAGTTTAAGGTATCACAAGGGATGAGACTTCCTCTGCATTCCTTTGGAAATTATTTTGCTGTCCTCATAAGACTTTGTGAAATGGTTTTTTTCCTTATTTATGTTTGCTGGTTCTTATATTTCCAGAGCAGAATCCTCACCAAAACTGTCAGGGGTTTCTTTCCTGTTAGCTTTGGCAAAATGATTCAGGCTTCCTTCTTGCTCCTGTCTGCTTTTGTTCAGCTGAATGAACCAGTGAACATTCACATGCCTCAAACTACAGGTCTTTTAGGATAGGTGTTACTTTGCTGAAGGCTGCTGTGAACACTAAATCAACCTGCATGTATCAGGTGAAGCACCTGGAGCTCTTAGAGTTTCTTTTATTGCATTTTCTTTTGTGTCTCTCAAACTGGGTTTTCACAGAAAGCCTTCTTAACTGAATTCCCATGTTCTCCTCTCTTCCACCCCTCTCCTCTGTAACACTAAGGTACTTGTGCATAAACCTCACAATAGGCTTATGGAAAGGCTAATTATAGGCACTTAAAACTAGACTAAGATGAAGGCAATGATTCATCATTAAGCAAAAGCTAAAATTAATCATGTAACCTGTCTGTAAAATTGGGCAGTTTTTCCCCATTGCATCAAAGATAATTTGTCCCTAAAGAACACATTGCTTGTATTTGGACAGTTAGGTGCCCAAGACAAACTAATTTGAATTGTTGTATGAGTCTCCAGGAGCATGTGAGCTTTTGCAATTGTTTCAAACCCCAAAATATTTCTGGTCTATTATAATTCAATTGGTTCCCTCTATTTTATCTTTTAATAATGTATAATAACACTAAATACATATTTACTCTAATCATTGTAACTAAATTCATCAGGAACTGTCATTATAGGACAAGGAACATTCGTTTGAATGTTATTTGCTTCACGAGCATTTGTTCATTTGATTCATGAGCCAGGTGAAGTGATTGGAAATTGCTTACTTTTTCATTCTTTGTGTTTTGCTTGGTTTGCTGAGCTAGTTTCTTGTGTGTTGACTTGCTTCTCAGCTTTTAGCTTGAGCTACTGTACACAATGAGGTGCACAGTGGCAGCTGCTGCTTGAAAAGCTGCCATTTGGAAGGAAGCACAGAGGTTGTCCTGCAGACCTGCACGCACATGTATAACATCCATTACATGTGGGTACGCCCTGCCTCAGGTGGGAACACAAGCTGCCAAGGGCATACTGAGACTTTTGTAACACAGAATCAGTTTTGTGAAAGACTTGGTTTTAAAATCTTTTTCTTCCCCCAAGCTGAGTTTGTAAATGCTTTCTTAGGTCTGTTGTAAATTCTGAAGTGTTCCACAGTCTGATAACAGATGAGCCAAGTTGCTTGCTGCCAAAACCCTGCAAAGTGTGAGCAGTATGGAGCCTAGGGAGGAATGCTGGTCTTTCAAAACTTTTAAAACTTTGCCAACCTTAATATTGTAACTGAATTATGGTTTAAATCACAAAGTCATCACAGTATCCTTGGAAGAAGAAGCAAACTAGGATCACTGTACGTAAAGGGGGAAGATGTCTGCAACACCTGTGAACACAGTGAAAAAGGAAAGTAAGAAGCTGTGGATACCACTCTTATCAGGATATTTGTGCTGCACATTCGCAGTCTCTCACCAGTCTCATATCTGAGCATTTTTAATACGTACTCTCCACTCCTAGTTGCTGTTCTCTCAGAGCCTTTTCTAGTGTCTGAATTGGAGAGATTGTGGTGTGGCGCAGAGCTGTTCTCGTTTCCTCCACAGCTCTTACACCATGTGTCGAAAAGCAACAAAGCAAAGAAACTTGGATTTGGTCATATGGTAAGTTTGTCTCATCTTCAAGTTTCTCAAAGGGAAACCCTGGCCAGTGCAGTTCAGTAAACTGATGATGAGTAAATTTAAACCAGGAGTGGAACTTAAAAATAATTAAATACATTAACTTTTGTACAAGTAAAGCTTGTATGCCAGATTCCATTAGCCTGCATCTTTGTGGCTGTGTCTCCCTTCCCGCAGCCAGTATAACACGGTGCAGATTTTGGCTTGTTTAATGGAAATATGGGCATGATTGATAGAAATTAATTTTTTGCTACTGAGATTCATTCATGCACTGAGCTGATGCTACTGATTGTGTGAATGCTGCTTCCTATATGAATTTAAAAGGTTTCTGACAACCTGACCTGAGTCAGCTGATTTTAAAACATCAGAAAGTTTTGTGAGGATATTGGGGGTGGAAGTTCGTTGTGTCATCCTATAACTAAGTTCTGTACAAATTCAGAGTACTCTTAGCTGCTTATACAATTTTAGTGCAGCTTTATTGGTCCTGCTGAGCAAATGGACAGTTTTATTTGCTGAGAGTCAGCCAAGTGGCTCTCTGTGGAAGAACGCTGATAAACCTGACTATTTTAAACCTGGGTGTCTCTCTGCTGTTTTTCAAACACAGTATGTCTCTCTTCTGCATATATCATGTTGTCTTGCCTCCCTATCCCTGATTTGGCCTGGCTGCCACAAAGGTGGTAACACTTCTGAAGTTCTCATTGCATGCCCTCTTCATGATCTTGCGCATTTTTGCTCACCTGAAAAGCTTAGTCTTTTATTTCCCTCTGTTAAGCTCTTTGAGGCTATTCAGCACCCTGAAAAGTCATTATTCTTCCAGTGCTCCTGCAAGACTGCAATGTCTGTTCTGGTGAGGCAGTTAAGGAGTTAAAGGCTTGTGGAGTTTCAAAGAAATGCCGGACAGCTGCTGTAAAGTATCTCTACAAATCCTGGCTGACCTCATTCTTGTCAGACAACAGTGATAATATCCAAAAACGGGTGCAGAACAGGAAGTGTTTCAGGAAGGTATGTGTTCTGTGCAAAGACATCAGAAATGTGCCTTCTTCCAGGGCCACTTACTGTAAGATCCATATTAATTTAAATGAAACAGTGAAATTCCAGAATATGTTTACAGAAACATCATTTCAGTCCAGAAAAAACATTGTTTGTTGCTCTAGTGTACAAGTGGCAAAAGCAGTTGTGGTAACCACTGTATGTATTTAATATCATGATATTGCTGGCTGTATGAACCTACTTTTTAAACATATGGAGGCTTCACGTAATTTTTGATAGTTCTGTTTACTATTTTAAGGGGTATCTTTGGCTTGAAAAAGTGGTAAAGGCAGAACACAAATCTACTTACATTTTCCCATTTACTTTACACTCAAAGACTGATTGTATATCTAATGTGCTTATCGCTAATTTAATCAACTGAGTTCCTTAGTAAGCAGAAAAAAATCTCATTTTTCCTTTAATTCATTCTCTGACTTAGAATTTAGAAGAATTGCCTTTTGAAAGATTTAACATTTTTTACTAGTCAGTCTACCAAGTTGTCTGCAAAAAATGTCCTGTATGTACAGTTTCCTGTTATTTTCATTGTACTGAAAAGTTCAGACATGAGAAAGCTTGTATTTTATTTCTGTTTTTCAGAAACACCCACGTAAAAGCATGCAAATAAAAATAATTCCTACCAGTTCAGAGCTCTTCCACTGACAGTGAGGGATATTTTCCCTAAATTTTGTCTTAGTTGTCTCCAGAATTGTGCCTCCTACAGTATGAATCTGCAGTAAAAATCAAATGTATATGATTATTTTTTTTAACAAGCATAAGTAAATATTGCTTGAGAGATTTCTTGAGATTGCAGAGGTCCTTATTTCAGCATTGGCTTAATAAATTTGTATAAAATAATTTCTTAAGAGTTAGACTAGATCCAGTAAAGAGTCTACCATTTAAAAAATTGCACATGAATAATATAATTAACTGTAATGAAGTCTAGTAGATGCCTGTAGGAATATTAAAATAAAGCACTGCTATTTAGCCTCTGATATTTGGTTCATTTAAAAACTTGTTTCTTCTCTACTTTTTTTTTCTATATTCTTCTATAGCTTAAAAAATATTCATTTATGTTGGTAGGGAGTGAACAAATTCTAGGTGCTGGAACTTATGTAGTAATTTCCTCTTTGGAAATTCACCTGTTTGTGAAGCTGGGTCACTGACCTTGAAGGGCTCTTTGAAAAGTATAGCTCATGGCCAGGGATCATGGGGATGCTGAATGATATAACAGTAGAGGTTGGGCTTTTTTATAGAGATGTGACCAAAGAGCTCAGGTGAGGTGCGTGAGGAGATAAAGGCAGGCTACTGGAGGGAAGACCTGAGTGGAACGGAACCCAGCCCTGCTACATGCTGGGGAATGAAACAAGCATGACCTGTGTTTTTAGAAGATGATCCAAGGATGTAACAGGAAAGAAAGGGAAGGAATTTTTTTTTTTTGTTATTTGCTGGTAGCAACTCATCTGATATACACACACAGTTGTTTCAAACTGAATTATATTTTAGATTTGTTTGCTCTTTCTGGAAGTTATTGCCAAGAGTGAAAAACCACATAATACATTTCTAGTATTAAACCATCTATTACTGATGGGTAATGACAGAGTAGAGGGAGACGGCACCAGTTAGTCTGGGTTAGTTCATGAGCTCTGGATAACTCTTTCTTGAACCCTCAGATTTCTAAAGTTCTACTAGGCTATGTTGATTTCCCACTGCTTTTTGGATGTGATGAATTGTCTCCATGTCAATGTCAGGTAATTTCAAGTATTCCCATGTTAGTCTGCCTCGAACTTTTTCAGGTAATGTACCTTTTGATCACTTTTCTAGTGGCTATTTTAATAAGATAACAAATACCAGAAAGGCTGCAATAACACCTCTTAACAAAAGAAGCATGTTTGAGTTTTTAAAACTACAGATGCCGTGTTGTCACATGTTACTTATCTTTGCTTTTAAATGCTACAGGCACAAAATTTTAGACCTATAGTGGCTTTCTTGTTTAAATTCTCAATTTCTGATAGTGAAGCAAGGAGTTCATTCTCTAAAGTCAACTCTTTGGCTTTTCAAGGTCTACCACAAGAACTTAATTAATGTGTTTTCTTGTAACAATGATGTAAAAAATTTGTTATTTAAGATTTTTTTGTTTATTTTACCTCAAAGCATCTTGAGTTGGTTTTGACCAATAAATGTGGTAGATTTTGTTTCTGTTCAGTTCATAATTCTAGTCAGTTCTGTCAATGTTCCTTTTTGATCTCAGTGTATTCTGATCTTTCTCCTGCATCTTTAAATGTCCAGCTGAAGCATTTACCTCCTTATCAAATGCATAGAAGAATTTGGCACTTGTTTTGGTATTCTGAAAGAAACTAAAACCAGGTTGTTGTGATTGTCCCCATCAAAGGTTCTTCTATGGTGCACAGACCATCAAGGAATTTATTAGAATAGAAAGCTCTGTTTAAAAATCTGTGGATTTGTTGGTGAAAATAATAGGATTTCTATATTGATTTGGTGGGGTTTTTTTTAAATCTGAGTAATTGAGATTTTTTTGTTCAATTAATGTCTTAACCCTTGTGCTACTGAGCTTTTTAAGCTGCATAATTGAGATAAAGCCTGGCATAGATGAGTTAAAGGTGTCAGTTTTGGGAGCAGTTACCTGTGAAACATAGAAATGCTCAAAATCACAACACCCTACTCTTTCTTGTGTACTTGGAACGACACCTACATAGGCATTAATAACCAAAAGGAAATATTAAAGTATACATAGGATCCATGAAAGTCTTGATAGTGGCAAGGGTATGTAGTGTTTCCAGAGAGCAAAGCTGTAGTTTAGGGTGGTTAGACACACCTTCCTTGAACAAATGGGATAGAATACCAAAATCACTCCACTGTTGTCACCTCTCTCCACACTCACAGCCTGTTTATGTGCGCTTTGAGTAGTAGTTGTACTTGATGGTCTCTTGACCATCATTTTCATAGGGAATTCTTTCAGTCACTCCAAGAAAATGGTTTGCATTGCACCTGTGGCAGTTTGGTAGGAGTTGTGTGTGCTCTGCTTTGACTCTGCTCTTCTTTCAGAGGGACCCATCTGATTCTTCTGAGCCTGTTTGTGCTCTGCTAAAGGAGGTAGGGATGCTGCCCTTTTGCTAAGGCATCCTTCTGATCGAGGGGTGAAGGACGAGATAGAGCCTTCTTTTTACCAATCTCAAGAGAACTTGAATACAAACTGCATGAAGGCCTGCAGTCTCTGAAGGAGATTTAAGGAAGTCCTGCTGGGATTTGATTATGTGTCTGAGCTATTTGAGCTTGTTTTCTGACCCATTAATAAACCCTTGTCACGCTACTGCTGTTGCCTTTTGTTATAGTCATTATATTCCTCTGGAATCTCTGTAGCCATTGTCTTCTTTGTTTCTTTGGTTTTGTTTTTCTTCACTAGGGACAGATTTTTAAGTTGGCAGAAGGTGTAAAATTCAGTTCCCACCACCAGAAAACTCTGTGCGTTTGCAAGGGGTGTATAATAGCCATGCAAGCTCCACTGCATGCTCCCTTTGGGAAAGTGCAGCTTCCAGTCTCACTTGACTACGTATGCAGCCTTAGTTGAGTGTTCCGTCTCCTTGCCTTCTTTCCTTTGCCCATACTGGCAAAGCAAGCAGTGCCACAGAGGAAGGTAGAGGAAAGGCCTCTGAGGACCCAGGTATGTGCTGTGGGTTATTCAACACTTCGAAAAGCTCTTCTCACCCTTTGGTGTGTGCATGGAGCCACGCACAGGCTCTCCCTATGGGACAGATGCCTAATGCATTTCAAAGAGTCTCTGTGAGCTTTGGCTTTCTGCTGAATGTGTGTGGGCCATTTAGAACAGACAGCTTTCTCAGAGGGGACAAAGGTCAGTTAAAAATTTTTAGGTGTAGTATGTAATGCAAGCTGTTGGCAGATTTGGAAGATACCCGTGAAATCTTTGTCAAGGAAGAGGCCTTTTGTTTCCAAGAGAAAGTTTTGGATGCAGAGTAGGAAGAGGAGTAATTGCTAGATATGCCTGAAATATGTTTGTTTTGAAAGCCACTATTGAATTAGGTGTAAACTGTGAGACTGGTTTATATTCCTCGGGGCAGGGGAAGATGGAATCTGTTGTTTATCTGAGTGCAGGTTTTCCCCAGGGTGTTCATATACACTACAGAATATTCATTAGCTGTTGGTATTGTATCGCTAAATCTTTTCTTAGGTTTCAGGTCTTAAATTTAAAAAAGGCAAGCCAGATATCCCCACTTCTCCCAAAATAAACTCAAGTTGTGAAACTGTCCTTAACCCTTTTGCTAAATGAAGCACATACACCTACTGTTTTCTGGCAAACCCTGTTTATCAATGTAGACACTCTTTGGAGAGTTGTTTCATTGTGTCCTCAGTCTTTACCTGACCTTCAGAAAGACTGATGAATAGTTGTAAGGCAGATTACTGCCTATTCCAGATTTAGGGTTATCAGTGTTTTCCAGCACATGACATTGAACAACTACCAGGGACAAAAGAATTTTTTGCTTCTCTCAGGTTATTGTTGGCATTAAAGCAAGAAGCCAGGAAAGCGACATGCCATTTACATAAGTTTAGAAAACCTTCAAAACATCTTGTTTTAAATTTTAATTAAGAAATTTAGGCCTACTGTCATGGCATGATGGAAAAGCTTTTCAAACTGTTGTGAGAAGATAAGTGCTTTTCGTTTGTTATTTTGCATTCCACTAATATTGTGATACATTGTGCTACCATTTTAGCTATACAGTTATATTTTGTACACTACTTTTAATATTGCAAAAAGGATGCCATTAATAATGAGTAGGAACAAAATGGTTAGCTGGTTTTAACTGAGGTGGCACATTTCAGGTATTTCAGCTCAGCTGTTTTAGAGGGTCAAAGACAAAGGAGATTTCAATTTCTAGAGCTTTGCTTTAAGATGGAGAGTAGACCTGCAACCCTGTGGTTCAAAGTCATGAAGGTAAGAAATGAATTCACAGGATTGTTGCTAAGATAAAATGAGAGGAAAGTGAGGGAAAAGGGAGTGTTCAATGGGAAGGAAGCATCAAGAAAATAGATGGCCTACTTAGGAAGACTTAGATGAAGCCATGAGAAACTAAACAAAATACCATCCTAAGTAGTGTGTTTAACATACACTTAAGCACGCATTTTCTGTGGGTGCTCTTCTGCGCATTGCTACTCTGAAATGTCTTTTGTGGACTTGAGTTTTAATGCAGCTTCTGCTACTACCTGCATACCTTGCATGTTTTGGGTGATAATTTTGTTTGTTTCAAGAAACTAAGGATAATTTCATTTTGCTTTTAGAGTAATCTGCAGGGTTTTTTATTTGCTTCAGCGTGAATGGAAGTCATCTGCCCTTCCTTCTAGTGACCATTACTTTTACAGGATGCTTAAGGTGAAATAGCCATACACAATAATGTAGATTATAGCCACATTTATCAGTGACTGCCGTCAATTCAGACTGAGTAATAATTTTTAAAAGAAATTCTGAAATTTTCCATTTCTCACTTGCCCCAGTGATGCCACTTATCCTTTTTATATTTAGTGGAGTAACCAAAATACCTGACTGATACATGAATATTTCCTAACAGTACACTTTGTACTCATTGTACAATTGATTCACAACTATGCAGTATAAAAGATGTTTAAAAACATCTAGACTAACATGGAAATTATGTAACTGTGGTGAAAACTTCAAAAGAAAGCTTGAGGATTTCCCCTCTGCCCCCTTTGCTTTGTTTAAGTACATGTTTGGGCTGGTTTTTTATCCCTGAACTCTTGCAAATCCTTCGTATTTGTAGTCTTAAGTAACTGGTTCATCAGGAACTTTTAACGAAGTATGTAATCTCACAGTGGGAAGATAGCTTTTTTTGGTTTTTCTTTTTCCTAGTTTCCATGTTCTTTTGGGGTGTGGTTCAAACTAAAATAAAATTTAGGTTGGTCTTTCCTTTTTTGACCTGCCAAAAGGTTTGTTCTGTTAGCATTGCTCTGCTCCCTGTAAATCAGACATTCTTCTCGGGCTGCGTCAGGTTACTAATGACATGATTAATGCAGGAAGGGTAGAGAAGGGTGACGTAGTGGCTCATGCAAAGTTTACCTGAGAATTATCTGTAGCTCTCTACTGTTTAGTGTCTGTGTGAGTCATGGCCTGAAGCTCTGCCATTCCCTGTTCTTCAGCTGGGCAAGATCACACTTACCTCATTCTATGTATGCATTTCTCCCTTTCCTGCCAGATCTGATTAGGAGCACTTTTGTTTTAAACTCTGTTTATGAAACATTAAATACACTTTTTGCAGATAGCTGACCATAAGGCTAAATGAAAAGTGCCATTAAATATCTGTGATCCAGATAGCTTTAGAAACTTTCTCTGTCCTTACATGAATTCTGATTTTTATCAACTGAAGTCTTTTTCACGTTCATGGGTTTAACAGTGATAGTGTTTTGACATTCGTGAGCTTTGCAATACTACAGTGAGTCAGTTGCCGTCTGTCAGTAAAGTCTCCTGTTACTTCTTGTGTGTTTGTACAGATAAAAGCTTGCAAAATACAAACAGCAAGTTTGTGCTGCTGTCTCCCGCTTTTGAAACTTCCTTGGGCTGCAGGTGCAAGAGTTCCCATCAAATCTGGTTCACCTACTGATTCCTTAATGAAGCATTTGGGAAATTTATCTTACTGAAAACATGGGCATGTTCTCTGATACATTTTGAAGCCTTGGTCATTCCCTTGTTGAAGGCTGGCTCAATGTACCTGCAGACAATATTTGTTCTGTTTGTATATGTGTGTCCTTTAACTGTCACATGTTCTCAAAGCTCTCTTAAAAGACCAGAATGAAGTCAGCGTAGAATTTTCAAGTAATGCTCGTTATTTTTTTCAAGATTCCTTTATTTTTTCTGTAAAACTGTCACAAAGGCTTTGGCATCCTTCAGGACTTCAGTTTTCCTCAGCTGAAACTGTCACCTTTTCTCTGTGTGAGCTGCTGTCTGAATTATCTTGTGCAAAAGTGCTTAATGTTTAACTGTACAAGAATATGCTGAAAGCAGGCTATCATTTTCCAGCCAGCTCATATCTCGCAACCTGCCAAAGTTTATATCGGGAACACAATGTGTGGGAAAAAGTTCTAAAATGATAGACAGAAAAATGTCTTGTGGGAAACCTAAAATGCCTTGAGACTCATTCTGTTAATAAAGAATGTTTTTACAAGCACAGCATCATCCCCTTTACTTTTTGACATTTTCAAAAATGAAAGCTTGAGAGCATAACGTTTGTGCAGAATGTAAACAACCTTGATAAGTGGAAAAGTGACATTTCTTGGAAATAACATTGCCCTAAGAGAAAAGAATGGTCAAAGTGAAAAATTAGCT
>WEKY01061930.1:0-23824 GCA_013390045.1 Picathartes gymnocephalus
AAAATATTTTCTTTGAATACCATTAATGCTTTCTCCTTTCCTTTGTTCTAATTTCTGAAGGCAGCAAAAACTAAAACTTCATCCACAATAATTTCTGCTTTCATCTTGGCTGAGTAATGGTATTAGACTTGTGAGAGAAATCTACCTTGGCAATGTCTGATGCACAGGTCTTTTCAAAAGAGATGTCGTTAGAAGGAATCCTATTAAGCAGGCTTTTTCACTACCCTCAAAACATAGGTGATAACACAATTTTAGTCATAAAGAAGATTGCTTAGTTTTATTTATTATTTTGAGAGGGAATCCATTAATCTGCTCCTCTGCATACCACACATCTTTTTACGTAAGACTAAACTCAAGCTGCTTGTTCTCCTTGCTGTATTGGATTCATTTTCATGGACTGTCAAAGCCAGAAAGGATCAATATGATAATTTAATCCGATCTGCTGCTTAACACAAGCCCAAGATGTTCATATGGTAATCTTTCCATAATAAACTCAGTAATTTATGCTTTAAAATACACACACCTCTTTTAAAAATGTATTCTTATATGTGAATTAATGAAATCTCTCAAAGTGTGAAGCAAAAATGTTCTAGACACCCCCAATTTTAGCACGTTAAGAAAAAGTGTAACTCATGTGTAATAATCTTCTGGTTCATTACATGATCATCTAAAACGTTCAAGCATTTTTAAAATTGTCAGTAAGTGCTTTTATTCAGATCACAGCTGAAGAAAAACACTTAAAAGCCAGGATTTCTTTACAAGGCGGATTCTAACTACTGCCTTACCGTTTCTCTAGGGATGGTGAAGTCTCTTTGAGGGCCTGTATGAATTCTCAAAAATCCCAAGCAAACTAATGAATGAGCAGTGTTAAGGGCTACTCATTGAGCAGTGTGAGTACAACATGCAAACCGCACTGCTGTGATGGGAAGGGTTACACATCAAGTCAGCACTGCCAGATGAAGAGCTCAGAGTTTCTGTTCATTTTTAGAGCCTGAATGATGGCTCATGTATGAGCAACTGTGAAGATTCACAGACACAAAAAGGTATATTGCTGATTTCCCCATAGCACAGACTGCTGAACCTGCCAAATGAGCAGCAATCTAAGACAGCTCCAAGAGCTTTCACTAATATTTGGTAAGGATCTGGCCACTCATTGATAAGAGCAGGACTAAGCTGGAATTTTGTTACTCTGCCTGTTCTAACTGGGTACAAAGTGATTGATGATAATTTGTAAAGGCCATCCATTCCTAAGGAAAATACAAACATTCTTACATGAAGCAACCCATGCCATTTTATTGTAGCATACTTTACTTTTCATATAAACTTAGATTTTTTTTTTTTCCATGTATCACTCGTTTAGGAACTAGACTTTCTGATGTAACAAGTAACGCAGATCAGCCACTGCACACAGTCCATAACAAATTCTGAAAACCCCCAAATATCAGAAATGAGAGATACATGGGAGGTGTTTTGGTGTCAACAGTCCTGGTAGAAATACAAAGTAGTACTGCACAGAACTGTGAGAGCTAAAACTGGATATAATATTCCAGATGGTCTAAAAGCTGCATTAGTGCCACTCAACAGATTCCCCTCTGAACTGTAGTTTTTAACCTCCCTACAATACAGGGGCAGGTAAAACTGAGGCTATGGCTTTGCCTCTATGGAGAAAATTAAAACATATGGAATAACCTCTTGAAAAAACAGTTATACAAATGCTGCATCTGAAACAAAAAGTAATTTTATTTTGGAATAATTAGTTCATTGGAATTATTTCACATGGGAAGCTCTTCAGAGCAAGATCTGTCCTATAATAAATTGGAATAATATCTTCTACCACAACCACATGCTAGTAAACAGTCCCACAAATATTATTATTAGGCATATAGTACTAATTAAAAACTAAATGTTGAATGCTACTCAGATCACCTAGCATTAGAAATATAAAAAAAAAGTCAAATATCTATTCAAGATTCCTCAGACTATCTTATGCAGTTTTACATCCAATTTTTCTTAGAAAAGAAAAACAATGAAGCCCTTTTTCTCAGTCCAACTAGCTGTATAAAAGGGGAAATAGCCAAAAATACTCAATCTTGCACATGAACACAGACTTAACCCTACCACCTGAAGCAAACTAATCACTGACTTCGAAAGAGATAGAAAGGCCAAACTTAAAAGACAGATTATAAACCAATAGAACTGAAAACTACTGAAATGTCTTAAAAACTGTTCATTTTTAAAAAGGGCAAATTGTTGTACATGTCTCCCTAGACCCTTTTAGCAATTGCAGTATTATTTCAAGAAATTTCAAGGGATACATTTGAAAAGTTTCTCCCTAGACTATACAAGAATCTTTAATGTTTTATCTGTTCTCATGAATCTGAGACAATCTACCAGAATATAAGTGCAGTCAAAGAAACTGCATTTTGTTAAAAGAATCAATTGTGATACTTGAAAATTTGATTTTTTGTAACACTGACACACAAAATTAAAAATGGAAAAATGTAAATTTTCTTCTTTGAGAGCAATGTATTCTGCTTTGCTGCTAATAACCCTTACCTAGAAAAGTAAATGAAAATGTAACATCCTCATATTTGTCCTGTGCCTAAAAGCTCAACAGCCTCTGCTGAATGTTAAAGTATGAAGTATAACATGCTCCAAACCCATCCATAGACCCAGACATGTTTTCAAGTAACAATCCATGGGCTAAACTAAAATGATGTGTTGCTCCAGAACAGTCTGTACAAACTTTCTTGTGATACTGAACAGGAAATGCAGCCAGGACCTCAATCCCACTCCAGCCCAGCATGGCTTTAGCATTCCTTCTCTGGCTTCTGGCCCACATCTTACAAATTATTAAGACTCTTGATCTAGGTGCTGCTGGTTAAGCCCCACCAACACCCATGACAATATGTTCAGAAAATCCTCACTCCACCTTGTATTCCATGTGACCAGAAATCCAATTCCCTCCTAGGATTTGACCCCAAAACACAGCCCCACAATCCTAATACCGGGTCTCCCACAGAAATACTGGATGCTTGATGAAAAACACAATTATCTTGTCACATAAATGATTCAACACGCAGAAGTCATAAGGGAAGCCACTCTACAAGTTCACTGTAAGTGGCTTTCGGACCTTGCCCTAGAAGCTAAGCTAAAACTCAGAATCTTTTTCCAGGCACTGTGATTTCTATAATGCAATATATATGACAATTCACAAAAAGACAATGTAATAAAGTCCTTTCAAATGTGAAGAGAAGCATAATGTCTGATAATTGTTTCACTTTGGATTACACTTAAAACTGTTCGTTAAGGATACATTTCTACAAGAAAACTCCCCACAAACAAGGTAAGATTTCTGGAGAAGATGCACCCTGGCAGATGTACTGTTCTTGTAAGGAATGTGATGCTCCTCTCAAAGCTGCTTAAACTTGATTTTATTTCAGGTCTCCAACTAAATTTTTTTTGTAAATAGATTTAGGTTGTCAATTTCCAGGCATGCTGTGCCATCAGCATGTAGAGACTGCTGTGACAAACGTGGAGGCTGCAGCAGCAAATTTTATTATAAACCGGTAATTTAATTGAACAGGTTTACATTTGAATAGATTTACTGCAGCATGATCTCTGACATGCTGCATGGGACTGAAATCCTTGTCTGTACATAAAGAAACACTTGAGATACAGCAAGAATAATTTCATCTTATTTTAAGTCCATGTTAATCAATAAATTTATACCAATTTACACATGAAAGAAGTCAGTATATTATCTTTCTTAATTTGGTACATAAAGGATGTGCTCCAAGTCAAAAAGTCACCTCCAGACTTTTCCATAGGTAAAAACAACACCACCTAGCTCCAAAACTAGCTTCCAACAAAACAAAAATGAAAAAAAAAAAATCTTTACTACAAGTACAGTCCTACAAAGGTACTGTGAGTCAGTATGGTTTAAAAAGTGGTCATGAAAGGGAGAAAGAAAATAAAATGCTCTTAGAGGTTCTTGTAGGTTGTTATATTAGGTCGTAGACAAACAACATAGTCTTTTCAAAGCAATTAGTTATTTTGCCATTGTAGAACATCCAGAAAAAGGTACGTACTTTTAGAGTAGAAAATTTATGCAATTCTTACTAAGAAAACTTGTGGGAATGATTTGAATCCATGGACAATGAACATTCAAAAAAATATGACTCACAACGTACATCTGTATTGTCTAACTAAATTATCTCAGTTAACGAAACTGTATGCAGAAACATAGTAAATCTGCACACAAATTTGCTGAAGTAATTACTCATTTGTAGAAGAGACACTTAACTTCCTCTTGCAGTCCCAGAAGCTGCACACAGCCTAGACTTTTTAAAATATATATGTTCATGGATGCACAGTAGTGCCCTCCAAAGTTAGAGGAAAAGGATTAAATCAATTCACCTGCATGTGCTCTTGGTAGCACTGTTTAATTTTCAAAGTTGCTTAATATATCTGTATATTAGGTTATTAGTGATACAGGTCTTAACTTACTAAAAAAAGATGCTAAGAAGCACAGTCCCTTTCAAAAGATGCCATACCCGGTCATCCCTTTCTTTTTACAGTTTATCTAAGCATCATAGTTTCACTTCCACTTAACTGCTCCTAGTGGTCAGTTATATGAGGACTTTGGCAAGTAACAAGTCTCCCATCACCACTGAAGAGAGGGTCAAATCCTGCCGTTCTTACTAAGGCAAAATCTCCATCAAATCTGACAGGAGTTTTGCTCAAGTAAGACTAAGGACAGCAGGATTTGGCTCACAGGATCATAGCATCTGCCAAAGCAGTTGCACAGAACAAGGTTTATTCTTAGTAAGTATAATCCAATAAGAATATGTCTGTAGGTGCGTGATAGGCCTAATTTGCCCATCATCTCTCCACTGGTCTACATTGTTTCTTGGATTTTACCCTGATAGCTGCACACTTAACCTGTTTTACATTACCATTTGCAAAAATCAGCCAGCTATTAAAGTCGAGTTTTCAAGCACTGACAAAGCAAGATTGCATAGGACTGTTTTGAAGGGGTTGCTTAACACAAAGTACTCTCCACTGGATACAATACTTAAGAGGACATTATGTTGATTTTATTTCAAATGTTTATCTAGTTCAGAAGTCCATGGCATCTTTCTTGGTGGTGACAGTGCTCTTCAGTAATAATGCATACAATACATGCACTTAGAAGTGTGTTCTTGCATATACATTAACAGCAATATAAGTGCATAGCAGGCAACCAAGATTTAAGGAATCACTTCTTTGTGTAACACAGATGAAGCAGGCTCCAGGTAAGACAGCACCATTTCTTGAGAATATCTTCTCATGTTCAATATCTTCAAAATGAATTAAAACATTTGATATATACTTACAGTGAGGGGCAGGGGTTGTTCTCAGACACTTTTAGGAAAAAAAAGGGGGGGGGGTGGATTCTCCTCTTCTGCACGCCATAATTTGCTCCAGTGTAGTTACAGTAACTTTAGTACACATACTCAATATTTATACTTGTTTAATTCAGAAGTAACCCTTTCATTTGTCCTGATGGAATGAACACTGAATAAAAGCAGGGAAAAGAAGGCACAGTGTGTTTTGGTTTTCTGCCAGAACTGGGACAGCGTAACAGTGGATAAGGAATGCAGGAAAAATCTTTGAGAATTCTGATGGTTATTCTATCAGTTACTTACAGAAGGAGACTGAGTGCTGAGGTATGTTTTGCTGTACTACACAAGATGATGAACTATATGTGGATAAAGCATGATTCGACAGCTTAGAAGCAGATGTCAGAAAGAGCAAGCACACATGAAAATTGCCTTTGCAATAACTGATTAGAACACTCACCAACCTCTCTTCTTTCCTGACTGCCCTACAGTTGCAGCAAGCGTTTGCAGAGAGATACATACTGAGGTGGTCAGTCTTACCTTCTTTCAGCATGCCAACTTTTAGACACTTCATGAAACGGCAGGCTTGGCAGGACTTGCGTCTGCGCTTTGTGATTTCACATTCATTCGTTGCTGGGCAGCTGTACTCTATGTTACCTGTGGTAGAACAGACAGGGGAAGAGGTGTTCAGAGTCACTGACTAAACAATACAACAGATATACAAAGTACTCATATAACTGCTGTTGTATTTCATTTTGGAATAGATCAAGATTAAGCAGTGCTCCAGAAATGAAATGCTGTTCAAGTGAAAATACATAGCTAAGTTAAAGATTAAGGTTTTTCGCTCTTTTTTTTTTCTTTTTTTTTTTAAATCTAGACATCTATATGAAAGAAATATATACAAAACCACAATTAATGGGCGTCTGTGTCTCACTCCAAATACGGTCCCCAGCAAAATCCTTCACATATGTTATTCCTGATGGTAGAAGAAACACATTTTGTCATTTATTTTCTGTACCAAGCCACATGTTCAGGAGGCTCCTTCTCTGAGCACTCTTCATTTTCCTTTTTAGCCAATTTCATTAGTCTCTCTTTGCCTAGAACACAAAAGGAGGACTGCTTTACTGCATAATCAACTGTAAGAGGTACTAGAGAGTTTTACCCTTTTTCTTCCACTGCAGCTGGCACAGAACATCAGGCAGGGCTCACCACGACTGTTACCACCACATCTAGCATGTTCTACAGCTGCCAGGTCAGATCCCTGCTCCAAGACATCTCCGTTTCCCTCTATACTTTAGACCAAGTTCTTGTACTGAGAGGCATCAGGAATAGGATCATTCCTGCCAAGCTGTCAGAATAACAGAAACTGCAAGAGATATTTGCCTTTGCCTCTGCTTCTCCCAACTCCATCCTTAAGGCCTTCAACAAGCTAGGTCCTTAAATGTGAACCCTCCTCGGCAAAGCAGTTTCTTCTTCTTTTTTTTTTTTTTTGGTGTGTTGTTACTGCTTAGAACCTGTTATTTCTCCTCAAAAATAAGAAAATAAAAACTTGTAAATGAATGAGTAAAATATATATGGGTAGATCTCTTTGCAATTTTTAAAATCACATATTTGGGTATCCAAGTCCAAATGGGAGAACACCTGTTCTCTTTTGTCCTAGTACCACCGCACTTTCCATGAAACAGCTTAGCTCAGCTTATTCGTCTGCCCAGCCATGCATCCTATTGCCCATGACTACATCCAGTATGATGGACTTTGCAGCAGTCGGAAGTTAGACCAGGAAACTGACTTTTAAATAAAGTATCTTCCCCATCAGTCTGTCACATCTTGCTTTAAAGGTATTTCTTTATTTTCTAACCCTTTCCCCCTGTGATTAAGTGCATTAGTATCTTAATGAAAATGCATTCTGTTTATTGCCCTCTTGGGAAGCAAGAGGTCATCACACCAAATGCATAAATTGTCATCAGAGACAGTCCGAGCATAATCGCAATTTTGCTGCTCCATGTTTGCTGCACTCAGGGTCCATCAAAGTCCCCTGAAACATGCAGAGGTTCTAATAATTAGCATAGAGTCTGCCTGGGACCACAGCATTGATGAAATATTTCAGAGTTAATCACACTTTGTAAACACTGATTTATATCGACTACCTTTCTCCAGACTGATGTCTCCTCATTAAATATCACATTAGTGGATTGCAGGATTGCACAAAGACTCAAATGCTCAGCAACTGCTAATTCAACAGGAAGTAATATTTAAACCACTTACATCTACCGAAAATTGGTTAAGTATTTATGATAAAGGAGGTCTGCATGGTGCAATGTGTACTCTGCCAACACAACCAGCATGCTTGGCACAACCTTTCTAGGCCTTTGCAGGCTTTCTTCCTCCTGGACATTGCTGCATGAGTGAGTTAGCAATGCTGGTGAGTAAAACGGATCTTGGTATGTCTGAATGTTAATGGCTCTTATTGACAAAAGTCACAGCAGTTTCCCCTTTCTTACTGCTGCGGAGAAAGCTATTTAAGAAACTGAAAGATAAGGTGGGTAGGGAATTCAGCACAACAGTTCCTGCAAAATGTCTTTCCAAGACACATTAGGAAAGTTAGGAAATAACACTTTTGGAAGGATAGGTAGAAAATGATGGTAAGGGCCAGATTAAAAAAGGATTCACATTATCCTCTCACTCTAACAAGGCATTTGTAGAAAGGCACAACTACACAGGAAGACCTTCAAAGCCTTTCACAAATTTTATCTAATGAACTTCATTATACTACAGTAATAAATGTATTACCATACCTATTTGGAAAGAAAAAGAAAAAAACTAAACTGGGAATCAGAAATGCTTTGCACAAGATCAAAGATACCTATGCACAAGGCCAGAAAATGATCTTGATCAAAACCAAGATCAGGATTATAACAGAGAACTTCAGGAAGCAAAGCTCTCTACCAGGGCAAGCAGAACACTCTCACTGTAGCAAGAGCTCCTGTCCAAAGATACAAAGGTACAGACACTAAACACTAAAAAGTAGCATTCAGAAGCAGAAAGATAAATGCAAGATTGCTCATTTCATTATGCAAACACTTATAATCCATAATCTGACATTTTACATTTGTGCAAACTATGCAACAGTCTGCAGCAGGCACAGTGTAACGTACTTTTCCTGCAAATTCTTGACACCTAAAGAATGCTAAAAGGAGCAATTACTCTAGTCACTTGGATTTCAGTACTTTAGTTTACGGGGGGAATCTCCTTTCAATTCAGATTGCTTTTTTTAAATTAATCGTATTTTACAGCAGATGATCAATCTTCATTTTTGTTGTTGGAAAATAAACTTGGAAGATGCTGCAAAGAATTTCTCCAATGAGCTCAGCAGAGTTACAGAAGCAGAAACAGAAACAAAGACCCACACCTTACCAATGACCATAGCTGGTTCCCTTAAAGTGTTCCAGCATTTTAGAATATGGCTAGACTGCAGTAAGAGTTCAAGGAACTAACATTTTGTCTCCACCACACATGTAGATGCAGTGGGTATCTGTATCATACTTAAAATGCGTTTAACCTAGCACTTCAAGTATTAGTGGATTTATTTTTGTTAAAAACCTGAATTTACTGCACATTCCAGGTCATTAGAGCTCTCATAATTTCTCACTTACTTCTAGATATGAAATTCCATTCAAGATAGTCAGATCTGCATTTTATTTCAAAGGAAGATCCAGAAGGAAGCTCTACCAATTCCTTGCTTATTTCAAGATGCTAGAGGCTGAAACTGAGCAGCTAGGAAGAGTAAAAGCTGAGTTTGCCCAGTCCTGTCAACAGCTGAAGAGGAAGTTGTGTTATACAGTGAACAAAATCAACATGGCAGCTCTGGGTCTTTAAACTGGGCTGACAAGAGTGTCGAGCGATTTGTAATATCTCCTGGCTGGTTTTCAGAAAGAACTGGGCTCTGATTACTTATTTCAGAGTCTTTTGTACAATTAGTTTGCAGGCAATATAATTTTCTCACTTACTCCTTAATAGAATCGTGCAGCTAGCTGGCTGATAGAATAATAGTGTATATGTAAAACTCCTGCCTAAAGTGCCAGGGGATAATTTGTATATTCCTTTTGGTAGTGTAATGGACTTCTACAGTTTGGCAGTTAAAGGGCTGAGTAATATAAATTAGTATGATGCTTGAAAATAAAAATATATGTCAAATCTTCACTCCCCAAACACATTTCCCCGTGCTACAATATTATAATGGGATTTATACCATACTAAGCCCCTTTTCTTTCTTCATGTACTGGGGAATGCTTATTTAAAATCAGTTCCTTTTTCTACTGATTTGTTAAATTTTATTATCACAGCCAAAAGATGAGAAAATACTTCTAACACACTGTGCCTATCAAGAGCAACTCTCACTAAAAACATGATGCCATTTGATCCTGAGATAGCTGGTGAGCTGCTAAAACTTACGCCATATACCCAGCTCTCCAATTTCAGATACTTCAGATGGTCACGTTTTTATACCCAGCTCAAGCATAAGTGGGCCAAGGTACCATATTTTACCTCACAGATGAGGTTTGGATGTTACTCAAATGAGGTGTGAAGACAGAACAATTGTAATGGTACAGGGATTTACTTGATGGCTTTGCAAGTCAGACAACAGCCAAGATTCTCAAAACCATTTTGGCCATTTCTTGCACAGAACTGACAGTGGCGCTAAAGGTAACAGAAGAAGAGAAGCAAGAACCATGGCAAAGAAGAGGTCACGGAAAGCACTTGGCCTCCTGCCTTGGTAGAAGTTATTGTCATCAACAGTCAACTTCAGAACCTCCCACGTACCGAGAGTGAGAAGCTGGCTCTAGAAACAGGCAGAAACAGGGGTCTTTCTTCCAGCAATACTGACAAAAATAGAAGCTGCAGACATCAAGTTCTAGCAAAAGCTTAATTTCCCTTTCCATACTGCAATATTTGCCATTATAACACCAAAGATGTAAAAGGATTGCTACAAGCTATTGGAATATGCTCAGAAAATCTTTGGACAAGTAAAAGCTATGAGGGAGACTTAGATGTAGGGTGAAAATGTGTTTGGAAAAAATAGCCATGAGCCACTTTAAAAAGCAGGAGGAACACTGAAGATACCAGTACTGAAACTTTTACTGTGTAGCAATGTAGGTTCCAAAGGAAAAAAAAGGGAAAAACCAAATGAACCAACATTCCTTCAATGTAATAATTTTATGCTATAATCTGCTCACAAAGCTGCATTTTAGTCCAATAATGTTCCATTTTTCTCCCAAAGTTTCTCTTTCACATTCTGTAACTTAATACCTTTTTTTCAAAAACTTGTATTTAAAAAATTAAGTATTCTCATTCTTCATAGAGACTACAGCTTGTCTGGATTTAAGTCTTTCTGCAGTGACGTTCACCCCAGGTACCACCTTCATGCTCCTTTTTCCTGGGTGACAGACCCAAACGAATACACCTGCTTGTCCATGGACTGCTATGCATCAAAACTCCAAAAATGGAAAGTAGCCAGGATTATAGCCATACGTCTCCTGGGATTTAATAAAAGAGAACTCTTAGAAGGAGAGACACAGGAGAATCTAAGCTAACACAGAGACTGAATTATACTATGTAGATTACACCTTTATATGTAATTCAACCAGAACAGAATAGCTCCTTAGAAACTGAGAATGAGGTGCTCTTGGAAATCGAGAGTAACAGGCTAACTGAAAACCAGGACAGAGAAAAAGTTCCAGGCTTAAAAATCTATTTGATGTTTATAGGTCTTAATGAAGCTGAACTGAGGAAAGTAAAAATATTTTCTCCCAGGTTAAAGTTTCAGTTCTTCCAGACTCTGCAGTCAGAACTTTGCTGAATTTGAGCAAATATTTTCACATGTAAAAGTATCCTCATCGATAAGGTTTCAGAAGCGGGGTCAGGCTGGAATGAGGTCAGATTTTAACCTGAATCCAGTTTTGGCTGACAAATCCTCAGACAGATTCACCTGATACTGTAATAAAGCTCTATAAATTATAGACCTAAGAATTCTGCTACAGGTCATCTGTAAATGATTAGGCCTAAAGTTGACTGTATTCACAACTGTTCACCCAGATGACTTCAGAAACAATACTGTATACACAGAGTTGCACAACATTTAAAAATTTGGTTCCCAAATGTCTCAAGCATCTTTTCAAGGTGACAAGACCATGTATGAAAGATTATGTTTCATCTCCATTGTTTATGTTGCCTTTTCTGTTAGAACAAGTAACTAAGGAGGAGCAGCTAGTTTTTAAATACAGTGTTTGACAGAGGGACACAAACAGCTTAAAAGTACATTTTTAGTGAAATCACTATGTTGAGTTGCTTTGAAGAAATCAGTGTACTGTGTTACTGAACTATACCATATTGAACTTCCAAAATATTTTTTTTCTTTTATTCTTAGAAAGCAACATGGTGATTTAAAACAGAAATGTAAAGCTGATGCGGGTTGATTTGACTACATGACAGTTTTGTACCAGCCTCTAATTTTAGGTAGACGGGTTTCCAGCATCATAAAAATTATCAGCACCGTAATTTCCAGTATCAGGCTGATACTAGGGGGTGTTGAACCTATAAGGGACCAACTACCTTTGATTCCCACTGGAGTCAACTTCTTTATCTTCAAGAGAAATGAAGGGCATTTAGGTCACCTTAAGAGAAAATCAACACTTTGAAGGCACAGAGGGAACTGATCCCCTGCTACCTGGTAGTCACTTAAGAGCTGTTCAAATCAGAAAGAGTGAACTATCTACATTTGGTCCCTACTGGTATTTTATCTAGGTCAATTTTGATACATTCCAGCACCATAGCATGGAAGACTGTCACTGTTTATAAGCACACAGAGTATCTCAGTCTGTAAAGCTGCAAATTGAATGATCTTCACACCAGAAAACAAGGTTATTAAAAAAGTTACAGAAACATTAATATAAATCACTTGCTAGCTGAGACTTCACATGTTTCTGGTTTCAAACTAGACAGGGCTTTGTAAGTGGGCTGGAGGCTTTCAGAGATGTTTATAACAAAAGGAGATCCAGACCTAATTATAATGGCATTGATACATACCAGTGTACCAGCACCATTTGTAAATCACATCTCTTTCTCAGTATTTCTGATGGGTTCAAAATAGCCACGCACCCATCAGGATGCTCACTCTTACTCCCAAATCATCGAAATGCTTTGTACAATTTTCAGGACTTTAAGGAAAGCAGAGATAGTAAAAGGACAGAACAATCTGTATACTTTCAAAAATCTCTCTGGTTCTCAGATTTCAGCATGTTTATATTTTATTGTCTCATCTTGTTTAGCTGTCTTAGCTATGTAATGACATAATGGGATTAAAAGATGTGTTGGAAGGAATTAAAAATACCCTCTTGCTAGTCTGTCTGGCCCACAGGCACAGAGCAGTTGGGGAAAAGGGAAGATATCTATCACTGCTTGCTTAAAATATTCTTTGAAAGAAATGCTGATGCACAGACTTTCACTTATATAAGGAAGGTGAATGATTTAATCAGGTAATGATGGATTCAGGTGACATTTAGTGTTGGACTTACTGGAGGGCTGCCATCTTTGCACCAGAGCCAAGGTCCACAGGCCAGTGCACCAAGATGTGAGCCTCCACCCTATCCTTCTATAAAACAACAATAATCTAAGCTATCAGCAAAGATGCTGAAAAGCCATAAAATCTTGTTTAATTTACTTTCATTTCCTCCGCAAAAATGTATTACAGAAGACAGCTTTCAGAAATGCAAAATACCCTTTGGAAGTTACTTCAGTCACATGCAACTTCAAATCAAACTTTATGTTGCCTAATCTGAATGTACAAAGCTAGTTCTAACTTTCTTGATTAAAACTTCCTGATTGAAAAAAAAAATGTATTTACTGTAATTACTGTACTGTATTTACTGTACTGTTTGTACATTTACAGATCAAACTGGCTCAATAGTGGGTCAGCACTCTAAACAGGACAGAAAAACCTGAACACTAGAGGAATTAAAAACAACTCTGAGTAACCAAAAAGCTGAACAAAGTACAAAGCAGTTATGGCAGGCTTTGAAGACAATAGGAACATCCCTAAAGAACTGTAGAGCTGAAGGCTTTTAGCTGAGCAGAATAAAATGAGATGGCGGATTTGGTCTAGTTCATATAATGACGAAAGAGACAACACCATTTCAAGGACAGCGTATTTCCTGTTTGTGTTAGGAGACATGGACAGGCAGCAACTCTCAGGGATGAAGCTCTTAAATGATGAGACAGTGAGGACCTGACTGCAGGGCTTCCTATCAACTATTGCTTTACTCACCCTGTGTATACACAGAAAACTGCTATTTCACTACTGATCATTCAACAGTTTTTCCTCAAAAAATAAACATATAAACAAAACACCCCCCCGCCCCCCCCAAAAAAACAAACTTCAAGAACAAAGACTACTGAATGCAAAGTATTGAGCTTTTGTGGGGAAAACTCAAACACTATTATAAGTAACCTCTGAGACTTTTGCAAGACGCCTTACAAGGAATGTGCAGGCTTTACAGGCTTTACACACTGTCTTGTCATGCCAGTGAAAAGAGTCCAAAGACCACAGTCTGGACAATCTGGAATGGGGGAGGATGAAAGTTTTCTAGATGCAGGCCATTATTTTAGAGAGATAAATGCTACCATAAAACAGGATAATAAACTGTCTTTGAACCTCTAAGTCCTATCATCCTTTTCCTGAAAGCAAGCACACCAGTTCAACCTACCTGCTGAAATTTTTAAGTTACAGGCACAGAGTAATTACATATTATTAATGAAAACGCGTATTTACTAGTCTTTTTGATACCTGACCAAATAAAAATTATGAAAAATATATTTACATTAAATGTTCACTACAAAATATCTAGTAAGTACAAGACTTCTATGTCGAACACAAGACTTTGCACCCAGCTGACAAGTAAAAACTTTTTTTTTTTTCCTCTCTTTGTTTTAATGAAAGCTTGGAGTTTTCAAGATAATACAGTGCACAGCAAAAAGTGTGAAGAGATCCTAAAAATCAATGAACCTGTAACTATTTTTAGATGTTGCTATTTTCTACTATCCCTGATGTTAAGCCAATTTTGGGAAGATTTGGCTGTGTGTGTATTTCTGTGAGACACTTGCAATCAGCCACCATGTAAATTATCCCAGAAGCAAACTGAGAGCTGCAGCTGAGTGAGTACTAGGCTGAGCAGAGAGAACATCCAGTTCTTCCTTATATCTCACAAGAGGGGCAGAACATCACTGCATTCTACTATGACCTAAGAAGACATCAATTTTATATATTGAGCTTTTTTTAGTGGGTTTTGTTCTGTTTCATTTTTTTTTAGCCAGGAAATTGCTTGTTTCTAATTTTTTCCAATATTATTGATTTTTATCATAATTATGCACACTTTATCAAAACTGCAAATGTATTTTTGGGCTATGTTAAAAATATATATTCTAGAAAAACAAAATTACTCCTTCTTACACTTCAAAACAGGGCTTATTTAATTTCTTAACGTTTAAGAAAAAGAGCAGGGATTGAGTCCAAGAGGCAGGAATGGATGGTTTCTAGACTAAATTGCTAAATCTGAAAGGGAACAATAATCTCCATTACCCTTGAAAACAGGTGTATACTCTACATTAGAGTGATATTTGCCGTGTGTAGGAGCTACCAGGTGTGCTGTGATGCTTCTGTCTTATGTGAGATGCCAGTGGTGTACAAACAACTGTGCTGGCTCACTGAGCAGATGCCTGTGGCCTCCATCTACAGAGACTTCAAGAGACTCCTCTGGAATGGTAAGACTCCCATTGACTCAGTGGAAAGGACATCAGGCCTTATATGAACACAGGATGTGCTTCATAATCTGACTTTATCAGCTCAGCCTTCCTCTCCCTCAAGTCAAGGCAGCTGTGCCCATGATTTCAATGGGAATAGCAGTGAGGATCTACAAGTCTGAGCTAATTTAATGAACTGATGAATGATCAACAAAGGTTTGGGAAGTCACATGTTCTTTTTCATTGAATCTATCATGAAGCACCCATCACAATAAAGTTATTAGCACTTAAAATAAGCAATTCTTTGAGCTGAAACATGTTATTCCTACATAAGCACAGTTGCAACATTTGACTCTTCAGGCAGTCTGGTTTTCTATTCTGTCTTTCAAAGTCTGTTGTGTTTATTTCTGTTTTCCTGTTTTCTTATTTGCAGTTATGCAGCAGCAAACTCATTTCAAAAACAAGCAGAGAGAGACAGAAGGAATATTATATGAACAAGGAAATGAAATGGTGCAGGGAAGAATGACCTCCAGAACACTGGAACTAAATTATATCAATTAGAGCAAAAAACTTCAGCGGAATTATTCTTCAGGCAAGTCTAAAGGTAGAATTTTCCTATTCAAATCATGAGGAAGTACCCTTTTCTTACATACTTTTTGTCACCTGCCACAACCCATGCTTTGATTTACCCAAGTAGCTTCCACTATTTTGGACGGTACCTGAAAACACTCAATAGTTGTTCCAGTTTAGTCAGGACCATTGCTGAAGATGCTGCCATGCCATTATGATGGGTAACATACTTCCTATTCTTAGTTTCTTCATTATTGCTTTTCCTTTCAATGCTTGGTTTTGCCCTTCTGCATTTTTTTTTGTCTTCACAGCACTGTCACCTGCTGATGCAGCACGTGCTCTAACCGCCCTGAGACTTTCTGCACAGCTGCCAGTTCTAACTTGAGCTGTGTGGCCAAGTCCAGGTTGCTAATCTGGAGAATGACGTCTCTGCCTTGTGCTCCCATGCCCAGAAACTTGCAGTCTGCGGTGTGGTGTAAAATTGCAGGTTACCTATTACTGCCAGAAGTCAACACTTCAATCAGTTTTCATTTCTGTAGCAATTTTTCTGGTGCTCAAAATGCAACTAAAATAATCGCGCACCAATTCAGTCCTGTAGGACAGCTATTACATCGCAATTAAATACCATTTATAAAAACAGAGTCGCTAGTTGAAATTGGTGCTTGAAGTTTAGCAACCACAAAATATAAATTGCTTCAGTAGAAACATTTTTTGAGCTTTTCTGAAAATGTTCTTGAAGGTCAAATTAAATCACCTATCTCTCTTTTTTTTTTTTTTTTTTTTGAACTTTTTCCAAACGAGACTTGAAATGAGCATACTGTTTCTGTATGTGTGCTCATTTTACCTATAAATCCAGGCTACCATCAGGAATCTTTGTGTACTGGTTGCCAACAGTGTAACATTCAGCTCCATTAGAACAACTGAAGTCTAATGTTTTTTTTTAGTGGCTGTATGGCCCTCATAGGTACTTCATGCTGGTAAAAGGCCCAAATTTTCCCAGCAGGAAAATGGAAGAGAGAAAAATAAAATGTCCATTGGCTCAGCAATAGATAAATTAAATTAACATTCATTATTTTTCCTTATTAATTTTACATTAAGTATGGAAGCACTATACTTAAGAAATCTTGATCAAATGTTTTGAATTTGGGGTTATGTGAAATTACAATCTGAAGCTCACTTCATGCTCATTCTTGAAAAGAAAAGTATATCACCAGATTACATTGTCTTTCCTGAGAATTTCAGGTGCTCAACATGCATGAAAATCAAGCAGGTTTTATTGAGGAGCTTAAATTTGGACTTAGCAACCTAATTTTAGTTTCTGAAGTCTGAGTTTAATTTAATGTGACACTATATTCCTGCACAGGCCAAGCTTGGCCTCATGTTCTTTAAATAAAGCACCTTCAATTTTACTTGAAAGGATGATATCTAAATCAAAGTAGAAGGTTATTTTGTCTCCATAGGTTCTGAAGCTAGAAGAAGCAGTCATGCAAATGGTCCCATTTGTACTAATTTATGCCAAAATATGTGGCATATTTGTAATAGGTATCAAGAGCATATTAGTAAAAAATACTGAGCAGAGATCAAAGGCCGTCAACTTAAGTCTCCTTAGAATGTGATCGTACAGGTATTTGTTGAACCCATTTAAGGCCACTGTATATAGTGGGTGAAAGACCAGTTATCAATACACTGATATGCATGAAGCACTACACCACTGCATTTTTGTTCCAATTTTACATGCACTGGTTCTTTAACAAATATCAACTGGATTTCTGTAGCAAGTACAGTAGTGGCGTAACTAGGAGCAACACACAAGTACGATCCTGTGTGCCAGCCACAAGGTGTGTTCAAGAGGCATCCATGACAACCTTCAAAAAATGCTCCACTTTCCTCGCAACCATCATTTATGACAATCCAGAGAAACTTACTGAAAAAATAAATCTGAACGTCCACTGAATAGCTCCAGTGTTCTTCTATTTCTTGGAATCAAAATAAACATGGCATTGGGCTAAACGTGACAAACAGAACTCCCAAAGAAACCCTAAGGGGCTTCTTAAGAAGCAACATCTGTAGGACCACGCAGTACAAAGAATGAAAAGGCACAGTCTGAAGTGCTATCAGGCTTCAGCCAAAGACTACATGTTTTCATTTTGAGCGAAAGAAAGGAAGCTTAACAAATAACCAACCTTGAATTGTCCTCTTGAAGAAAGCCTTGCAGGCCTCGCAGGAGGCCACTCCATAGTGGTACCCTGATGCAATGTCACCACACACCAAACACAGTCTTTTGGGCATGGAGTTCAGCATATATTCACACTTGGTCTGTGAGTCTTCAGCAATGGTGCTGGAGCAGTCATCGTACCGCTTCCTGACGGGCCCATTGCCCCCGAGCCCTGTGGCCGACGGGTAGAGGGGAGGCGAGTCCAGCCCGTTCTGATGTCCATTCATGGTGGAACTGTAGCTCCCGCTGGCGTCGGAGGAGCCACCAGGGCTGTGGTGGTTGATGCTGTCCGTCAGAGAGGCGGGGCTCGACGGTTCCGTCTTGATGTACGACGAACAGCTGGAATCAATGTGTCGATCTTTGCTTGACATTCTGCAGAGAAGCCTGCAGTGAGGAGAGAGAGAAAGAAGAATCTGTGTATTAAAGACAGTGCTCTTTAAGGCTGCTCTGGAAGAGTTAGGGACTGCACATCATTCATTCATTAGTCAATACTTCTTGTTCTACATGAAGGTAATCAGCATAAGGGCATGACAGAGCTTTGTCAAAGCTCCAGGCGGGCAGCAAACAAAAACTTTAAACAGACCAAATCCGTCTGTTGTCCCCTCCACCTGCCCTCTAGGCTACATGTCAACTTCACATCAACTCTAAATTCTGAACTTGTCAACGAGCAAGTCAAAAATTTTTAAAATTCCTATTAGATGGCTTGGCTATTAAATGTCTTCATTCTTCCATCTGTACTTTCTTTCTGTAAATTCCACCATTACCAGAAACAAATATTTCCACGTTTTATCACATAAATGTTCTGCTCTGTAATTAATATTAGTCAAGACACTCAACTAAAACACGTATCCATCATGTATTGATCTGATCCAAGAACTGAAGAGCAAGTCTCTTGTGATCTCTTTTTTCCTTCATTAATATTGCTTTATTATAGATACAGCTATTTAGTAACGAAGCAGCACATCAATGGGGTACTCTAACAAATAATTAAGGCTGAACTCCATTTTCACAAAATCTAAGTGAAATGATTCATCAGCTGTGGCTGCAATTACTTTCTAGCCATTATCTACAGACTAACCAGTAATAACTATGCCACTATCCCATATATCTACACCTCTATAGGATCTGACATTTTACGTGTTCCATTCTTGGATTAAAAAAATATATTAGAGGAAATTTTACATAAAAGTTTTGTCTTTCAGAAGGTGAGATTTTGTCTTCTCAGTTCTCACAGTTTCAGAATTAAGCATATGAAATAAAACCATACAATACCTGATCCAACAAATTAGTGCTTTCTACAGGGAGGACTGGGGCACAAATCTTTGTCCATTTCCATCCTCAAGTTTTTTACTATTAACACATTTTAGGGTGAACAAAGGACAAAAATAACAATTAGAAAGTTCTGATTCAGATATTATCTCCATTTCCTCCAACTGTAATTTTGAGACCACAGCAGCCAATGGCCTATACAGCACTTTCATGACAGTACTCTCAGAAGCTGCCAGAATTCAGATGATAGTTATGAACATTTCTTTAGAAACATTAACTGCAGAAAAGTATCTATCCCATAAGACCACTCGGAACTATGGATTCATGTTTTCAAAGAAAACATCTAAATCCAGACAATTTGACTGACTTAATTTTCTGAAGTAATTTTTGAGATATTGTCTATACTTTTCCACTTATTTTTATTTAAAAGTAAGAAATTTTCATCAATTTCTACTTTGATATCTGGAATCAAATTCACCAATGGAAAAAAGACATAAATCAAGAGAGCTGGCTTCTTTTCCAGTGGGGGTAATGGAGATCGAAGCATGACTCTTTCATTAAAGGTAAGTGTTTAAGATGAGATTCACCCTGAAATCAGTGCTCATGGATTTTATTTAGACTTCTCAATTGTTGTGATTTTTACTGTAAAATTTTACTGAAAATAAACAATGTGTGAATTTAGATAACAGCCAGATTGATGCACAGAAACGTTACCCTATAAACTCAAAATCAGGACTTACTTGGGGAGGTGGAAGGTGCAAGCTATCTGGTGTCAGCAAATAAACCAAGGAAATGGGAAGGTTAAAGCCGTGAAAATATCTTATTACAGTGGACCACCTGCTTGTGTTGTCCTTTCCTCAAGAACTGGAGGGGGGGAAATCCCCTTGCCAGCCTGCAGTAGCGTGTGCCTTTTCTTCTGCATCTGCTGCCTTGTAGCCGTCACTGTTAATGAGTGCTGTAATTAATAGATAGCTCTCTCTTGTCTTCCTACTTGCACTCCGGGCTAAGCACTTTTCTCAAGTCAATGTTTGAAAGAAAGCAGGTCGGCACTGACTTACAGCAGCTCTGCGAATTCCTTTTAATTTAGAGCACTTACACCACCACTCCACTTATTACCTTATAATTACTGGACCACTCTCACATACATTACGATCTTAGACTAGAGTTAGAAGTTATTAGGGTACTAAAACATGGTGTCTCTCTGTCTCTCTTTCTCCTCTTGCATTGACACTGAATTTTATACAGCTACGATTAAAATTATCAATTAACTTTCACATTCTACCAACTAATTTTTAACATTATTTTTCTACACACTAAGATCCTTTTATTGACTAAACAGGTACTTGGTTCTTTTTTCACCTCCCTTCTGCCAAGACTCTACACATAAAGTCACAAAATAGAGCACTAGGAGTCACTGTCTACAGTCTGTCATAACCAGCTTGATGACACAGTCTTCCACTGTATGAGACATCCACTGCTGATTTTTAAAATCTAATTTGTGCAATAATGAGCTCGAATGTCACCCTTCCCCTTCCTGAAAAAAAACCCATTTGCAATTAATTAGCTGGTCAACTGCATGTTGTTTTGGCCAGTACAGAAGTGGCTATCTCCCACTCCAAGCAGTCAGAACCGAAACACCATCTCAGTTCTAAGCATTAAAATCTGATCAGCAAGGCTGCCTATGCTAAAGCCAATGTGCTGATGCCTCTGAAGTAACAGGTTCTGGTACTAACCAAGACAGAGCTGCTTTTGGCTCCAGCTTCAACAGTACAGACTGGATAGGTGCACACTGGCAAAGCGTAAACGCGGTTAAAACATTAACTATTCCAAGGAAAAGCAAAAACAACAGCGCCTGACTCTGAGAACAAAAACCTTCTCAGTCCCCGGAAGGTGAAACAGAGACAATGCTGCGTACTGGCTGTGGGTGGGCAACCGACACCTACGGCTTTCACTCCTTCCTTACTGCACCACTTCTGAACAAAAGTAATTCAAGAGCCATCTAAAACGGATGGCAGGTGTGACCACCATCAAATTATCATGCTGAACATTTGGAATAATGCCTAAGCTAGATCTCTGTAAAATCCCTCCCTCAGTTCCCTCCTAATTACTACTTAGCTCGTTACACTGAAGAATTCCTAGACACCATTGCATTATAGTGTAAAACTACAGTTGGAGCTTAATTCTCTCTTCCTCTCTGTGTCTGAAATTCTACAGCTCTATTATTCAAGCCTGAAATATTCACAACTATCTATAAATTCAATTGTCAGCCAGTGGGTTTTATTCTAGACCTCACTTCAATCTAAAATTAGAGGCACTAAAATTCACATTAACTCTAAGAGGAATGTAGTGAATAAGACTTTATTTCAAAAGAACACCTTTTTGTCAGAAAGAGCTATTTTCAAGATGATGGCTTTATCTGCATTCAAAGAGAATAAGCCCAATTCCACATTGTGCTGTTAATGCAAAATTTTTAGGTCACATTGGATTAATAAAAATCTAAATTTAGTTAAGGTTTATGAATAGAAATAACATGTGTCATATAAAAACGTACAGTATTTATTTTAAAGCCTTGGAGGGGTTGTTTTTTTTCTTTACTAGATTTTTAGTCAAATAAATGGCAGCTCCATTTGTAGTGGGCTGTTCTGAAGGAAGTTTTCTAACAAGTGGGAAATCTCAGGTAAACTTTCCTTTCAGTAGCTTCAGGAAAAGTAACAACAGGCTTTAGAAGCATTTCCATGGCCAGATACAAGAGAAAATGCAAGCCATGGCTAATATGCAATATACAGCATTGACTCTTCATATTTACACTAAATTTACTCCAAAACTTCTTCATTTAAGAAAGACCTGAAGCCAGGAACTGCTGGCAGAAAGGTACAATGACGGAGCACTTCAATAGGCGACTTCTTCTTTAAAATGGTCTTAAACAATAGCGAATAAATTGTAATGCTATGTGCTTATGAAAGGCTGAATATATTAAGAATTTATTAATGCAATCACATTCATATTTCCATCTACCTGCCACATTACTAATGATATTGACAGTGCTGACACTGGCTAAATCAGTATCAATATACAAGTGGAATGCAAAAATTAACTGCATCTGATTACGGCATATAGCCTTAAGAAAGAAAGCCTCACTCGAGCTAGTGGGAGCTCTTTATATTCCATCCCTATATATAAATGGTTTACAAAGTTACTTTTCCTTCATCTCTCTTATTACCAACACCCAAAGCAGGTCAAAACAACATGCCAAAATCTCATAATCCGGGAACACATTTCACGTTTGTTTCTCAAGAAGGAAAAGCTCTGTTTACAGCACCATTTGCTATTTCAGAGCCGCGCTGGTGGTATCAGTGGCAGTAATAATTAGTTACAAAAATTAAAGTGACCACCTTTACTGCAGACCAACACTAAAGTCCACTTTTACCTGCACATAAAGTATTTTCTGTTCTTGAAAAGAGACTTGCCCTATTTCCATAAATACCAGAATAGGTTGTTAGCAGTTGACATTTGTAATGACAGCTACTAGGTGGGAGCATCAGCAAGGTAGGTGTTATTATGAACACCTAGGTACTTTTCACGCTATCAGTACCATCCATCTGATTTCCTCCAATACCTTCCTCTCACATGGATGTCTACCAAAAAGCTCTTACTATCCTCATACTGTAATTGTGAAATCCAATGCATTAAAGAATCTCTTTGTCTAGGTAACACAGTAAGTCTGCAGCAGTCAGGAAAGGAAGCCAGATCCTCGCTTTGACTATAAATATCACATTTCCTTCTATATACTGTGCTTACTTTCAGTATCATTTCACAGTCTATACTAAAATCAGTAGATAAAAGAAGAGTCAGCATATTCCACTGAATTCCCATACTCGGCTTCCCTGACTGTAACAGAGAAAAAAACCGTTTCTGTGCAAAGAAACAAAAACGTTGTTTCTCGCACTGATGCCCACGACAACACCTCAAGACATTCACCAGGTCCTGTTAAAGAGCTGAGTAACAATTTCAGCCGAGCTGCTTTACACTGAGCATTTTTCTTCTGCTTCAGCTAATTGCACTCTAGTAAAGTGGTAAAATGTGAATCACTTAGTAGGAAAATGGGCACCAGCTGCTATTGTCAGAGAATGGAGACGCTGAAGAAAAGGAAAGTGACTGAATGAAGTGTCATGTCAGAAATCAACAGTGCAACGTGTGATTTGAGAAAACATGACTACTTTACAGAGACAGGGTGTCATTATGCCATCACAGTAATACGATGCTTTGACAACTGCTGGGTCTAACATATCATCATTGCATTAAGGTGCACTGGCTTAGTTGGAGGATGGAAAAGAAAGGATTTCTTCTTTTAATAAGAAATATTGTTAAGGCCTGCTTGGTTAACCTAGTGGAGGAGATCATTAATTGCAGAGTATTGCTAATCTTGTCCTATGCATGCACAAACAAAACTGTTATTAGGCTCAAGGTCTTTATTAATCAACACACATGTACAACCATGTAGTAAGAACTACCCGATGAAAATCAGAACAGCTGTGGTGGTTTGGTGGGGTTTTTTGGGGTTTTTTTTTTTTGGGGGGGGGGGGGGGGGAAAAAA
>WEKY01061930.1:23845-36153 GCA_013390045.1 Picathartes gymnocephalus
GGTGTCAAGAAATGCTGAATGTTTCATTGCTTTTTCCAATTTCTTCTTTCTTTTATGTTTTCTTGAAACCTTCCCCACTTCACCTTGGTAAGGAAAAGCAAAGCAAGCCAGTGACTCCTTCCAGAGCAGCTGTCAAAGCCAGTAGCAGCCGGAAGAGAAGGAGCAATGCTTGAAGCCATCATATTGTTACCAGCAGTGGCCTGAGTTAGCTGATGACTGCTGACAGAGGATCCAGCTTCCCAAACAGTTGTTACTGCTCCATATGAGATCTACACAAGTTCTGCTAAAGCACTTCCTGCACACGAGGCAGTGGAAGATTGCACCACTGCGTGCTCATTTTTAGCTCAACAAACCAAGCCAAACAAACCATTATCTCAAACCCTTCAGATCTGCACCTCATCTGAGAGGCTGCACTTTGTTTTCTCTGCTGCTTTTAACAAAGCAAAATTTTCAAGTGGCTGACTTGCAACTACTACAGACCCTCCAAAACGAGGACTTAAACCTCCTCTCACCCACCATATATAAATATTCATTACTGCTTCCCCTTCTATTTCGAGTTGATTCCCCATGCTTCCTGGTTGATAAACTTTGTTAACAAGAAGGAAATGATCCTGAGATAACCCAATGTGTTGCAAATTATCACTGTTGACAGCTTCTACGTTTAAGGATTACATCTGATGCAACAATGCATACCACTGTCATTTATCTTTAGCTCATTTCCTTGGATCTATTTCAACTGAGGGTGAACATCTCTTGTTTATAGCCCTAAATACTGTAAGTGAGCAACTGGCAAATCAATAAAACTGTTAAATGCATAATAATACTGTGTAATTACTTACATGATGTTTTGCATAATTAACTGTCTGAGGTGTTCCTTGATATAATGGATACTCAGAGTATGGAATAACCTATAAGCCTATAAAACACACTCTGCTTATATGAACAGAAATTATGTTTAAAACTCTCATTCTAATAGTCCAAATCAGGCTTTGGCACTATATGACAGAAAGCCTTCCTTTCCTGCCAAGTCTAAATCAATTCTTGTGGCATTACTTCATAACTAACGTGATATTTCACTGATGATGACTATTACCCTGATTACTTAGAAGTAATGTAGTAATAGCAAAAATACGCTTAGATTAAACAAACTACTGCTATTTAATCAATATTATTGAGACAAACTAAGTGTTTTAATAAGTCTGTATAGATGCACTAATGCTGGTTTAATTAAATGTATCCTTAGACAGGCAGAGGCTCTGCAGCATACAGATCCTATGGTTTTACAGACTGTAACAACTCTTCTGAATTTAGAAGCTGAATCACTTAGAAGCAACATAATTTAAATATTTTCAAACTGAAAAATTATTATTCTTTACATCAGGTACTCTTTACGGAACAAAAACGAGGAATAATACTCTAAGACCTCACACCTTTGAGCCATAAGACCAGACATCTGAAAAGGTGCCAGCCCTCAGTGGCACAGTTGTCCACTGTACCCAATACATGTCACTGCAACATCCTGATACAAACAAACAAACAAAACCTCTGACTGAAAGGCAAAAAATAAAAGCATATATAAAAAATTGCACCAGCGACCATAATTTCTGCACGTGTTTTATGCAGAAAATATCCTATTCGCTGTTATGCACTACTACTAGGCAGGCCATCACCTAAAAAAAGTTTCCTGCAGAAAAGACTTGCCTACTTATATGGACCTCATGTTTTTAAGTAGGAAAAGATACCTTTTCAGTATTCCCCAATGATTGAGTTTTCAAATACTTTAAAACAAAAACAGGCAAACATTGAAGAAAAAGCAACAAAGGGAGATGGCACTTCAAAACAAAACCATTCTACAGTGACTCAGAGTTAAACCCAAAAGAAATTTATGGGGTTTTGTGTATACATTATGGTTCTGATACAACTTAAACCTAAGGGAATACTTCATATACCTACTTAGTTTTTTAGTGTGTCTCTAACACTTTTCTTCTGTGTCTCCAACATTTTTACAGCTAGAACATGGCTGTTGTTTGAAGCTACAATCCTACCACTATAATACCTTAGACCTACCTTCTCTCATTTACTGACTTTTAGCCTAATATATATATAAAAATTTTTTTTGTTACAGTACTTAACATCCCTGAAAAGAGCCAGCTCTGCAGCAAAAGAAGAGGTGAGAGCTGCACCAACTCACATCAGGAGAATTCCCATGCCCAAAAAGTTTCACTGAAAAAGGCTGTCATGTGACTAATTAGAATGATCGTATGTAAATCAGTGTACTGATCAGGAAGAGTAAGATTTTATTACTCCAAATGCAGACTAACAATTCATGTCACGCTCTAAGACAGCAAAAACTCTGGTTAAGAATTGAAGTGTTTTTCTGTTATGGAGCACCATTCTGCTTGCGGTTATATTTCAGTGGTATCAGGTGGAACCCACCTGATGTCTCCAGTCCCCAGAGGACACAGTAAAGTGTGAAGGAGTCTGCTATTAATTATGAGGATTCTTTTTATTAAGGGAAATCAGCTGAAAGAGCAAAAGAAAATGACATGCTATATTCAGCTACTTCAAGAGAAAAATAAAAAACTACAAAAGTAAGTAAAGATTCATTCAAGAACATAACAGGCTTTCCAAAGACGGATTATTTTGAAATGATTACAGCATCAAAAGCAGTTACTTGCACCAGTCAGAAAGCCAGTACTACAGATCAGAGAGACATAGCTGTCATTCATCACTTTCCAAAAGGAAAAAGAAGACAAAAAAATGTCTTCAGTCTCAAGAGAGAGTCAAAGTTTGCATCATGAGATTTTTCATAATTTCTGGCAGCAATTTCATTCCATGACTGAAAGGCAGAGTGTAGGTGTGCACACACCGTGTACCTGTCTCCCCACCCTGCTCCATCACTGATTTTCTGCAGATTTATAGCAGAAGAATTATGATTTGCATGCCAGGTTCTGTTAAATTGGAGAACCGATTAGAGAGAACACACCAGAAATAGTATCAGAGAGTGAGCGTCTTAAAAGCCTCAGGACTAAAACTTATAAAGCAAGTGATCCTTCTCCCACCCCCTCACTCAGCTGGCTCCCAGTGTGTGCTGCCCTCCCAGACACATGCCACTGGATTTAAATCCCCCCTACACACACATGTGCGCGCGCACACGCAACCAAAAAGCTACTTGGGGAGTGGGGAAATGACGTTTTCCTGCAATCAGTGTTTAAGTGAATGTTTGTCCCAGTGTGTTACACCATGCTGTCAGCAAGCAGCAGGGAGTCGTTGAGTTGTTACTACATTTGATTTGACTGCCAGTAGGAAGCTTTATTTCTACCAACTGTTAGTTGCCAGCTCTACAGATCTTCTCCTAGTTTTAGAAGGTTTTATTTTTATTTTTTTTTCTTTTAGATGCAGTCCATTATTTTTCTCTTTCACTCTGAGGACTTTCAGTGTATGCCATCTCCACATCTCCATGCATCACAGCAGTCTCTTCACTTACACTTGCTGCCTTATAGACAAAAAAAGTAATTGTATTAAGGCAGCGGTAAGTCAATCCTGACACATATCAAGAAAGTGATTTTTTTTATATCTGGAACCTGAATGAGAGGAGCAGAGATGAATATTTACATAAGCAAACTGAAACAGGGTAATTTCATTTTGATCTTTTCTGAAAAAATACAGGATTAGACTCTGAGGAATAGATATGGAGAGACAACCTGGGTACATTTTCCTTGCAAGGAGATGGCTTGCTCTCCAGATCTTTATAGGTTTCCCAGAGTTTTCAGCAGGGCTTTTTGTTTGCTTGTTTATTATTCATGTATATCCTGAAAGGTTTCTCCTCTGTCAAACAAGATCCTATAACTTTAACAGTTGTTTACAATGCTTACTCTTCCTACACAATAATGATGATTTTGATAATTAGGATCTAATTATAATGGATCTAACAACAACTTCCAACAACAAAAAAGCATCTTTAGAAAAATGAAAGCATATGCGTGAATACTGCAAGGAGGTGGGGTGGGAGAGAGAAATACATCCCTATGAGACAGCCTGAGAATTCAGGTTGAATGCAAAAGTAATTAACACTAAAGAGCTAAAACTGTAATTAAAGAAAATTTCATTAAAGAGAGGCAGGTGATTCTGCTTTCCTAAATATGACAAGGTGCTGTATAAAAATAAAATAGCAGCCAGTTTCAGTGAGTGGAGCAGGAAACCATGTCTTTAACCAGATCAAATTCTCGAAATTGGCTGTCAAGACGGGATTGTTGTGATTTATACCCGTCTATCAAGCGCATGAAAGAGAGAGACAGGAGAGGAAAAGAGGCAAGCTGCTGTCGCTTCCATTCGCAAAGCACCTTTAATTTCCACGGCACCATCTGTTACCAAATCTAATTCACATTCCCTCCTAATCTGGTTTAGTTCTGTAATACTAATTCTTCCACTACTCTTATGAACATCGCTCTCAAGAAAAAGCTTTGGTCCCAGGTTGGTAAAAAATTGAATATTATACAGTTTAGGTTCTGGTGACTTAAGTGACGCATGCTGCCCATTAAAATGCACTCCTGCTAAAAGGATTTGTTTTCAGTCAGCACAGAGATACAGAACTGCTCACATTTGAAAAAAGTCATGGGGGGAGGAGGGAAGAGGAAAAAAGGGGAAATAAAATCACGGCTGATGATGGGAAAGTAGGCTGTGGACATGAAAGCAGTGGTTGTCATAAAATACAATTGTTGTCAAGTTTAGTCACTTTCAGTACAGGCTATAAAATCACTTTGTCACGGTCTCATACTGAAAGCTTGAAACTGTATTTTTGCTAAAGAAACTAAAACGAGTGAGATGTAAGATTCTACAAGGGAGAAAACATTCTTTTCAAATTAAGAGATGCAAATATCTGTGGGAAACCTAAAAGGTAGGGACAAAAATTGAAAGTGGTTTAAAACAGTCTCTGGAGTGCCACAGTCTTACTTTTAACTGTTATGATGACAAAAATCCCAATCACTTTTGCAGGACTTCAAGACAAAGTAGGTGACCAGGACTTTTCCGTGGCTAAGTGTTCTCAGACAGGGTTTAGGGTTGACTCAGCTTTCCTGGTTCCCACACAGAGCTCTCTGACCAGATCACTTGGAATCAATATATAAGCAAAGGACACAGGCAAATATTTCTAATCATAATGTTATGGTACTATTTATTAATAATGAAAGAGGCAGACAATATTAGGAAAATAAATATTTAGATAAAACAGTAGCATTCTACAAAATGTAAAAACAAGTCCTAGTTTTCATTATATGAAAAAGGAATGCATAAAAAAAATCCACTATTCCTTGCATAAACAGAATTTTAACTGCTGTGAAACAGCCATGAACAGAGATGTCAGTTCTAAAGACGAACATGAATTCTGAAGAAGACTTCTCCTCCTCCAGTATCATGGCTCGATTCTCAAAGTGCTTAAATTGTCTGGGTCATTTTCTAAACAGTGTTGGGTTTGTTATTTTAATGGGAATAGTAGCTAGAAAAACAAAATCAAATTTGTTCCAAATACAGCACATCTGCCATTCATTGTGGGTCAACACCTTGGGTACAGGGGAATAGACCTAGCAATTCTGAAGCTCTGCAAATTTATACCAGCTAATGGTGTTATCGCTAATCCAGTCTGTGATTTCAGAGGGTCTAAGGTCCTGATACTCATGATATACAAGATGCAAGTGGATTTTCATAACCTACTGCACCCAAAGAAAACCACACTGACATGCAAGGACTCAGAGAGCACAGCAGTCTATTTATTTATTATGAACTAAAGTATTTGAGTGATATGAGCCCTGTCTGTTAACACACGACATTTCTATTTCTACACTATGAAGCAACATAACAGTTTTAAGTGAAAATTGTAGGAAGAAAAAAACCAAAAAACCAAAAAAAACCCCAAAAACCAAACCAAAACAAACACAAACAAACAAAAAAACCTCTTCCATTGAATTCTGCTCTTACTTTGTTTAACTATCTTGATTCTGGAAGCACGGGAAATAGAAACAGACAAAACAAATAGTTTAGTAAGTTACTTGGGTGCAGTACTGATGACTGAATTAATCACATGTTGAGATAAACCAGAGAATTTATAGAAGTAAAACCTATTCAGCTTAAGTCTTTACTAGTCTATCTTGCATTTTAATGTGTGGTAACAGATTTTTAGAAACAAATAAGTAAACCTTCGGCTTTTCACTGTTCCCTGTCCTTCACATATTACTATGTATAATTCAAACCTATTTATGCCACTGGGTTTACATATCAGAGACTTGCCTCTGGTATCGGCAGCAAAGGTCATGAAGCAAAGGCTTTCACTTTTGAAATGTTTGCATGACTCCAGAAGTTTCCAGGATAAGCTTCTCACAAAGTCCTGATATTGTTTCTACTCTCAACTTTTGCCTTCATTTTGGTAGGAGTCAAGGGGAGAAGAAGAAAGAAATTCAGCATATTCCAGAAAAATCATCTAAAGTAACAAATATGTAGCTGCCCAATTATAACACGTAGAATAGGGATGTTGCTACTTGCAATGATAAAGCAATTGTATCAATACATGCAATCATTACGTGCTTCACCTGCGGCCATCTCTTCTGGAAAATGTCACTGAGAGGCTTGTCCAAAAAAAAGCTTTACATGAACTGATCAGCATTAATTACTCCATGTTGCACACTGCAAATTTCAGCTGTATTTTAGTGACAGATTTGCTTCAGTTATTTCACCAGTATTAAGTCCAGATCAAAAGTTCATTTCTTGTACAGCTAAAAGTTCAGTTTAAGCTGTCTGTCCTTGGATAAGCAGTGAATGGAAGATTGGCCTGAAGAAAGCATGGCATTCTACCAGTAAATTCAAATAACACACATCTGGTCCAGAGAAGTTTTGTGCCTCACCAGTTTCAACACAAGTTCAGGGTGCTCGTCAAACTCAGGATCAGCCCAGATCAGTTAACAGGATGGCATTAAATGATGATTTTACCAGACTGGGAATCAGATTTTTTTTTCGTGAGAGGACTGCGATCTGGAATAAGAACAATTTCACTAAGCATCTGCTTAGAACATACACCAAATCTGCTTCACTTCTTCCCCGGTTCTTTACACAGTAGAGGGTCTGACAGTAAATCTCTTTATTACTACCACTTCTTGGAATGAATAGCCTGATGTTCTGAAAAATAAATTATGAGCAACCAAGATAACACCAATATACTCAAGACTTTAACTGCCTATAGTTGGAAGCTTAATAAACTGAGGGTGCTTGTGGAGATCAGCATGAACACCTGAAAGAGGCCACTCTCATCTACCCCTGGATGGCTGCATCATTCTGTAAAATCCAAAACAGGACATCAACTGAAACATCTGTCATAAGACAGCAAATAATGATAGCCAAATGATAATGTGGGATTGGCTGACTGTACATTATACAGGCATGGTTATCCTACAGGTTGTATTAAATATGAGAGCCTGAGATTTATGTTATGGGTGATAAGGCCAAAAATGCTGTAAAAGTGAAAAAATATGGCAACGGTATGCAGTACATCACTACCAGGATAATTATTTATATAAAAAGTTCCCATTCTTAGACTTCCAACATATAGGGATAAAATTCATATATTCAAAGAAGACATAATAATAACCTGTCAGCTTGAGGTGATGGATATGTTTTTAATCCAAATGATCATAGTATCCACTCTACCTGTCATAAAAGGACACAAAAAATTGAATTTTCCTTTCATAATTCTTTAAGTTGTAAGGGAAAAACACAGAAGCATGGTAAGTGGCTCATTCTGGTGGACAAATGGACAGGCAGCAGTAAAATGTATGAATAAAAGGCACTGTTCCTTCACTAATGCTATTTTCACTTGTTACACACTGCAGTGCAGGCACAGGGAAGGTATTCCTTCCTTTGCCTTTTCAAGTATACCCCTAGATAATCTAAGTTATATTCCCTACAATATGAGACTGCAATAAAAAGACTTAAGAAGTGTATTACACTATTTAGCTCTCATTCAAAAGCAATCCTGCACAAAGTGGCACAAAAGCACTATTTCATATACATCTTAATGACTTCAGGTTTGTGCCCACAAAGGTCCCCTGTTCTTAAACTCTCTGCTATTGGGAAGGAGTATCCGACCCATATACTTTAATTTTTTAAAATTCACTCAATCCCTGGCAGAAGTTCTGTAAATCTATCAGATCCTTCTGATGTAGAAGGAAAACTACAGAGCCTGTTCTTGTACCATCCACCTACAATACATACAAACTCACGCTACATATTTGCCACTAATCTTCCCCAGCTTGCATTCTTCCAGGGGTAAAAATGACAAAGAAATTTAACTAAGTTAATTTTAAGTGCTGAAAATGTAGGCAGACTGCTCAGTTATTTCATTTTAAAAGATCTTCATTTTCCCATCTGTGTTATGGCAATTTTATTACACATTCGGCAAATTTACAGTAACAAGATGTTCCCCTGACAAATTAATCACTTTCCAAGCATTTTATCATATAAATAAAATATCACCTCAAGAGAGAAAATCAGCTCAATCAGTTGATTTAACCTATCTTTTGGGGAACTCGTCTGAAACAGATTGAGCGCATTTTTTCTGAAGAGAGACTAAGCACGCAGCCTCCCAGACTCCCAGCTCATATGGCGAGGCTTTTCCGGGAGAAAATGCTTAAGACTAGCGAAGAGGATGCAAGATTCCTACTCTAAGAACTACCTTGCAGCAATGACGGATCTCCACTGGGAACAAATAGAGATTCATGAAGAACTTGGTAAGGGTTTTGACTGAGAAACTACATTCCCCCTTGGATCACTGATAATCATTTCTGCAACATTTCCCTGGTGTTGTTACTATTATCATAACATAAAATATATACTGTTTTAATAATCTGCTCTAGTGTTTTAAGAATCTCATAATACAATAACACCGGTTAAACTCCTACCAGTTTTATAGCTGATGACACAATTTTTAACTTGGCTTTTTAAAATTTCCCCAGTGCTCTATAATCTCATTCTGGAAAGTAAATTTTGTTTTTATGAAAAGTAAGTGACTGGCAACATTCGCAATGTAATATATGCACAGCAGAGAAGGGCATTCAACTCAGGTTTTCCCAAACTAATCCTTAAAATAACTCAATGCCTTTCTGGAGAGAATCTGTCACTAAAGCAACTCAACTCCTCTGCCATTTAACCTTTCTCCCTCTGCCCTGGTCTCCCAGTTCTGCCTTCACTCAGGGACTGCCAACAAGTATAAATAAAACAAGGATGACAACCTCTGTTTATGTTACCAGGACGTAAAGTTGTTAAAAATTTAAATTTAATTTAGCTATAGGTGTCATTTTTTACCTGGAGTTAGTATCAATATAGGATTTTTGTATTTATTCCAATACTCTGAAGAAGTATGATAGCAAATCACCCTTTTGCTAAAAGAACCATTCCACCAAGACAACACAAATATGGAATCCTTACAACCTGACTATATTCTTCAATGAGATATTTACAATATTTTCAGCAACAAAGTTCTGGGTGCCAAGAACAAGAGAATTCACACATCTGGACAGGCTCCTCACACCCTTTATTCCCTCAGCAAAATACTAACTTTACCTCCCAAATACCAACACGTGAAAAACGCATATAACAGCACAGCTCACTCACCCAGAAGCAGGAAAACAGCAGTGTTTATGGAGTGCAATCAAATAGCAACATAAATGCTAGGGATTGTTATTAAATTAATAATGCCATAAATAGGCATATTAATACTACAAGGCCTCAATATTAAAAGCTGCAAGCTCTGTACAACTCTGAATGGCTTGTGAGCTGTCAGTAAAGAAGGTTTAGATGAAAAATTATGAACTTGCATGCAAATACAGAATTCCATATATTACATGTAATCTTCTACCTGCTGAAACATTCCTGGTTTAGGTACTTTCTTTAAAAATTACTCTCAGAGGTCATGAAACACAAGAAAAAATTCTGAACATAGCTCGGACCAACTTTAGGTCTTTAAACAGATGAAAACTTCAAACGAACAAAAAAACAAAGACCAACAAAATTGGGGAAAAAAGCCAAACACATGACAATTAATTACAGTAATTGTTAATTTTATTCTTTTTTATAGTGAAAAAATCTAAATATTTGTTTCACAAGATCCAAGTGAACCTGGCCAACTGGAAAGAGTTTACTATCCTTTAAACCCTTCCTTCAAGTACTTCACCAGGAAATTTGCTACCTATATCAAGTGACTTGGGCATGCAAGCTTTGCAGGATATAGTCCCAAAAACTAGCGTTTCATTTAAGGAGCAGCTTCTTCACTTTCTGCTAGAAAAAACCCCCCATTAAATATGTGTCCTTGAAATACAGAATAGGAAAAAATGCTTATTTGCAGTGTTTAATAGAACAATATTTTTCAAAAACTTGGAGCACCTAGAACCTTAAGTTAGTGGAAGATATCCTGTTCTCAACCAGCCCACAAAAATCAACCTTTTTTGATCTAAACTGAAAGCAGTGTTTTCTTTGAGCACAAAATATAATGTTCAAGTTGAGCTAAGGAAAAGTACAGGGAAAAGATACTACTTTCCCCTCACTTAAACCTTTTAAACTGAAAAAAAATCAGTGAGTTTGAGTGGTATCAGAACTTTGAATCCAGCATCCTGCCAGATAACTGACAGTCCAGCTGGCAGTGCAGGCACTGTGGAAGCAAATGAATTTGACTCCATGCAGTAAAGACATGACTGATTTCAAGATCCTGGTTAAAGAACCTGGCCAGCATTTTAGAAAAACTTCTGCTATATTCAAACCAAAGTGTAACAACACAGAACCATCCACAGAATGAAGGACAAATCTTGCAGACCTCACATAGGGCAGAAAGCTCCATGAGAGGCAACCTCAAAGAATGCTGGGTGCTCCTTATTTAACCAAAATTCCTACCAACATCAATTTATTCTGACAATATCTAACTGAGGCAGAGTGTTCATTTGACATTCCTTTCACAGCTGGCTGGTGGACAAGGCATTTAGATACTTAAGCCTAAATGTCCATGAGATACACAGGATTTCTTTAATTGGCTTTAAATCTTAAATTTAACTTTGTTCTTCTTAAAGTCGTGTCCCTGCAGTTCTGAAGTAACCACTGATCATTTTATACACCATAAAGTATTTCCATCATTTTTTCCCCCTGCAACTGTCTCCTAACTCACCACAGCATATATCCTGTACTCCTAAAATTATTTAACAGGGGAATAACTACATGAAGAGTAAGAACTCAAAGACCTGGAAAGTTAAGAATCACAGAGTTTAAGTTACTTTCCAAGGCTAAATTAATCTTCATTTAATGGGGGAATCACATTTTAGATATAAGATGGATATGCAAACTGACTCCAAATACTTGAAAATCGTCTCCAGGATATCAACTTTTGCAAACAATACCTCTTCAATCTGAGGAAGATACAAGACATCAGATCTTTTAATTTGAAAGATGACAAAGTGGATTAATGGTTAGTTACACGTGCCAGTAGAGTGATCCATTACCATGGACACTCTACTGCAAGTACACCATGTCGCCTTAATAGTAGTTAGAGCCTTATTGGCTTAAAAAAAAAACGTAAAAAGGGTTTTGCATGTGAATTGAACTTAATAGGTTTGACATGGACTAACCTTAAAGAATCCAATCCACTCAAATCCCTTTGAAGGCTGCAGCTGAATTTCATGCAAATCTTAGAGAAGTAGTCAGGCTGTTGGGATTTCAAGATGCCATGTCCCTTTCTTCTACAGATCTAAACCCAGGGAAAACAATGACACAAAACCCTCCCACAATTTCAAGGATTCCTCTTAAGACAATCCTGGTTTTGTTCTTTGACCCAGGGAAGTGTGACATTTAAAAGTCGAAAGCAAGAGGAATCTGACATCAGGAAACACACTGAAGTAGGAAACAGAAATCTTTTTTTTTTTTTTAAACACAGCACTGCACTAATGATTCAAACATTTTTTAAAAAAATCTGACAGGGCACGACTAATATTAAAATGCTTAGAACAGAAAGATGTACACGAACTTTTTATGCTCAAATCTAGCACTAATGATTTTTCTGTTCTCAAGATAATTCAATTTTAGAAATAAATAATCCACTATAGTCTAAATCTTCTGGTGCTCATTTTGAAGTTCAAACAAGAAAAATGAAAATAAACCTATTTATTTTTTTAAACTATACTACCACTAACTATGAAATTACATTTTCTTACCTTCCTTAAAAATATTTTAAAAGATTTAAGTGTTCAGTGCATATTAATGTGGGCAGAAAAGCATATATATATATA
>WEKY01061930.1:43467-53672 GCA_013390045.1 Picathartes gymnocephalus
AAGACTACTTTATTTTGATTATAGTGCTTTCCCCAGGCAGGAATTTTTATTTCAGTTAGAATCTTTAAACCATTACATTTTCAGTGATGCATTTTTATATTTACAGTTGACATCTTCATAGAAGAATGAAACCTTTGAGCAACAGCTCTAAAGCATGAAGGTTGCCTGCAGTAAGTACTTAAATTATTTTACACCTAAATGGAGCCAGTTGTTTTTAGCTAAAATTTAATAAACCTTAAATCAATGACCTTTCTTTTACTGAAAACTCACACTTGGGAAAACTAACTTTCCTAAGAAACATATTTTGGTGAATAAATGCCAAACAAAGGGATATTTAAATCTGAACATTGTCTCCATTTATAGCTTGTGAACATTCAGTACCTGAATTCCCAACTGCTACCTAATGGATAGAATAGTGGAGCCTTGGTTTAATCACATATCATTGATTTCCAAGTGTCACAGTGATCTCATTGACAGTAATCAATAATAATCCAAAATCAATCAAATATGCTCTTGCACTATCATTCATCAAATTTGAATATCCCAAAATTAACTGTAGGCATGTGAAAGAAAAAGAACGTAGAAATAAAATTTTAAAAGGGTACAAAAATACAAATCAGCAAACTTGGAGAAAACAATAGTGCATCTGAGCATGCTTCATGCCTGCTGTGGTAAGTTAATGATGAATCATACCTTGCCTTTCCAGCAAATACTGTGAGATACATTCTTTTTCAAACATGAAAATACACAGCAACTGAAGGCAGAGGACACACTAGTAAATGATCAAGCATTATTTTATGAACAGCCATGTTAAGTGCCAAATATTAAATGTGTTGCCAGTATATTACAAATTGCACAAGTATGTTACACTGTGAAGAACGGCACATTGTAAGTTAGCCCCTGCACTTCACAAAGCAAAAAAGGATAAAATTGCTGCATTTCTGTACCAAAATCATGAATAGATGCAGCCACTTATCAAAAGAGCTGTTATTGTTGCCGAGGACTCCTCTCTCAACACATTCACCTGTAATTTTGTCAAGGTAATAAATCCTTCTATTCATTACAGCACACTCAACAGCACCCTGCTATTTAATTTAAATGGAAAAAAGGCCCAAAGTGTCTAAAACATTTACTTTTGCTAATGTAAAAGTGCTGGCATTTTACTTCATTCCTGATAAGCCGGTGCCAATGGATGTGATTATTCTTTTCTTATTCAAAGCATATCAGTAGTTCAAAAGCACTCTCAATCTTATCAGGTGTATGAACAGCACAGTTACTGAAAACAGTTTGTACTGCTCCTCTCTCTTTCTGCCAGGCTATCAGATAAACTCAACTAACTAACTGTATTTACACACAATCAAACATAAGCTGTGTCTTCAGGACACTGTAGCCTGTTTCTGGCATGTTACAGGTTTTCTGCTTGACATTAGTTGTAACTAAACCAGCAGCAGTGAATTAGCTTACAAGAAAAAGACAGTCACTCCATAGTGCTTAACACAAAAGGGATGTAGGGAGGGGGAAAATGAGAAAAAATTCGTGAAGAATGACCACTTCCATCTCAATATTTCACAGGTATTTATCTGGTACTACTTGGAAAAGAGCATGGAAGCAATGGGTTTCAAATGCATTCAAAACAGATCTGATATGGGCCTTACCAGTAGAAAAAAAAAATTTCTATTTGCTTTTCTATTTATTCCATTCTTTAGTCCTCTTAGTGAAAAAGTGAAAGTCAGACAGGAAAATGGTTACCGTTTCTGAAGGCATTTAAATACCTTTACTGGTTTTCTCCAGAACAAGACAGTAATTTCTCATGATCCAGCCTTCACCTGGCACTAAAAGACCCACCACAAAAACAAAACAAAAAATTCCCCACGCTCCTCCAAACAAGATTCTTGGCAGCTCTCCTTTACACTCAGTGTCTCAGATACAGAATTTTCAGCGCAAACAACTGAGGAGTAATACCAGACTAACTACTTCAGAAGAGCCATGGCTCTGAAGATTTCGCCTGCCACAGGAAACAGGCACAGCATCGCCTTCATTCTCCTCAGGGTGACAGAGTATTCCCAGGACGAGCGCAGTATCTGAAGAGTTAAACGTTAACCTGGCTGTGCACTGGGCACTCTCGGCTCGCTAAATGAAAACTTCTGGAACGCCAGGAGAAATCCTGAATTTCAGATCTTTGATTAATTACAGCCTTCCTTGGAAGCTGGAGCTCCAGGCCCTGCGTGGAGGCTCCTTCGCACAGCGCCCTCGCAGTGACAGCCTTTCCCCGAGTACCTCTGATGGCGCAGCAAAGGGCAGGCCCGTGCCACCACCCGAGCCCATCCCGCACCTCTGCCCGGACTCCCGGTGCAGAACCAGCCATCCTCGAGATTTGTGGGAGAACAATGAGCCGAATTAAGCCAAGTGTGCAGTGCCGGGTAATGCGGCCAATTGTTGTTTCTCCATCTGTGACACCAGGGCCTGGTGATTGATGGGACAGGTGTCATTCACACCGAAGTCAGCCACCGGCAGTGGCTGCTCTGCACCCGAAATATCGCCCAGCACCAACTGGGCCCGTGCGGCTCCTGCCGGGAGAGCTATGGGGTGTCCCTGGATGCCACTCGGCTACAGGGAATCCCAGTGCCACCCCTTTAACACTGAGGGTGTTAACTGCTGGTTGCAGACGTGGCATTTCGTGCCACTTCGGAACATCTCGTCTGTCCCACCATGGTGGCGGCTGCTATGAGAATATTGCTAGGGAATTCTTTCACTGACGGAGAAGGGAATAGAATTCAGTAGAGGAAACCTTGCATTCATATAGCATTAAACTACCATGGTAAGAGGTGAAAAAAAAAAATCCACCTTTTGCTGAAATAATTTTACCATTCTTCAAAGATAATTTTACTAGCAAAATATGGCAATTTGCTTTAGAGATGCACTCTAAATCTAGTTTAGACGGCACATGAGTTTTTTTAAACTAGATGCTTTTCCTTTTTTCTTCCCTTAAAAGTGAAAAAATAATTATGCAGAAATGTGGGGAATGCCTCACAGACTTGTTGAAATTAATCCCTCTGAGAACTATTTTAGTATTAATACTTGCCAACCGAGTATATCACAGTCTACCTAAAGCAATAAAATACCAACTTAAGCATAAAAGGACACTGGCATTCATCCTTCACAGACATAGGAACCAAAACCTATATCCAATTTGAAGACAGAAAGAAAAAATTAAAGGTAAATAAAGAATACATAGAAATTGCCTTATCCTTTCTCTCTCTGACATTTTCAATATATGGAAAACTACACAAACTGCCAGTAGCACCCCATGAAGCGTATATAAAAGAGTATGATTTCACCATTTTGTTAACTACTGTTTTTACTAGATTTTCCTGTTTTGTATTTCCTTAAAAATATTCACGTGTGAGATTGAAAAAAGTGTTTCTTCCAAAAATAGCTCTAGAAACAAACCCAGAAATAAAGGGAAAGAGCAGCAATATCACAGATAAGAACGAACTGAATAAAACAAGTAACCTCCTCCCCACTCATCCTGGCACCTTTATATGGGAAGGAATTTCGGAAATGCTTAGGAACAAGCTAGCACTGCATTTTAGATATGACTTTCTCATTTCACTTCCTAGCATCTCTACATCTACAGGACTTTAAATTGTTTCATATCTAGCTGGCTTGTGGGGCAGGGGTGTGTGTGCACACACGACTGGCTTAAATTTTTTTAATTAGATTTTTAGGGTTTTTAAATTTTTGTTTCATTTTTTGTTTGTTTAGAGTTGTTTGGTTTTTTTCTGAGGCCGTTCAAAACAAGCAATAGCCACTCCACATCATCTTCTCATTCTAACTTGCCAAAGCCATCAATCTCTGATCACACCTATTAGAATCTCACCGTAGCCAACACTACATTTTGCGACAGCTTGACCAGTTGTTTAAGGAGAGAGTGTGTGATGGAGCAAAGCTAAATCGACACATCTGTGATACTTCTGACACCCCTCAGCATGGCTAATATTAATTTGTTTTCTTTGGCTAGGTAAGTGCTGCCAAAACACATTACATATGGTATGTAGTTCCAATCAAAATGATGAAAAGAAGATGTGCAGGGGGTTTTGTTCACTTACAGCAACATGAAAACACACAGAGTGGTAAGAGACATCTACACTACAGAGTAAGAACTTGAAAAACCTCAAATCACTTTATCTTAAAGTTTGGTTTCAGAATACAACCCTTTAAGAGAATCTATCTTTCCATATAAAGACAGCAGCTCAAAGCTGCAAAGAGTTTTTACCCAGGAAAAGAGAATATGATTTTCCTTGTATGATAAAAGGATATATTTAGACGATTCTCATGTGCATAGGGGTAGCTAATCATATTTCAGCAGGTTATCATATAAACAAATGTGCACAATACTGTACAAGGATATTATAAACAGCTTGATGAGACTGAGGACAAGGGCCCTCTTTCATACACCCCACTATACTAATTTACCACAGTGTATTGTGGTCCTCCTCCAGTTTCATATTTAAGGTTCTGTATTAGTGTCACAAAATATTAAGTTTTGCAGATTTTTGGTTCGGTTTTTTGGGTTTTCTTTTTGTTTGTTTTGGTTTGGTTTTTTTTTGCTTCGCCTTGTAATTTTGATCTAAGTAAAAAAATTTCATCTAGAGGACATAAAAATTCAGGATGGTGACCCCCGGTAAGAATAAGATGTTCAGCGGTAAAGAAAAACAGCATATGCTTGTCTTATACTCGGCAAGAATACTTATATCGCTCTGTCATTAGGCTCTAAATAGACATTTTTTCTAGCAAGTATAAGAAGCTGAAGTGAAAAAATAAATTTTATCTCAATTTTAAAATAAATGGGTAATGATGCTCTGATTAAAAAGCTATGCTACTTAAAAGAGGAAAATAATTGGAAATTAGATAAGATTCCCTTTGATGCAAACCTGCTGTATTAAGGAACAGCAAAGAGAAAAGCCCTTCTTTGTTTGAAGGAAATACAAATTAATTGAAAAACATTAGAAGCATTAGGTAAACAAACGCAAGGGATTTAAAGCTTCTGTAACACAGAAAATATATAAATTGTTTCATAAGACACAGAAGTCAAAAGGCAATGTCCTACAGAAGTTACTCTCCAAAGTGCTACTGAAAAAGCAATACCAAGTCCTTTAAAGAATAATTAAGCAATACTATCTGAAACAGCAGTATATCATTCAGTTTAATATTTTTATTTAATGTTTCATAGGATTTTTACTTCTGGACAACAGAACCATAATAAAAGAACAAAACAAAAAAACCCAGAACTATAGGACTTTTGGAGAGGACTAAGGACCATTAAAATCGAGTATGTATTCTATATTTTTGTCTGAAGACATCATGATGTATATTAGCAACCATATGCAGGAGGCTTCCCCCCCTAAAAATAATTATATTCTTTAGATGTAAACATAACCGTGTGTCCAAGGACATATTTAGCTGAAAAAATAAATCTCTGTTTGACAGCCAAAACTTACAGAAATGTGAAAAAATATTACACTTTTCATTTACTTGGAAGAGAAATAGTTTATAAAAAAATACAGCATCTTTTAAAAGCAAGACTGTGAGTACAATACAAAACCTGCTAGATTACATGGAGAATCTGATATAAAATGAGGTGTAAATACTTTACATTGCTGGTCAGCTCTCTTCTCATGGGTAAGAAAAAAATCACATAAAACCACATAAAGGCAGCTGCTTTTTGACAAGCAACCGCACAGAGGGAAGTTATATAGCTCTGCATATATATATATATATATATACTTACTGTGTATGTATCTGTGGCTAACACAAAATAATAGATGTACATTGCCAAAACTGCACAAGGAATACACTGTACACCTGGAACACACACAGAGGCATGGATATAAACGTGTTTGAACACAAAACTTGCTGTGCACAGACAGAAGATTTCACAGAAAATGCAAATATACAAAACCACACATGGACGTGCTGCTACAGATATGACTGTGCATGTATGACTACCTAAGTCGAGCCTAAAACACGATACAGGAAATGTAAAAGAACATGTAATAAGTGGAGTGTCAAGCTACAGCGACTGCTGGTGTCATCCCTGCACTATCAAACATACATATGAGTATGATTGGAGACAGAGAGGCTAAATATTTCACTGTCAGAGCATGTCGAGAAATGCAATTCATTTCTCTCTCATGTGCTTTAGGACAATGACAATTTAATACAAGGCCAGTGGATGTAAAAGAGATAAAAACTGAACAAACTGGCCCAGCATAATCACAGATTTCCTCTAGAGAGCTCGGTAGTGTGAGGCTCATATGCACTTGTAACAGATCAACATTTTATTGTTTCTTCCCCCCATGAATTTGCTGTGAAAAGGAATTCATAGCAAAGCTTATCTTATAGACAGAGGCTACTTCAGGCTTCAATAGGAGTAAGAATTCCTTTAATATTTTTTCCTACTTCTTCTATACGTTTTACTTATCCTAAGCAAAAAAATAATTATTTTATATACTTCCTTGAAAGGTTCAAATAAGCATTTTTTTCATTCCTACTTATAGCTCAACAAAGGTGCAAACAACCTCCCTGTAGGCCCAGGGTCAGTCCTTTAAAAACTGCTCTGTAAAACGAAGAATCTTGTCACATATTCATGAATATATTTTTTTATACCGTAATTTTTCTATCATAACTTTGTAACATAAAGAAATAGCAGCATAGCATGTGGACTGACATCTGTGAGAATAGACATATCATACTTTTTAGCTACTCTAAGCAAAGTGGGCTTCAAGTATTGTTAAATATTATCATAGACAAGTTACCTTCTCTATTTGATGAATAGCACCATGTATTTGAAATTAATTGCAAAAGTAGGGTTGGCTAATGAGGTAGCCCTTATCTTTTCTCAGCAGTGCAAGCACAAGTATTTTTCTGCTGGCTCAAAATTTTTTAAATGCCCAAAGTGCTATTAACTAAGTTGAAATCTGATTAAAACATGAATGCTAAAATATTCACAATAGCTAATACAGCTACACAAAAAAAAAAAAACTAAGAAAATTCTTATCTCTTTTCTGATCATTAAGCATGTGTTTTGAAAAATAATAATTAAATAAATTGTTCCCTACAGATTCTCACAGTTGTTTTGCTTCCCATTACCATCTTTGAAAACAGTTTGTTAAGACAATAGTTATTCTTTATTATGGAACTATGGGGATGATGCCCTTCTACTTGCCTCAGTTTAAAAAGAAATTTGTAGGAAATGTTAAAGCTTAAGGTCTGTCAGAAAAAGGAAAGTGATTCTTAGGAAAAAAAAAACGGAGAAAAAAGTACAGAAAAAATGATCAGCCATTCGAGAGAATTAATGGATATCCACAAGGGCTTTGCTAATAATACGGGTTAATTACCGCTGCAACGCACCAGGCTCAGTAAATAAAAGAGCACAACCATAAACATATTAAAATGAGCACCCATCACTAAAAGAGGGGCAAGCCCCAGTGAAGGAAAATCTGCCAGACAGGCATTTCGGCACAAACCCCTTCTACTGTCTGCAGGATTCAAAAAGTTGCCAGCAGTGTAGCAGAACCAAAAAAGCAAAGCCCTGCGACCAGAAACAGGGAAGGAAGAAGGGACCAAGGCCTGCCTGCTGCCCAAGGAGAGCCCAGGCAGGGGCTGTGTGCCACCCCACACACCGGGTACCCACTGGAACACCAGCCTGGGGCTTTATTTCTCAGGAACAACTGTAACAAGCTATCTAATAAATGGGAGAGGTTAAAGACCTTCAGAGCCTGGAGAACCCTGGAGCAGAATCAAGTGCTGCTTCCCACTTCACAAAGAAGTGTTCTTCAGTCTGCCCCTTTTCTGCCTTTACAAATGAAAGATACTTCTAAAAAATTCTTCAGCAATTCGAAGCTATGCCAAAATATTTTAAAGATGAAACTGACATAAACTCTTTCATGTTTAGCACACAATCATGTTGCGCATACACAAAACACACAAATATATGTACATGTGAGTAACTATTCATCCGTACACAAACACAACCCGGCCAGACTCACAGGGTGACTCCACAGACCATTCCCATACTGCAACATGAGAATGGTTAGAAAAATACAAAATATGTACACCAACCATTACTGCACTGAAGTACTGACACGATGTGACACCTACGTCCACTTTTTAAATGTTACAGCCATTCTACTCAACCTTTATTTCTTGTCATCTGCAGATTCTATCAGTTCTGTTTTAAGATGAAAATCTATGCACGGGAACAGATGAATTTGCTTCACATTTAAAAACTGTTGCATGTTTTTAAATGGAGAAACTGGGAAAGCAGCTACATGTTCAAATGAATGAAACACAGTGAGCCACAAAACACAAATGTACATAGCGCACAGAAGCTTTCTGGAGTTACAAATCTTAATTTTCTAGGTTTGGCATTCAGAGACCATGTTTAAATTTACTAAACTACTCCTGTTCTCTCCCCTCCCTAACCCCCCTGCTTTTTTGGAGTGTTTCAATTGCCTTTCCTTCTTCCAACAGCTGTGACAACTGTTAAAACAGTCAGTAAAATTAAGTCCGCTCTATAATCCTTTAGTCAATGTTACATTTTAATCAGAGGTTGAAGGAGATTTCCCGTTATGAACACAGTGATTCATTTAAAATTATTAAACTGACACATATGTCAAAAGGACCAGATATATTTATTGCATCTGTTAGCTTATTAACTATTAGTAATTATTAGTGCTATTGTTAATGCTGAAAGAGGAAAAAGCTAAAACTGCAGCTGGCTTTAAGTTATTGCATTCTTTAACAGGCTCTGCCTTAAAATCAAAGCATACCTTGTGATGGTCAGACAGATGTCTGTGCACTCCCAAAATGTTCGGACAATTTTTAGCTCGAATCCTTTCTACTCTCATCCATAAGAACTGCAGAAACTCTTATATCTACTTGTATGTCTTTATGCATGTTACAGCATGTAGTCAAATCACAGTTATTACAGATGTTAATAACATGTAAAACTCTAGTGTTTATTAATTGAGATGGAGAAGCAGAATGTTAGTTCTTTCTTTGTGTCCGCTCAGTCCCACATGCCTCCAGCCCTGCACTCAAGACAATATATTAGGAGTGTTTTAAGATGATTTTTAACTGAGCCAGAGGAAGAAAAAAATTAGTTTGAATCTTGCACCAGAGCCAAAAAGACATGTGCCCCGATTTCATTTAAATGCATCTACTCTAAGAGGCTTATCTAAACTAATCATTCAAATTAGCTGTAAGAAGGTAAATTCAAGAAAGCTCCTTTGGGGGGGGGGGGGGGGGGGGGAAAAATCCACAAAAAAAAAACCCCAAAAACAAAAAAGACCCCCAACAAACCATAAAACACTCAACTTATCATCTTTTTATGTATTTTATGAAAAACGTGTCACTGTTAGTAAAAGCTGTAAAAACTGCATTCTTACATTATGAAGCTATCTTACACTATATACAGTGCGCTGACCTATAAACCATAGCTGAGAGGGCACCCTACCTCTGTTTATTTTCTCTTCTTTAACCCCAAAATACTACAGTGGGTTTTCCCCGCACCACCTTCCCAAACCGTATTCCTGCGAGCCAGGCTATTTGTTACTTCCCATCTTATTTCCCAACATGCGATCACGGCAATTCACTTTTCATGCCTGGCTTAATTACCACCAGCCATGCACTGTGCAGGCAGTAAGGACAGCTAGTGGGCATCTACCTATAGTACACTGTCACCTCCCGTGCAGCCTCCCCGCGGCTGGGGCGATGCTAGCTGCCAGCCGGGGCTTCTCCTCGGCGCTCCTGTCACTCCCGGCCTAACACCGGGGCACAGCGTCATAAGTGGCTCGACACGAAGAAAAATGAACCGGTGACAGCTCCCATGATATACTAATATTTAATCCCGGCTACGGGCTGAAATCAAGTTCAGCAGCCGCTCCTCAGCCCCAGACCGCCCGGTTCTGTTTGGGCGCCACGCTTTCTGCCGGAGTCACTCCGCCAGGTAGCTGAGAAGTGCCAGCCAAGAGCTGCGGCTCCTTAAAAAGTGTGTTCGGCTGCCTTTTGTAGGGAGAAGCGGGCGCGGGGAGGGACACGCCGTGCGGCGCGGACCGCGCCAAGTGCCCCACGCCGCCCCCCGGCCGCTGACGCCGCGGGTTCGGAGCGGCGCCCCCCGGCAGGGCGCTCGCACCGCACCG